>JAEMWC010000409.1:202500-255000 GCA_016490735.1 Pachyseris speciosa
CCAGTCTGTTCAATGTATGCAATATTTTTGTGAATTCATTTTGAACATTTTTGCTGTTGTTGCCGGCTGAAATAGATCCACCAAGCAACTGTAGTCTTGAAAGCATGTCACCCAAAAATGCATCCCTTGAACCCATTGCACCTCTTCTCCTTCCCATGCCTGAACCGATAGTTGATGCACCTTCCTCAACGGCGCCAATTCTTTTTCGGTACTTTTGCATTAGTTTGATCCTTTGAGTCAATTCATATATCTTTTCTTTATTTTTATCCCTATTTGTTTTGGTTGTTGATAGATGAGCTTTTTGTCTTCCAAGTTGTTTGGTTATTTCTCCAATATTTCTGTCATACTTGTTGATGTCGATTGTACCATCCATTATCCTTTTTAAAATTGTTGTTGGAGTAGACAATTCATATTCCTGTAATACCTTAACCTCATCAAGTGAAAAACCTTTATCAAGATTCGACTTATATGGTGCTTCTGTTTCAGTCATCATTTTAGGTTTGTAATCAATTGGTAATGTTGTTTTCATAGGTACTGATTCAGGTAATGTGTTTAATAGCATAAGATCTTCAAAACCAGATGTCAAGGCTTTTTGATTTTTTTTCAACTGTTTAATGACTTCATCCTGTTTTTCGTCGACACTTTCTTTTACACTCTTCTGGACATCAATAGAGGGTTTCAGCAATTCTGATGTTGTATCATATGCATCCTGTTTTCTGTATTCATAAGTCTTGATAACATCACGAACTTCTCTTGTTTTGTTTCCGGCTTCAATTCCACTTTTTAGAAGCCTTTTCATTCGTTCTATATCCATATACAATTGTGTTAGACTAATCTAAACTATTTACATATGGAAATCCCTAATTATGATATTCAGAATTCAAATAATTCATTCAGACAGTTGTATCCGTATATGCCAAAAGACACTTTCAGGATGCTGCTGGCTGGTAATTCAGGATCTGGAAAGACAACATTGTTCATGCATCTGATTATGGAACCGTTGGTCTATTATGATCAGATACATCTTTATGCAAAAAATTTGGATCAAGACAAGTACAAATATCTGCGGAAAGTAATGGATGAAATAAGCAGTCACATTGGATATCCTGCCTTGGTTTGCAGTCAAGAAGAGATATTGCCAGTTGAACAAATAAAAGACACAGATTTGCAGCGATTGGTTGTTTTTGATGATTTTGTCACTGATAAAAAACAAGATCAGATAATCAGCTATTTCATTCAGGGAAGACACAAGAACTGTTCAGTCATATATCTCACACAATCATTCTATGGCTGTCCAAAATCAATCAGACTCAATTGCAGTCACTTCTGCCTTTATGATTTCCCATCCTCAAGAGAAAGGAACTTGATTGCACAAGAACTTGGAATAGACAAGAAGAAATACATTGAAGCCACCAAGAAACCTTATTACTTCTGTTATGTCGACAAGCCGATGAAAACAATCAAGAGGAATTTTTATGGTGCTGTTTAATCTAATCTAATATTATATGGCAATCAATAATTTTCAAAATCCAGAAAAACAGGAGAATCCCAGAACAGAAAGAATCGAAAAATTGATCAAACCTGACGCTGCTGTTGAAACACCATTTGAAATCGCTGAAAAAATCAAAATGGAAGTATACAGGAGGACACAAAAAGTATTGAAAAACAATAAGAGACTACCTGTCATCTATGAAACCATACCACCTGAATTCTCGGAAGATGAAAGCAGTGATGAAGAAAATTAATCTAACAAGATGATATAATGGGAGTTTTTAATTCTCCACTAGATCAAGATGAAACAAAAACTGGTGAAAGAGGCCCGGCTGGTCCAATTGGTCCCAAAGGTGAAAAAGGTGATAGAGGTCCAAAAGGTAATACAGGTGCAATTGGTCCACAAGGAGCTACTGGAGCCGTTGGTCCCAAAGGTGATGGATTCAAATTAACACAAGATGGTAATTATGACATTGAAAACAAAAAAATTAGTAATGTAGCAGACCCAACTTCTGACAAAGATGCCACCAATATGAGATACGTCAACGATGCTGTTTTATCAATTGAAGGAACACGTGTTAATCCATTTAAATTTCTTCTTGAAGATATATCAAAAACAACTATTCTTAGAAATGCGAATAATCTGCGATTAGAAGACTATGATAAAAGCCCATACAATTTCAATAAAAAAGCCTTGTCTTTTGTTATTCCTTCTGCTGGTCTTACAACTGTTCTTCGTTTTGATTTGTCACAATTGGAAGTTTCAAAGTACACTTTAGTTGTTGAGTTTTATACTGATGGTAATCCTAACAATGCAACAGTTGATGATGATGTTTTGTCATCAAATTTAATTGAAAGAAAAGATTCGATAAAAAGAGCCTTTCCAAAAACTCATCTTGTTGATGGTTATCTCAAGAGAATATTCTTCATTGAAAAAACAAGTCATGGTTCCACATCAATGGAGTTATTGTTGATTTCACCATATTTACAAAATAATAAAAAACATCATGTCATAGTTTATGGTGTTTATGGATTTTCTAATATCATTTTATCACATATTCACGACCCAGCTTTTGAAATAGAAGAAGGAAGAATTGTATTTGATCGTGAGCTTAAAATGAGTTTTCGTAGAATAGTCAATGTTGCAAGCCCTATACTTCTACAAGACTGTGCAAATAGAAAATACGTTGATGATATTACAATAGGTAAAGCGGATAAAACATATCTCAATAATAACTTTGTGAAAAAAGATGGAAGCGTTGCGATGACTTCTGATTTGAATCTTGGAGGTAACAAATTGACTAATGTAGCAGCGCCAACAGCAAACAATGATTCAGCCACAAAGGGGTATGTTGATACTGAAATTGCTGGAATTGATGTTTCTCCATTTCTTAAAAAAGATGGAAGTGTTGCAATGACTGGTGATCT
The DNA here is from genome assembly GCA_016490735.1 of Pachyseris speciosa. Classification (NCBI taxonomy): domain Eukaryota; kingdom Metazoa; phylum Cnidaria; class Anthozoa; order Scleractinia; family Pachyseridae; genus Pachyseris; species Pachyseris speciosa. Next base: position 205,420 of record JAEMWC010000409.1, read on the forward strand.
TGACATGGGCAACAATAAAATAACAAATATACCATTCCCTAGCTTATCATCTCCAGTTAGTAGTTATGATGCGGTGAATTTTGGTTTTGTTGTACAAAATATACAAGATATCAGAGCAGACACATTATTATTGAATGGAACAAATGCAATGACTGGTGATCTTGACATGGGTGACAATAAAATAACAAATGTTGGATCTCCAAACTCTGATAAAGATTCTGCCAACAAAAAGTATGTTGATGACCTTGTTTTTTCAGCATCAGGAGCTCAACGCAACCCATTCGCTTTTCTGTTAAAAGACATATCCAAGTCTTCTGCAGTCAGTGGTGTGGAAAACCTTCAAATTGAGAATGTTGACAGATCACCTTATCACATAAACAAGTCGTCATTGTCTTTTTTCATCAAACGAAGAGGCAACTTTACATCTAAAATTCGTTTTGATGTTTCATCATTAAGTAATGGACGGTACACATTTGTTACTGAGTTTTACTCACCATCAGATCCAAGAAGTGCTGCAATCAGTTTAACCCTTCCAACAATTAATATGCGTGACGCTGGACTGTCATTTCAAAAAGCTTTTACTAGAACTCCACACGTTGATGGTTATATTAAAATTCTTTTCCAGATAGAAAAAAGAAGTGGTGGTCAAGCGACAATACAGGTGGAACTTTCCAGCACAGCTCCTGCGTCTAACACCAAAACACATATCATCGTTTATGGGGCCTATGGCTATCATACCAATTTGTCTTACTTTCTCCATGACCCAGCTTATGAAATTGAAAACGGTCATGTTGCGTTTGGTAGTAATGTTGACATGAAATTAAACAAAATCATCAACCTACAGGATAACCCCTCAAACCCACAAGATGCTGTAAACAAAAGTTATGTGGACCAGAGGTTGCAAACCAAACTCGATACGATTGCACAACAAAATCTAAATATGAACAACAATGCCATTACTGATCTTGCTCCACCCGTCAACGCAGACGATGCGGTGACAAAACTTTATACTGACGAATATTTTCTCCGACGAGACGGTTCGACTGCGATGTATGGCGATTTGTCGATGGGTGGAAATAAAGTGACGAATTTAGCGGATGTGGTGAATGAAACTGATGCAGTGAACTTCAGAGTTTTAAATCGAGCTTCACAAACCATTAGAGCAAACACTTTATTATTGAATGGAACAAATGCGATGGCAGCGGATATGAAACTTGGAGGGCATAAAATCATTGACTTAAAAGAAGGAACAAATAAAACCGATGCCGTAAATTTAGATCAATTAGAAAAAAGTCATATTTCGTCTGCTTCTCATCCAAAGAATGCTTTCAAATATTTGATGAATGATATCGATGAAATTAGCACTGAATATGGCTTGACAGTTAATGGATATGTCAATTTACCTCGTTCACCACATTTGATTTCAAAAAAGGTCATTGATAAAGACTTGAATAAAGAAGCTAATCATATTTACAGAGCTAGAATTGGATTTAATATGTACACAATAAATGATGGAAAATACACTTTCATTCTTGAATGGCTATTTCCTGATTATGAAGGAATGAGTCTTAGTAGTGTAACATTCAGTGCAACTGGTGGAATTACAATTCATAAAACTGTAGGGAGAAAATTTGATAACAGAAATGAAGATCATTCGAGATATTTATTATGGATTGAAAAAACTTCAGTAAGTTCACCACCTGAATATTTATATTGTACAATACATATTAATGCTAACCCAACTTATCCAAATAAGTACAAAGTTCATTGTGTTGCATATGGTATTGATTTTGAAGCTGTAGACGTTCCATCAAGTGTTTACGACTTCTCTGAACCTTTCAAAATTGTGAATGAAACAATACAATTACAAACTGATTTAGATTTGAATGGTTTTGATGTGAAAGAAAATGAAAATTGGTTGTTTGGTGGAGACAATGGTGAATTGACAATGCTAAATAATATTAATATGAACACTTATCTGATAAAAGAGGCTAAACTTGGTGGTGATTTAAATCTGAATGGCTATAGAATTCATAATAATAGTTTGAATCTATTTCGTTCAAGCGTTACAGGTGTAATTATGGAAACAGCTTTCGATTTGGGTGGATTTGCTCTTTACAGGCCGAAATTAGGAGGTGATCTAAATTTGAATGGGAATGGAATAATCGGTCAAATACAATATTTAAATTGCTCTGTCAAAGCCAAACAAGGACATAATAAGAATGCTTTAAAGCCTGTATTGATAAATGGCTCTGAATTTTTAGTTATTCACAACAATAACTTTCATATTAAGAATATGTATGTATTACAAGGAACAAAACCCGGAATATTCTACTTCAAGACAAAAGCTGAAGGTGGTAGGCCTTTGCCATTACCAGCAACAATTTTTGAATACAGACATTCTTCTATGAGTAGAAACATCAAAACGGTCAACGTCAACAAATCATTATCGAGAGGCTATTTAATCATTGATTATTCACATCCTAATACAGGTGCATTTGATACAGCATTCACACTTGAAGTGGTCATGAATTAATCTAAATTAATATTATAATGGGAGTTTTTAATTCTCCACAAAATCAAGATAATAAAGGTGATACTGGTGCAATTGGTCCTAAAGGTGATAAAGGTGATAGAGGTCTAATTGGTCCAAAAGGTGATAAAGGTGATGGATTTACATTAACACAAGATGGCCACTATGATCTTGGAAACAACAAGAAATTGATAAATGTTGATGAAGGAACTGATGATAATGATTGTGTCACAAAAAAACAACTTGATCTGAAGTTAGATAGAGCTACTTTTGTTATTTCCAACTCTCTTCCTGGTGTACCAGTCCTTGATGGAATTTCTATTGCTCTCATCCCAGCTCTCTCTGTTTTAACATCTGATACAAACGATAGAGTCTCAAGATGGGTTGATCCTGTCAATAATATATCTTTCACACAAACTGATAATTCCAAAAAACCTCTGCTGTTAAGAGATTCAAATAAAAAGAGATTCTTTCTGCGATTCGATGGGACTGATGACTACTTGAGAATAAATTCATTTGATGTATCCAAAGTTGCTGGACCAAATGGGAATACATGCACAGTAATTATGGTTGTTAATACAAAACAAGTGAAGAAACAATCTCAATTTCAATGGGGGCAGGCTAATATTCGATTTGGTGTTCATTTTCCTTGGAATAATGGGACTGTTTGGGTTGATTTTGGTACTCTCTCAGGTGGAAGACTTGCTGCTCTTTCTTTGTCTGATCTGACTGGTAATATTGAGGTTTGGACAATAAGAGTGAATGGACAAAATATGGAACTATTTAGAGGTATTTCATCAATGACTCCTGTTGGAACAGAAACAATCTCAGCAACACTGTCAGGAAATCCACAAAAAATGTTCGTTGGATGCCAAGTTGATAATGATGATGGTACTGCAGTCAATTTTTCTGAAATGGATCTGTACGCTTTTTCTGTTTGGCAGAAATCTCTGTCTAATGATGAATTAAAAAATATGTTCCGTTTCCTTGAAGATTATTTCGATCTTTGAATTATGTAATCAATTATTATGAAGCAGATTATAAGATTTGTACGATGGTTCATTCGGGATGCTGAACGGAAAAACCCTGGTGTTGATAAGAGGATTTTGAAATCAGCTTTGGTTTACCAGTTTCTATATCACAAACATTTCAACAAATATATTGAAGTGAGAGATATTATCCAGGAGCACATAGGCATTGGGTTGATTGGTTACGGTGATGGCCGCTTGACACATTTGTTGGAGCATACTCTTGGATGGATTGACGTGTTACAAACGCATGCAATATTACACGATGCTTTCGGCAGATTCTATGTCAAACATGGTCTTGATAGAGGATATTCTTATGCTTTTCCATGTTTCTTATCGACTAAATTAAGTAAGTTATCTCCTCTGAGTGGCCAGATCTCTGGAATACTTTATTGCATATTCAAGAGAATCATTATGTAAAAGATATATATGAAAGAGCGAAAAAGCATATTCAGCTGGAACCATATTTCAGGTGAATTAACAGAAGATCAGGTAAATGAATTAAAATCCTATTACCAAACATATCACAGAAAGTGTTGGGCTCATAAACAGGCGGTTAAACGGTTCAAAAAATGGAAATTAGCTGGTAATTCAGCGTCTATTATATTTGCAACTGGGGGTCTCGCCACAAGTGTGGCAACAGGTGGTGTTAGTTTGGTAGCCATCAGTACAGCAGCACTTTTGATACAAGGGTGGATGAAGCATAAAAACCTAGATTTGAAAATCCAAAATTGCACATATGCTTATCAAAGCTATCAACATCTACTCAATTCAATAAAAGACAAGTTGAGAAGTGGTGATTTTGATGCTTTAAGTATACAAATCTCAATGAAGAATATCGATGATTATGTGACTGATAATAGTCCAATTATTGATAAGTACCTACTGAAATATGATGAAAAATTCACTGCTTGATAATACGAATAATCTTATCAAATCTCAATAATAGAATCTCAACCCAATATCGATCATAAAATTTTAATGTCTTCTTTGATCTTGTAACTATTATTTCATCAAATGGTAGATCAAGCATTATGAATATTTGCTTAAGCATAAATTTGGTGCTTATCATTCTTTTACGATTCTTATTTACCAAGGGAATCACTTTGTCTATCTCTTCGAATATTTTCAATATTTTACCCTTATCTTTTACTGAAATTTGAAGTCCATTCTTGTGACATATACCATTTATCACATTTTCAATATGGTGCTTCCGATGATACACAGATTTCCGCTTTATTTTATACATATTATTATGAAAGTCAACGTACTCTTTACAATAATCATAACCATGGACTGAACCACAATTTAGACAAACATTTTCACCATTATCATTAAATAATTCCTGTTTATCACAGCAATGTGCTTTCACACTTTTAACAACTTTGACCAATAGCTGATCACAAAAAGAACATGTGAACTCTCCCATATTCTTTAATTCATTGTGGATTACTGAATTACAACTCATTCTATAATATTATGTGAGATATCATTTCTTTATGCAACTAACACATGACGTCACGTGAGAAATAATAGCTATAGGCGATGACTCATTTCATGTTTTTCCGAGAATGTCACGCATTTTATGAAGTGTGCTGACCTTGGTTCCATCAGATTGAGCAACTATAGATTCCATCAAATTAAATAACTATATATTCCATCAAATTAAATAACTATATATTCCATCAAATTAAATAACTATATATTCCATCAAATTAAATAACTATATATTCCAGAATACGAGACCAGAATAGTGTTTGGGGAAAACGAGATCAATTGATTTCGTACCCCCAAACACTATACTACTATCAACATACTTTTTATTGGCAGAATCTTTATCAGAGTTTGGAGATCCAACATTTGTTATTTTATTGTCACCCATGTCAAGATCACCAGTCATTGCAACAGTTCCATCTTTTTTAAGAAATGGTGAAACATCGATGCCAGTAATTCCAGCAATTTCAGTATCAACATACCCCTTTGTGGCTGAATCATTGTTTGCTGTTGGCGCTGCTACATTAGTCAATTTGTTACCTCCAAGATTCAAATCAGAAGTCATTGCAACGCTTCCATCTTTTTTCACAAAGTTATTATTGAGATATGTTTTATCCGCTTTACCTATTACACCATCATCAACGTATTTTCTATTTGCACAGTCTTGTGGAAGTATAGGGCTTGCAACATTGACTATTCTACGAAAACTCATTTTAAGCTCACGATCAAATACAATTCTTCCTTCTTCTATTTCAAAAGCTGGGTCGTGAATATGTGATAAAATGATATTAGAAAATCCATAAACACCATAAACTATGACATGATGTTTTTTATTATTTTGTAAATATGGTGAAATCAACAATAACTCCATTGATGTGGAACCATGACTTGTTTTTTCAAGGAAGAATATTCTTTTGAGATAACCATCAACAAGATGAGTCTTTGGAAATGCTCTTTTTATTGAATCCTTTCTTTCAATTAAATTAGATGACAGATTGTCGTCATCAACTGTTGCATTATTTGGGTTACCATCAGTATAAAACTCAACAACTAAAGTGTACTTTGAAACTTCCAATTGTGACAAATCAAAACGAAGAACAGTTGTAAGACCAGCAGAAGGAATAACAAAAGACAAGGCTTTTTTATTGAAATTGTATGGGCTTTTATCATAGTCTTCTAATTGTAGATTATTCGCATTTCTGAGAATAGTTGTTTTTGATGTATCTTCAAGAAGAAATTTCAATGGATTAACACGTGTTCCTTCAATTGATAAAACAGCATCATTAACATATCCAAAGTTAGTAGAATCATAATGATTTACTGGATCACCAACATTTGTCAAACGTTTATTTTCAATATCATAATTGCCATCTTGTGTTAATCTAAATCCATCACCTGTTTCACCTCTATCACCTTTTTCACCTTTGGGACCAATTGGACCTGCAGGGCCTCTTTCACCAGTTCCAGTTTCTGTTTTATCTTGATTTATTTGAGCATTAAAAACTCCCATTATACAATCTTGTTAGATTAATCTTCTTCATCACTACTGCTGTCATCATCATGTTCAAAGAATTCAGGTGGTTTGGTTTCATAGATGACAGGTAGTCTCTTATTGTTTTTCAATACTTTTTGTGTCCTCCTGTATACTTCCATTTTGATTTTTTCAGCGATTTCAAATGGTGTTTCAACAGCAGCGTCAGGTTTGATCAATTTTTCGATTCTTTCTGTTCTGGGATTCTCCTGTTTTTCTGGATTTTGAAAATTATTGATTGCCATATAATATTAGATTAGATTAAACAGCACCATAAAAATTCCTCTTGATTGTTTTCATTGGCTTGTCAACATAACAGAAGGAATAAGGTTTCTTGGTTGCTTCAATGTATTTCTTCTTGTCTATTCCAAGTTCTTGTGCAATCAAGTTTCTTTCTCTTGTGGATGGGAAATCATAAAGGCAGAAGTGACTGCAATTGAGTCTGATTGATTTTGGACAGCCATAGAATGATTGTGTGAGATATATGACTGAACAGTTCTTGTGTCTTCCCTGAATGAAATAGCTGATTATCTGATCTTGTTTTTTATCAGTGACAAAATCATCAAAAACAACCAATCGCTGCAAATCTGTGTCTTTTATTTGTTCAACTGGCAATATCTCTTCTTGACTGCAAACCAAGGCAGGATATCCAATGTGACTGCTTATTTCATCCATTACTTTCCGCAGATATTTGTACTTGTCTTGATCCAAATTTTTTGCATAAAGATGTATCTGATCATAATAGACCAACGGTTCCATAATCAGATGCATGAACAATGTTGTCTTTCCAGATCCTGAATTACCAGCCAGCAGCATCCTGAAAGTGTCTTTTGGCATATACGGATACAACTGTCTGAATGAATTATTTGAATTCTGAATATCATAATTAGGGATTTCCATATGTAAATAGTTTAGATTAGTCTAACACAATTGTATATGGATATAGAACGAATGAAAAGGCTTCTAAAAAGTGGAATTGAAGCCGGAAACAAAACAAGAGAAGTTCGTGATGTTATCAAGACTTATGAATACAGAAAACAGGATGCATATGATACAACATCAGAATTGCTGAAACCCTCTATTGATGTCCAGAAGAGTGTAAAAGAAAGTGTCGACGAAAAACAGGATGAAGTCATTAAACAGTTGAAAAAAAATCAAAAAGCCTTGACATCTGGTTTTGAAGATCTTATGCTATTAAACACATTACCTGAATCAGTACCTATGAAAACAACATTACCAATTGATTACAAACCTAAAATGATGACTGAAACAGAAGCACCATATAAGTCGAATCTTGATAAAGGTTTTTCACTTGATGAGGTTAAGGTATTACAGGAATATGAATTGTCTCCTCCAACAACAATTTTAAAAAGGATAATGGATGGTACAATCGACATCAACAAGTATGACAGAAATATTGGTGAAATAACCAAACAACTTGGAAGACAAAAAGCTCATCTATCAACAACCAAAACAAATAGGGATAAAAATAAAGAAAAGATATATGAATTGACTCAAAGGATCAAACTAATGCAAAAGTACCGAAAAAGAATTGGCGCCGTTGAGGAAGGTGCATCAACTATCGGTTCAGGCATGGGAAGGAGAAGAGGTGCAATGGGTTCAAGGGATGCATTTTTGGGTGACATGCTTTCAAGACTACAGTTGCTTGGTGGATCTATTTCAGCCGGCAACAACAGCAAAAATGTTCAAAATGAATTCACAAAAATATTGCATACATTGAACAGACTGGGAATCCTGAAAACCGGTGAGCTAAATAAAATAATGATGAAATATCTAATGTAAAAGTATATGACAGAAATTTCATTACGATTCAACAGTAAAAACAGAGACAAAATTGGTGTTAGTAAGAGTCATGATTTTAAAAAAAGATTCAATACACCTATTAAATTAAAGAATGATTTAAAATATAAAATAGCTGTGGATTCCATCAATATGACATACAGTTGGTACAATATCAGAGATATTTATGGGAATAATCAAATTAAATACAGCTATGACAAAGGTGTAAACTGGGAAACAATAACATTCGTTAACGGGATGTATTCATACGACGATATCAATAGTTACATTCATGAGTATATGAGAAAAAATAGCCATGTACTGAATCCATCTGAAACAGACAAATCAAAATTCAAGTATGGTATTAATATAACTTTCGTTTTATCAACATACCGCATTTTGATTGAACTCAATGAAAATTATCGTGTGGATCTCAGAAATAATGATTTCAGAAAACTTATCGGTTTCGATTCAAAATTAGTTTCAGCCAAAGAATATGGAACAAATCTACCTGATATTACAAGAGGAGTAGATGAAATTTATATCAATTGTGATTTGGTGACAGATAGCATTGTTGATGGAAATAGCACAAATACAATCGCTGTTATTCCAGTCACAAATCTAGTCAGAAGTTTACCTTTCACTTACAAACCTCTTTTTCTTAAATGGAATGATATCTCAACACATAATATCAGCTCAATACGCTTTTATGTCACAGACTCTTCTGGAGCTCCAGTCGATTTGAATGGGATAGATTGGTATATTGAGTTATTCTTGAGAGAGACAGAATTATAAAACCTAATAGTATATGAAACGGTTCGAGTTTAAAAAATATGAACAACGTGGTGAAGGTGTTATTACTGACATCATCAAAACAGCTGGAAAAAAAGCAGCCACAACAATTAGTGAACATGTAGGTAAAAAAGCCGGTGACAAAATCATAGAACTTTTAAGCAAGAAAAAGAGAAACAAGAGTGGAACTGAGAGTGTGAGCCAGACTGGTGGTTTAATCAAAAGAAAGAGAGGTCGACCTCGTAAAATAAAATAACTTTTATCTAACACAATAATATATGTCAAACTATCGTGACTCAAAATATATCGAAAGATATGAAGATGTAGTGTTCGAACTAGAGACAGCACTTAATACTGTAGTAGCAAACAATGCTCATCAGAGTAAAACAGGTTACCGTTTCATTGTTGATAACAGTGGAGAGACTACACCATTTGACTGGTATAATGCCCGTTTTAATGTCGATTTCATTGTAAAGAAGCTTGCAGATGGAGACCACATTGTTGCTGACGATCGAAATGGTATTGTTAATTCAGTTCACGCTCTTATTAACACCATTAATGTAAAAATGAATGGTCTTGATGTTTATGAGTGCAGAGATGCCAACCAAGCCACAAATATTAAGTCATTGCTTGAGTATTCACAGGGTTATGCTGTAAGTCAGGGAACCAATGAGTTCTTCTATCTTGACGACAAAAGACAAGCTGAAGACAGAGTTGGCCAGGCGGCTAATTATAACAAAGGTTTCGCAGCTCGCAAAGCACTGTTGAATGGTGCAGCCGGTAAAGTAAATGCAGAGCTTGCATTGAACAGATACGGTTTTTTCAAGAGCTTTTGGGATGAACTTATGCCTAACTCAAAAGTAGAGGTGAAATTGAAACTTGAGAGTGATGCCAATTTGATTTGGCAAGCTGCCGATGATTGCCGTGTGGTACTAACTAAATTCCAGCTAATAGTTCCTCGCATTGTTTTCAATTCTGCGGGAAAGTCCTTATACATGAGCAAGTATCTTGACAACAGAAAGTGGACTTACATGAGAGAATTGATTGAGAGAGGCAATTCAACAAGACAACAGACTGCCAATTTCCGTATTTCCACAGCAATAAACAAACCGAGGCATGTCTTTGTATTCATCATCAATGATGCCAATGATTCGTCTCAGACAGCCAATAAATTCTTGTACAACACATTCTCAGTTGCAAATAACCGAACTTTAACTGATTGTTATCTTGAGGTTGGCAACGGAAATGATTATCCAGAGCTTCGTTATAAACCATCAACAGAACCAACAAGAGTATTTAGAGATGTTTTGAAATATGTTCATGCGGTTAATGATTTCAGTGACAGTACCCTTCTCACAAGAGGAAACTTCGGTACATTATTCCCTTTTGTTTATTTCGATCTGACAAAACAGAAACAGGATATTAAAGATGGAATGACAAAACTGACTTTCAAATACACTTTGAGTGCTGCAACAAATGCTGATTACAGTGTGTATGCACTGGTCCTCTATGAGCAGGATATTGAGATGAGAAAGACTGATGGAAAATTAATTCTGAGATCAATGTAAATTAAATAATTAATTGGAAATAATTAATTAAATTAAATAATTAAATAAAGTAAATAATTAAATAATTAAATAATTAAATTAAATGATTGTTTGTATTAAATACAATTTAGTATAAACATATATTATATGACTACTTATCATCCTCATGGAGTGAAACTTTCACAGGGTCAGAAACAAAAGCTAGCAAAAGCTTATGCAACAAATTCGCCTGTAACAATCAGGTTGACACATAGTGAATTGTCTGGAAATGATCAACTAATGTTGACTAAGAGACAAATCAACAAACTGATTAAATCAAGAAGATCAGGAAAAGGTTCAGACATCAAGATATCAAAAAATCAAATCAGAAAAGCAGTTGTAGAAGGAGGCTCTCTTTGGTCCAGTCTTTTTTCACTTGGAACAAGACTATTGCCTTATGCAGGTAAAGCAGTAGCTAAAGCGGCTCCAGCATTGGCTACAGGTGCTCTTTCTTCATTAGCAAGTCTCGGCATTGATAAACTATTTGGAAAGAAACAAAAAGGAGGATTCATTATTCCCAATAAAAACTTGCCCCAACTATTAAATTTTAGAAATTTATTGAATGTGAGACAAATGGCTGATCTTGTAAATGCGATGCAGTCTGGTGGACAACTTGCTATCAAACCAACAAAAGCGCAGACTGGAAAGGGTATTGGAACAATACTGGCGAGTATCGGTATCCCATTAGCCATTGATGCAGTCAAGGGGTTATTTGGAAAAGGTTTGCATGTTGAAAGCAGCCGTCCAAGACGGTCAATACCTGTTCATGTTCCAGATGACATTGTACCCAGAAAGAAAGGTGGGAAACATGCTATGATTCCATGGCAATCCCCTCCTGTTTTTGGTACATGGGATAACCCAATCGGTTATGGAATGAAAAAAAAAAGAAAAGGAAAAGGACTTCTACTGGGCAAAAACAGTCCATTCAATTCAATCCCCATACTAGGAACCATTTTGTAAACAAACCCTTATCCAACTTTGATTTAATCAATTGGGTTAAACAACTTGGAATAAAACATTTCAGAGGAGTATTTTCAAGAGACAATCTGCCGAGACAAATCAAAAACAATGAATGTGGGATAGTCAATCTTGATTCCAAAATTGGACCAGGTACTCATTGGGTATGTTATCGAATTGGTGATAGATACTGTGAATACTTTGACTCATTTGGTTTAATGATGCCAACAGAAGTACAGAAATACATGGCTACAAGTGGAAAACAACTTGAATACTCTGGAGATGAGATACAAGAAAGAGATTCAGTCTTGTGTGGATATTGGTGTTTGTACTATCTTCTCGAGAGACAAAATGGGAGATCCATTCTTAATACAATACATAATGCTGATTTTGATCCCACAGACACAAGAGTCAATCACAGGTTTATCATAAATTATTTCAAGAATATCTAACTAAATTATATGGAAACAATTATTGTGCAAGTTGTTGGAACACCTGTTGTAGTTCGTAATGACAAGATAATGATAGTACTCAAGAACCAATTCGGCGAAGATGTTATAATAATATGTGAAGTGAAACAAGTTTTTAAAGAAAATATCTAACCAATATGTATAATGGTAAAATCATATTGTGTGAAACAGAAGAAAGTCACTGAATGTGTACCAGGAAGTGAAAGATATCAAAAGACAAAAAATGGTCGAACTGTGATGAAATGTACTTGTGCTGAATGTGGAATCACAAAGACTAAATTTGTCAGAAATCGGGGAAACTGAATAGCCCGTCTGAAGGGGCGGGCATACTAGATTCAGCCGCAGATATGGCGCTAACAGGATTTTTGGAACATGGAGTCCCTTATTTAGCGAAGAAGGGTGTTGAAATGGGTAGATATTATGCATCAGAAGCAATGAGAAATCCAAAGCTGCAAAAGAAATTAATTGACAAAGGACTTTCCCTCGCAAAGCCTGCAATCACAAAGGTTGGGTCAGAAGCTTTGAAACAACTCTCAACAAAAGTGAGACCAAATATTCGTTACAAAACAGATATCAAAGGATTAGATTATGGCGGTGCTATTGACATTCATAAGGTTATTGGCAAGCTTCCTAAACCAAAAAGTGGATGGACACCCGGAAAGTATAAATACATGGGACCTTATAATCCTCTCGATAAACAGTTAGAGTATGATAAAAACACAGGTGAGGTCACAAAATGGAATGTCCTGCCTTACAATAAAGTAGATGAAATAGCAGCTTATCATGATATTTGTTATGATATGGGAAAAAATAAAGGCGATTGTGATAGAACAATGGTCGAGTCACTAGATCAAATACCATATGGTGAGATGCCAAAATGGGGTCAAACAGCTAGATTCTTAATCGACAAAAAACAGAAACTTGGTCTTGGTGTTTCAAAAAACGGAAAAAGCCGTCGAGTGAAGAAAACTGGCAAGAAAAACTAGCTGATGAATTACATGCACCCATAAAACGAAATTTCACTCGGCGGCGTGTGATTGTAAATAAAATTGATGAAATATGGGCAAGTGATCTAGTTGAAATGCAACAGTTCAGTAAATGGAATAAAGGTTATCGATATCTTCTTATGGTTATTGATGTCTTCAGCAAATATGGTTGGATTGTCCCATTGAAGGATAAGAAAGGTGAATCTGTCACTGAAGCATTCAAAACAATATTCAAGGAAGGCAGAAAACCACAGTATTTATGGGTCGACAAGGGAAAAGAGTTTTATAACAAACATGTGAAAGACCTATTAGAGAAAAATGGGATACATATGTACTCAACTGAGAATGAGGAGAAGTCATCAGTAGTTGAAAGATGGAATAGGACAATTAAATCCAAAATGTGGAAACAGTTCACAGTTCAAGGTAATACACAGTATTTAGACATGTTACCAAAATTAGTGAAACAGTATAATAATACCAAACATTCAAGCATAAAGATGACACCCGTTGAAGCATCTGATAAGAGGAATGAAGGAACTGTTTACTTCAATTTGTATGGTGATATGAAAACATTAAAACAGAAACCGAAATTCAAAATAGGTGATAAGGTTCGAATATCTAAGTATAAACGGAATGTGTTCGACAAGGGCTATACACCAAATTGGACTGAAGAAGTGTTTACAGTTGATAAGATCCAGTACACTAATCCAATAACATACAAAATAAAGGATCTGAAAGGTGAAGATATTGAAGGGAGTTTTTATGAAGCTGAATTATTGAAAGCCAGACAGGATGTTTTCCGTATTGATAAAGTCATTCGCAGAGATTACAAGAAGAAACAAGCTTTGGTGAAGTGGAAGGGTTACAGTGACGAATTTGACAGTTGGATACCGTTCAAGGATTTAAAGAAAATTATCTAACATATATGTGAGTAGACCCTACAGTAGTACATACTGTCATTTGCTATTATGTAGCCAAGAATATTATTATTCCTGACTATATTTAAACACAGGTCGAAAATGAATTAAAAAAATAAATTACTATAATATACAAATGCAAAAATATTCCTACAATAATAAAGAATTGGATGTATCAATAGATTGTTATCTTGATGACAGCAATGAGATTTGGTTCAGAGGTAGAGACATTGCTAAAATTCTTGACTATAAAAATCCACAAAGAGCAATCAGAGATTATGTTGTATCGGATGATAAAATCTTAAGAGACCACAAAATCAGCATAAATTCACGGGGGACAAAAATGGTCCCTCGTGCTGAGGCCACTGATTCACGGGGGACAAAAATGGTCCCTCGTGCTGAGACCCCCGAAAAAACTTTCAAATGTTTCTTCATAAATGAATCTGGACTTTATTCACTAATACTGTCCTCTAAAAAACAGGAAGCAGCAAAATTTAAACATTGGGTTACATCTAAAGTGTTGCCATCAATCAGAAAACAGGGGTATTACAATCAGTTCAATGACAGAAGCAATAATATGCTGATGATTGAAAGTGAAGATGATCTGCACTACAAGATTGTGTCATTCATCAGAAAGAAATATGAAGACGCATTAATGGTGGCGGGATTAGGTGAAAATCAAATAAGCCCGAACATGAGAATCAGAAGTTATAAGAAAGGATATATGGCTGGACAATGTAATTTAATGCTGATGAATCCCACAAGAAAATACAATGCTCTTTGTCTTGAATTTAAAAGCCCAACAGGTGTGTATAAAGTGTCAGACAAACAGTCTGATATGAAGCTAATGTATGAGAAAAACAAATGCAAATACCTCATGAGCAATAGTTTCGAAGACTTGATTCATGAAATAACTAA
This sequence comes from Pachyseris speciosa, assembly GCA_016490735.1. NCBI lineage: Eukaryota > Metazoa > Cnidaria > Anthozoa > Scleractinia > Pachyseridae > Pachyseris > Pachyseris speciosa. The sequence goes on from JAEMWC010000409.1 coordinate 220,432, forward strand.
ACACTTAGAAGAAAGCAAATTATACTTATCAAGAAGGAAAGATTTAAAAGAAAATTAAATTGATATAAAAATAAAAATATATAGATTATATATGGAGAATCAAAATGTCAAGAGAGGTCGGGGAAGGCCTAGAGTTCTCAGTGATGAGGAAAGAAAAAAACACAAGACTACCTATATGCTAAATAAAGAATGGTTCTGTAACATATGTAAGACAGGACGTAACTACACAATGGCAGGAAAATCTTGTCATATTAAAACAAAAAAACATCAAAAAAATATTCATCAATAATTACAATTCAAAAGGATCCAGTAATTGGATCAATTGAATTCTCAACCATATTTAAACGCAGACGGAAATGTTTTAAAGAAATAATAACTATAGATATATTATAAATGGAAAAAATTATCGAAACTAGTAGTAATATGGACAAGAAAAGTCTTAAAAAATTGAGCAAATCTAAGCTAATCGAGTTGTTGTTGAAGCAGCAGAAAAAGCCTAAAGTTATTATAGTTGATGACACAAAACCTGTACCTAAACCAAGAACAAGACCAATTCCCGCCCCAAGGACGAAAAGACCAACTGTGAAAGAATTGGTTGATTACTTCGAAAGAAAAAGATTACCAGCCCCACCAAAAGAATGGTTGGAAGAAATAGAACAATTGAAAAAGAGACAGATCCCAGCCCCCAGAACCAAACAGGTGATTCAGAGACCAACACCTACACCCAGGACTAAGATAGAGCAAACAGAGAAAGCTCTGAAGGGCTTCACAAAATCTTTTGAAATCGGTATAAAAAATAACAAAGACCCGCTTGCGCAACTGCAAAACACAAGAAAGGCTGTTGCATATAATATTATAAAATTGTTGAATGAAATTAAAGGTCTCAAATTTGTTGAAACACTCAAGGTAACATTTGCAAAAATGACTGACGGAGAAATAGAATACAAAACCGCATATTTCAACAGTGTAGCTCAAACAATTGTGAATAATCTGGAAGTAACTGAATCACTACAGTTGTCAAAAGACCAAATAATGAATAAGATTGCAGTTTGGGTATCTGAAGGTTCAGGTTGGACAATTGAATCTGTTGACAGCCATTACCTCAATGTTGTGAAATATGCGCCAATGAAGGGCTCCTCATACATTAAACTACCGAATGAACTCAGAAACAGTGCGAAGGGTTTGATTAACTTGAAAAATGAGGATAATGAATGCTTCCGATGGTGTCACATCAGACACCTGAACCCACAAGAGAAATACCCACAGAGGATTAAAAAAGTTGACAAAAAATACATTGAAAAATTGGATTATACAGGGATTGAATTCCCAGTTGCAACCAAGCATTACAACAAGATAGAGAAACAAAATGAGATCAACATCAATGTTTTTGGTTATGAGAATAGACAGCCATATCCAATTTTTGTTTCAAAAGAGAAATATGAAGACTGCTTGAATCTGCTTCTAATAACTGAAAATGAAAACAAGCATTATGTGCTGATCAAAGATTTCAATAAGTTCATGTACAATCAAACAAAGCACAAAGAAAGAAAACATTTTTGTATGCACTGTCTTCAATGCTTCAGCTCTGAAAGGGTGTTGAATGATCACAAGGACAACTGCATGCAAGTAAATGGCACACAGGCAATAAAAATGCCAAACAAAGATAACAACATACTGAAATTCAACAACTTTCATAAACAACAGCGGGTACCATTTGTTATATATGCTGACTTTGAGGCCATAACTGAGAAAATACATGGTTGTCAACCCAACAGTGATAAATCATATACTGAAGCCTATCAGAAGCATACTGACTGTGGCTACGGCTATAAAGTTGTTTGTTGCTATGACGATAAATACAGCAAACCAGCAGTAATATACAGGGGTGAAAAGGCTGTGTACAAATTCATGAAAGCTATGCTGGAGGAGGTCAAATATTGCAAGAATGTTGTGAAAAAAAATTTTAACAAACCATTGAAAATGACTAAAGATGATGAAGAGAAATTCCGAAAAGCCAAAGTTTGTCACATCTGTGATAAAAAATACACTGACAAAGATATCCGAGTTCGAGATCATTGTCACATCACTGGTAAATACAGAGGTTCTGCTCACCAAGATTGTAATCTGAAACTCAGAGTGAACCCAGAAGAAATAAAAATACCAGTCATATTTCACAATCTAAGAGGCTATGATAGTCATTTTATTATGCAGGAGATTGGAGCTATTGTTAAGAAGCACACTTACAAAAACAAGAAAGGTGAAGACTGTCAAATGAATATCAATGCTATCCCAAATAACATGGAGAAGTATATGGCTTTCATGCTTGGCAACCACTTGACCTTCATTGATAGTTTCCAGTTCATGAGCTCCAGTTTGGAAAAACTTGTAGGCAATCTACCTAGAGAAGCCTTAAAATACACCTCACAAGAGTTCAAGGGAAATGATCTTAATCTGATGGCACAGAAAGGTGTTTATCCTTACGACTACATGGACAGTTTCGATCAATTCAATCAGAAGCTGCCCTCAAAAGAAGAATTCTATAGCATACTGAGTGATGAGCATATATCAGATGAAGACTATACACATGCTCAGACTGTTTGGAAAGCATTCTCTTTGAAAAACATGGGTGATTATCATGACCTGTACCTTAAAACAGATGTACTCCTACTGGCTGATGTATTTGAAAACTTCAGAAAAACATGCCTTGAGTACTATAAACTGGACCCGTGTCACTATTTCACATCTCCCGGTTTATCTTGGGACGCCATGCTAAAAATGACTGACATAAAATTAGAATTGATGACAGACATTGATATGTTCCAGTTCATTGAAAAGGGTATGCGTGGAGGAATCAGCTATATAGCCAACCGTTACGGTAAAGCAAATAATAAATACATGAAAGAGTATGACGAGAAGGCGCCCTCGAAATACATCGTGTATCTTGATGCTAATAATTTGTATGGTTGGGCTATGAGTCAATATTTACCAACCGGTGGTTTCAGATGGATGACACAAAAACAGATCAATAATTTAGACCTGGCTGTCTATAAAGAAGATAGTGCAAAGGGTTTGATACTTGAAGTTGACCTCAGATACCCCCCAGAGTTACATGATCTTCACAATGACTATCCACTGGCACCGGAAAAGATTAAAGTGACTGGGGACATGCTATCAGATTATTGTAAAAACATAGCAAAGAAATACAATATATCAACTGGTCTGGTACATAAACTAATACCAACATTAAGCAACAAAGAAAAATACGTGCTCCATTATAGGAACCTCCAATTATATACTGATCTCGGTTTGAAAATAACTAAAATCCATCGAGTGTTAGAATTCAATCAGTCCGCGTGGCTTAGGCAATATATTGATTTCAATACTGAAAAACGTAAGAATGCTAAAAATGCCTTTGAGAAAGACTTTTTCAAGCTGATGAATAACAGTGTATTTGGCAAAACGATGGAAAACCTTAGAAAGCGAGTAGACGTCAGATTGGTGACTGATGAGGAGAAGCTATTGAAATTAGCTAGTAAACCCACTTATGTTAGCAGTAAAATCTTCAATGAAAATCTAGTAGCTGTTCATAAGATAAAAGAAACACTTACTTTAAACCGGCCAGCATACGTGGGGATGTGTATTCTAGACCTTAGCAAGACACTGATGTACGATTTCCATTACAACTACATCAAAGAGAAATATGGAGATGAAGCAAAATTATTATTCACAGACACAGACTCACTGACATATGAAATTGGAACCCATGACATCTATAGAAATTTCTGGAAGGATAAAAATAAATTCGATAACAGTGAATATCCTGAAAGCTCGCCATTCTCCGATAAGACCAATAAAAAAGTAATTGGTAAGATGAAAGATGCGGTTGCTGGAGTCCCAATATGTGAATTCGTAGGACTGAGATCGAAGATGTATAGCTATATTAAAGATGATCAGAAAGGAGGGAAGACAGCAAAAGGTATTAGTAAGAATATTATTAAGAATAACATCAAACATGAAAATTATAAAGAGACACTATTTGATAATAAACAGATGCATCATAGAATGAAAACAATTAGAAGTCAGAACCATCAACTTGGAAGTTATGAGATAAATAAAGTATCACTCAGCTGCTTTGACGACAAGCGGTATATTCATGATAATGGCGTGACAAGCTTTGCCTATGGACATTATGAAATCTAGCTGTTGACGTCACGCCATATGATTTTTGTGAGTTTTAAAATACTGCCCTCTTTGGGGGGTTTCCCTTTCGAATGAGTCATCAAACTACGTCAGATTTTTCGCTTTTTACACATGCGTATTATTTTTTATCTTTGTAAATTTCATTTATGTACCACAAGCATAAAAATGAAAATACAAACGAAAATATAAGGGTTGTTTCACACAGATAAAGAGTGGCTTGTATGCAGAGTATCTAACGATTGGAAAAAGCGGGGGCCTTTCGTTAGCGAAATGTATACAAGCCACCCCGTGGAATAATGAAAAACCCCCGCCGTTATTCCATGGGTTGAAAAAATAAAAACATAATAAAAAATGAAAAATAAAAAAATGAAAAATAAAAAAATGAAAAATAAAAAATGAAAAATAAAAAATCACCCTTAGATGGTGTCGGATTGTTGGGTAGAGCTATAGTGGAAGCTTAGGCTTTGACAGAAGTGCCGGTTCAATCTCAAGCCGGAGGGTGAAAAAACAAATAATTGGCCCCAAGAGGGTCTGATAGGGCCAGAGCTCTGGTGGTGAGGTGGTGGGAATTCAAAAAAAAATAAAACAAAAAAAAACCTCTCATGAGGGACGGGTGGTGATTCAAATTCCAAATTAAGTCCCTCATGAGAGGTTCTGGTGGCCACCAGTTTTGCTGTTTTTTTCTGCAGCTATAGGCGATGACTCATTCCCTGTTTTCCGAGAATGTCACGCTTGGTGATTTTTCCGAGAATGTCACGCATTTTATGAAGTGTGCTGACCTTGGTTCCATCAGATTGAGCAACTATAGATTCCATCAAATTAAATAACTATATATTCCATCAAATTAAATAACTATATATTCCATCAAATTAAATAACTATATATTCCATCAAATTAAATAACTATATATTCCATCAAATTAAATAACTATATATTCCAGAATACGAGACCAGAATAGTGTTTGGGGAAAACGAGATCAATTGATTTCGTACCCCCAAACACTATACTACTCTCAGGAAATGATCTTTGTTTACCCTATGTTCGAACTGAAAGGCATAAAAAATCCTTTCTTTTTTCAACAACACAATTGTGGAATAGTCTCCCCTCCGAGGTCCTCCATGTCTTCTTCTCTTAGCATTTTCAAGAATAATGCTTCGAAGTTTATGAAATTTCCAACTTGCAATTATTTATTTTTTACAGGGGATCGTGCCGCGTCAATTTTTCATACTCGTTTAAGGCTTAATTTTAGCGCCTTAAATTATGATCTTTTTAAGAGGAATTGTTCTGTTTCATCTGCTTGTGCTTTGTGCGATGCACCTGTCGAAGATGCCAAACATTATTTCTTGTTTTGCCCGAGTTTTGCTGCTCTGCGCGTAATACTTTTTGCCTCCGCTGCACACTAGTTGGGGGATAATTGGCTCTCTGCATCTAATAAGAAAAAAATTGATTGGCTTCTTAATGGAGTTCCAGGTATTAACTTTCAAATTAATGTAAACTTGTTTTATGCTGTTCAGTCTTTTATCTCCCAATCTAATCGTTTCTCGTGATTGAACCTATGTACTTATTTATTTAATTATTTATTTTATTATATTTTTTATTATATTGTTTTATTTTCTGTTTTTGTTGTTGTTGTTATTGTTGTTGTCGTTGTTGTGTCTTAGCTTTGACCGTGATTTATAATAATAATGTAAACGGCATAAGCTCTCTTGATGAGTACTATCTGCTCTTAGAGCAAATGCCGAAAAAAAAATATAGTTTAAATAAAAAATAAAAATAAAATAAAAAGTTGCTGCTAATTCAATATAGTTGCTGCAAACTGAAAAAAGCTGCTACAAATTAAAAAAAAAGAGTTGCTACTAATTTAGTGTAGTTGTTGAAAATTTAATATAGTTGCTGCAAATTTAAGAAAGAGTTGCTGCAAATTCAAAACAGTTGCGGTGAGCAGAGTACGGTGGCCATTACTGACATTAAAAAAAAACAGTTGCTGCAAATAAATATACAGCAAAGATTTCGCGCGTACTGAAAGAAGGAGGAGGACTCGGTACAACTACCCCAGATTTGCTCTTGCATCTTCGGTGCTCTTGGTTTCACTGATTTTGTCTAAATTTGACCAATATAATTGGGGACTTCCCCGAGGAATTAATAATTGAACTGCCTTCAAGAAAGCGTCTGTAGCATCCCTTTTACTTTATACTAAATGGTAATGTTTTAGCCCCATTAGCTAATTGATATGATATGATCGGTTTAGCTATTAAAAACGTGACGGTATGTGGATGAGACGGTCTGAACGGTATGTAAGTGTCTGGCTAGCAGGGAACCAAGGTGTAACCTAAAAGATAATATGTTGCTTTCAAGGATTTGAATCAAGCAGGCGATTTTGCGATCTGTAATAACGGATGAACCATATTGTAGGACTAAAGAAACAACTTGACTACGACCATTGCGAAAACAACTACGATTATTCGGCCAACGCTTTGTACATTCCGTAGTTTTCAGTCTTGAGTTATGGAGCAAACTTTGAAAATGACGAAAATTTAAGGTGGCTCATAACAGTTTCTCATTTCACACATTGCCAAAGCATACGGATCTTTTTTTCTGCCTTTGAATTTTTTCCCAGATATCAACTTTGGCACAGTATTAGATCAACTCTTTCACTTGCCTTTTACAGTACTTGCAACTTCTTTTTAAGGTGGCTCTGTCGAATGACGTCACAGGAAGTTGAATCCTTTTTTGGCATTAATCGTAGTTTATCTTGAAAATGAATTCGGTGACCCTATATTTTTTGGGGTGGGATCAACTAAGCACACTTCAAGAACTAACATATGAAAATTAAAAAAAAATTCTGTGGAAGAAATTTTTCGCAAATCGCAAAAAATCACATCTACCATATTGTTAAAAAAATTCTCCACAGAATTTTTTAATTTTTTGTAGACACCTTCTAGTTTAGTAGGTAATTCGTTTCCTACCAAAAAAAATGGGGTCACCGAACTCGTTTTTGCGTTATTACATTCGTGGGTAACACCAAGCTCCGCGCGAGATTCCCACGCTAAAAAACTCTTGACCTTGCAAGATGGGACTCTGCGCACGCGAGTTACATTCCGCTGACCGCTAGATAGCGGGACACACGAGAGCGGGTTCGAGTTTTTACCTGCTCTTCGAACGTAAATATTCACGTTTTATAAAGCTTGAATGACACTAATATAAAAATTACCATTTAACGTCGATGAAAACGGTCAGTCCGTGTTTGGAATTGTCTTCTCAAAGTGTTCTGCGATGGCGGCGAGAATTCGCTTCGTTCGTGTAACACGAGGTCGCTTTGATGTTGACTGCGAAGGTGGCATGTTCAGGATCGCTAGCAAGCCTTTCGTCCCGAACATTTTGTACAGTTCAGCTAGGTTTGGGTACGAAAGGCCAGTTTCAGCAATGTTTAAAGCCAAGGATTGTTTGATAAGCCATTATCGCCATTCGAGTTGAAGAGTTTACCGCCATGCCGCCGATCAAAGTACAACACGCTGTCAACTGCTTGCGAAATAGCTGTTACAGATGATAATTTTATAATTTTTTCTTTGTTTAGTTTGAGTGGTGACTGAAAAATTATTTTTCGTAGTGCTTTTGTATCCTCCAAAGAATCATGGGCGTCGAAATCTTCCTGAAAGAGTTGATTGTAAAGACAAGACTGGTTTGATTTGCAAAAACCCCCTGATGGAACCTGCAGTGCTTGGTGTTTCTCTTTTAGAAGCTGCTGTACAAGAATTTGACTGTCGGCGAAACAAACGTTTAATTGTCTTAGTTTAGAATGGAAATCTGTATTACTTTTGCGAAGCAGTATCGGAGTGTCAAAAACGGAGGCATTGTGGCCAATCAAAATGATGCGAAACTCACTGTTGACTGGATACTTCACATTGCCAAGGAAGGTCAGAAATTTCTGTAGTGCGTGATCTAGTGTAACGGTTTCAACCGGTTGATTTTCCTTGTACAGTCTCCTGTTTCCATTTATAGTTCTTACAGACAGTTTATTGACACGTGAAGCTCCATTACTGACATTTCCTGAAGGTAGAATGTAGTAAGAGAAAATTTTAAGTCCTGTTTCATCAGTCGCAGATAACTGACAAATTTCAGCGTTTCTTCCAGTACAGGTTTTCTCAGTGTCAAAAACAACAAAAAAGTAAGCTTTAGAAGGATCAAATTTTAGTGTAGCTTGATTAGGCTTTGTTAAGGAAGGTGATACCAAGTTTTCATATTGCTTTAACTGGGTGACTGTAATGCTTTCTAGGAGGTGATCCAAGTCAGCTAGTGGTCTAGGTGCTGGCTGCTTTATGTGAGGTTCTAAGTTTAAACCAACAGATGCTGCATATGTAGTTTCCTCTTTAGCTTCTTCGAGAATTGTTTGGGAAGATTTTTGATTGTGGAGCTGATTTCGCCTGTACTTGAATTGTTTGGTTGATTTTCTTTTCCTGTCTTCGTACACTTTTCTATCCATTCCATCACTATGAGACTTGCAAAATGACCAGATTCAATGTTAAGAGCTTCTAGCACTGTACTAACATAATTGTAACGAAGGTTTTTTTGAGCTACTCCACAAACAACTCTGAAGTCATTGCTTTCGCTGCCTCCGTAGAAATGTGTTTTTGGACTTTTGGATGCAATGGTGTTGTTTAGGGATTCATTTCGTTGAGAATTAGCACCAGGAGAGAGCTTATTGATAACAACATCAGTGGTATACTCGGACATCAATTCTGTTAAGGCCTTTTGCAATGGCTCACCATGTAAATCCTTTCCATATGGCAAATCACAGTGTTTATAACCACAAGGACTCTGTTTGTATCCACACCATGAAGGGTTACCCATTGAATGATTTCCAAATGCATGAGGCACAATGCTATTATTTCTAGTGTAAATCAGGTTCTCGGGTCTTTATTTTCCGGGATGGATTTAGGAATTGTATTACCGCGTAAACTTTTTGGGGATTTCATTTTGGCTATTTCAGCTCAGCGCCTCGATTAATTGTTTGTTGTAAAGGTTTTATTTTTAATGAAAATGTCATTTTGCTTTCAACAGCATGTATGACAACTTGCCCTTAAGTTTACTCGCCTTTTCGAATAGATAACTTTATTTTCTCTTGCTGGCATCTTTAAAATTGCAGTTTTTATACTAAAGAAATGCTTTGCGAACATGTTTTTCAGTTTCGCGGTTAACAAATTTTGACAGCCATACTCTTTATCGGACTAGAAATAAAATCGTTTGTTATCATGGTTCCTATACAAACAATTTACATCAGCCTCCTCCCGGCAGCATGTGCTAGAAATCAGCCTGCATTGCGCATGCGTTTCATCCTCAATAAGAACTAATTATAGCCACAATGATTCGGCGTCAAAAAGAAGTTTAATTGCCGACTTCACCCTGATTACCTTAAACTGGTATATGTCTCTCAGCTATCACGAGTTATAAAACATTTCAGTGTCAACAGCATCCTCAATAAAAACATATAGTATCTCGATTTATCCCAATAAATAGTCGTTTAGCTTTTTAGATGTCGGCTCCTGTTACTATAACGCCTCTAGCGGTTGTGTTCGCAGGCTATCCTGTCACAAGATGTCAAAAATCTTCACTTGTCAAGAGAAAGTTGATTTTGCTGTAGCTCATTTGTGTCAAGTGATCGGCAGGTATGACGTTTACTCTAAAAAATAGATCAGCAAGCTATGTAACCTTGTAAGGAAATGAAGCCTAACCAAGCTATGTAGCCTTGTAAGGAAATGAAGCCTAACCAAGCCTGTAATCTTTGGCCTTTTGATTTCAAACTCTAAGGTTTTCGAAAACACAGAGTCGCACCTAACTATTTTAGCACAAAGGAGTACATGCAACCTGGTCTTCTTGATTAAAAGGGATGTGGGTTTATTGTTTTCTCCAACTCGCAGCTGTTTAATTAACGCCGAACAAATGAATTGTGACTGAGAAGTTACATCAACAAAACAAAATTGCAAATTAAAGATTATTTTTTATATACATTCCGTTCTTCATCATTCTTAGTTTCGCGTTGATCCGTGAGGAACAGGTTTCATCCACGTCACTATGCACGTATACAATGATGCCCTGGAGTCCAGCCTCCTTGCGCTTTTCACGCCTATCGAGGTCTAACCCTGGACTGGGGTCGTAATATTTTAACGTGTGTATCTTTTTATTATTGAAGGCTATTCAAAATGAAAAAATATTTATATTCCACCCGAGCGTAGAATAAACGTTCCAATAAGAGATAATGTGTTTGGCCTAGTGCATTGAATGATCAGCTGTGCGAAAAAGGAAAAGTGTTTACCTGTCACCCGAGGGCTATCAATTTACACTCCTCTGTGAATGAAAATGACGGCGTGATGGAGAATCGATAATATAGCTCTTTCGTTTTTTTAAAGTGCTACTACGATCAGAAAATCACTTGTCTTTTTTCTTCAAATTTCGAAAGTATGTTTGCTTAACACCATGCTCGCGAAATTTCAAGCTTTAATTTCAAGCAGAAGACTGTTTACTTTGAGTGCAACTTTTTAATTTAACGGTCCGCCATTACTAACTTCAAAAACTTAAGAGAACTGGATCGAGGACAAAATGACGTAAAAAGCTCACAAGAGTAAGAATGCACTGTGTGTAAACCCGGCTGATTTAGTATGCAGCACGGGAATTTTGAGCTTTCAGACTCTCAAACTTGTGTTTTGCATACTTAATAGCCTGCATTCACACACTGCAATTTCAAACCAGTGCGCATATGACGTCATTTTATCTGGGATCCAGCTCTCCGAGGCCTAATCGATCAGTTACGAACGTGAGTAATGGCGGACCGTTAAATTAAAAAGTTGCACTCAAAGTAAACAGTCTTCTGCTAGAAATTAAAGCTTGAAATTTCGCGAGTCGGGTGTTAAGCAAAAACACTTTCGAAATTTGAAGAAAAAGACAAGTGATTTTCTGATCGTAGTAGTACTTTAAGACAGGAAGTCGAAAATTAGTTGGCTAATTACTGAGCGGATGTAAAATGTACAAATAAGAAGACAAAAAGAAACAGCAGGCGGTTAACTTGGCCAAAATATTCTTTAGAATAACATTCCAATATGTCTAACTCTAACCCGTCAGAGTTAACATTTGCCTAGTTCCTGTACGGCTTTCTCCCAGGCCCTCGTAATCAATTCGTTTCGGTGACGTAGCCGAGGCGAACAGCCGGGGAAAATTCAGACTAAAACAGAACGCGCATGCGCCTGTTTCATTATGAGAATGGTGGTTGTAGATGACGGACTTCGATGTTTACAAAGTTGTACTGTCTGAAACAGCGGCAAATTTGGGGAAAATCCCGACAAAAAAAGAACGCGCATGCGTCTGTTTCATTATGAGAATGGTGGTTGAAGATGACGGACTTCGATGTTTGCAAAGTTGTACTGTCTGAAACAGCGGCAAATTATGGTTTCAAAACCCTTGCGGTGTAGATCAGTTGTTACCGTCCATATAAGTTCCTGTAAATTTAACACATCACCCACTTGCGATCGATTTTAGCTCTCGCTTTTGAGCTAATTTATACGGAACATGAGGCGGAATTTATTGTGCTCGAAACCTTCGGCGATGCTATTTGGGACTAACGAACATCACTTGGAACTCAGAGTCCGAACTCTTGGTGAAGTTGAACTTGCCAAATATAGTTTTATTTTTTATGTAGGTGAAGGAATTGAAGCTTAGATTCGAATGGTAAAACTACCTTAAGTTACAATTTTATTTTACGTGTTCAGTACCTGAAGGATCTTTTTTCTGAAAGTGATGAACTTTCATTTCTGTGAGCGTACGGCTACTTGGTATAATTGGTCACAGTTAACTCGGGATGTGAATGTGTCATGTCATTTAAGTTAAATCAACCAGTAAACGGACACTTCTGAGCTGCAGTTTCATGTTTGATAATTTAGTGCTGAGTTTGGTGTCTTCATATTTGTTGATAATTCAAGTGAAGCGTCGCTTAATGTATGCACGAGCAATTTTTTAGAAGGCAGTAGACGTTTCTCGGCAGCTAATCATTTAAAGCTTTCTTTTCACTAGCGACACAAGCACAAGCGCAAGCATAAGCGCAAGCATAAGTAGCTTATGCCAAGTGTAAACGTACACTACGCAAGCGTACGCAAGCGAACGCAAGCATGAGCGCAAGCGCAAGGAAAAGGAAAAGTTTTTATCCTTGCGCTTGTGCTTACGCTTATGCTTATGCTTGCGGTATGCACATGTCATGGGCTTCCTCGTGGGGTCAACCCCCGGTTTAACCAGGGGGATTGTAAAATCAGTCAAGCAAACTTGAGGAATTTCCCCGGAGAAAGGCAAAGCCCCCTCGGTGAGGTGTCTCGCAGCTGAAAATCCTCGTGACATCCTTTTCAAACTTGTGAATTTCCCCACCACCCAATCTTTGATCGTAAAACAATGTTAAGATTTTCCCCTACCCTCGGGCAAAGAATCACACCCATCTTCTTATATTCCCCCACATATCTCACTGGTTGGCCCGGGGGTCGACCCCACGGGGAAGCCGATGATGTGCATCAGTTGAGCTCGTTTTCACAGTGAAATAAGCGCTCTTGTGCTTGCGCTTGTGCTTGTGCTTGCGTCGCTAGTGAAAACCAGGCTTTAGCGCCAACGACAACTGAGACATTTGTCTCGCCTTTCGGATTTTGGTCTAGGCCTCGCTTTTTCGCCCGGACCACGTGATCCGAAACGAATTGACCGAGAAGAAACAGAGAGAGGCCTAGGAACTAGGCAAAGTTAACATCAAATTAAGGGGGCGGCAATCAACAAGTTGTCCATTCGACAGTTTGCAAGACTGTCAGTGAAATGATGATGATGATGATGATGATGATGATGATGATGATGGTGATGGTGATGGCGATGGTGATGGTGATGATGATGGTGATGGTGTGGTGGTGCTGAGGGTGGTGCTGGTAATGATGATGTGGTGGTTGTGGTGATGATGATGATGATGATGATGATGGTTGTGGTGGTGGTGAGGGTGGTGGTGGTGATGGTGAAGGTGATGATGGTGGTGATGGTGGTGATGATGACGGTGGTGACGGTGGAAATTCTGCCAAACAGTTTAAGTCCGACTGATGTGACATACTTCTGCGAATGCTACTTGCGCCTTCTAAATCATTGAATTGAACAACACATAGAGAATGTCATGTGCTTGATTGTTGAACCAAACAGTGGGAAAACAAATATTGACACCGATCACTAGGATAATTTCTACCAGGTATTTACTGCTTTTTGCCTTTGTTGTTGTTTGTTGTTTTGGTTTTGTTTTTGTCTGCTTTATCAGGTAGAAATTACCAGCACAAACTAGGAAGTGGTTTTCAACTTTTGAGAGCGGCATTTGAGCTGTTAGCCCTCTTCTAAAATGAGCACATGTAGAGATCGAGTGTTCACGCGATATTTGATACAATTGGGGTTATTTTTGTTTCCATTGACATGTACATCGCCTTGATAACCAAACAGAAGGCCTTTAACAAGATTCTCTTTGACCAAAAGACCCAAGTAATCTTCATGGATGAACGGCACACGCGAAGCTCTTAGATCCAGATGACTGAAAAGTTTTGACGCAGGGAGAACTTACAGCTTACGATCGGAAAAAACAGAAATTCTAGCCAACGCTGAGAAATTCGATGCCCCATGTTTATTACCTGCCAAACAGAACTGGTTTTGGGGAAGAGCACAACGCGACCATGGATGCATGCGCCTTTACGCAAGTTCTACTTTAAAGGTCTCAACTCTCCACCACTACCAGGGGTACAACAGTCATTGCGAGATAGCGCAATGGGCTGTATTGTTTGGGCAAGCAGAGTCGCACGCAATCCAGTTAACGAGCTTCCCCCTCCAATGCCTGGATCAGCTGCAAAGCCAACTAAATTTAATGAAGAGGAAAAGGATAGAATCAAAACGATGAATCTGGAAGACGGTGAAAACGACCAAGAAGCAAGTGTCGAGGAGGGCAATTCGTGGTAGAAGACAGCGGTATATCTGAGGGAGAAGACATGCATACAACCAAGTAAATTCTGATGCTGATTCAACGTAACGTGTTTTGACGGATGGGAGTGGAGTCTATCTTTTGTCGATGGTCGAGGGCAACATGTCGAGGGTAGAAATTTTTCCCAAAAGCTAAAAAAAATTCTAAAACTTAATTTTAATTCCATTAAAAGCCTAAATGCAATTACTGCGAAGAATTAAATCTTTGGAAAAAAATTGCACATTAGTTAAGGGGTGGGGTGGAGTGAGACAGTGAATAACAGTTCGAGCCCAGATTTAGAACCCACTAAAGTCCATATTTGCTCATAAATCTGGCTAGATTCAGGGTGGGTAGACACCTCACCATGTTACCTACATTCGGATCCGTAAACTTTTCTAGATTTAGGGAAATCAGATTCGCGATAAAGTAAGTTAATTTCTTATATTTTACTCATTTGATCAGTAGGTAATTAGGTAATTAGATAATTAATTAGTTACTTGAGCCCTCAAGCATGTAGTGCTTTAAATAAAGGATTTTACTTTACTTTACTTTTTAGCCCAAGCTCGAGATATGAGTAACTGTAATTTAATGCACTGTATCACGCAAGAGTACAAATATAAGGATTTGTATGGGGAAAACGGTTTTTCTCAAACTTCAAAAAAAATATTTACGATTTCAAATAAAAAGTAGCTTACCTTGTTTCAATCTTGTGTTTTTTTGGCTCTGGTACGGATTCTGGGTCGATTAAGAGCGATTTAGGTGGTTTTTGGCTCCGTTCCTCTTCTTTTACCTCTATATATCCTATCTGAGCTGCTGCACTGAGCAAAATATAAATTTTGAACAAACTTCGGCTGACAAACAGGACAAAATGCTCGTTGCGTTACCATATCCAAACGAGTGGACGTTTTGTTTCGTCGTGTGCAAATTTTTGGCGTCTGTGGTGCTGCATCGGTAAAGTGAAACACGAAAATTTGGGTTATCAACGGAAAATTGACCACCGTGTCAGAACAAATCGAGGAATTGTGTACAACTATTTGTGTAATTGCGTGTTTGTCAGGTTTGTGTTTTTGGAAACAGGTCAGTTTACGTATCCCGACTGGTTTTACAGGTTTTGTTTTGCCGTTTAGTTGTCGCACTAGCCGTCCCTTTGTATTTTTTGGCGTCTGAGGATTTATCTCACTCGACATGGCCAGTGAATTACGAAAGCTACTTCGCGGATAACACTATTTTTGGCTTTCGGTTGTTGGAGATATCAAGGTTGCGTGACAGTAACGTTAACATTTAGCGTCTGTTTTGTGTGATTAGCAAATAGAAACCTGAGAACTTAACTTGACAGTTTTCTTGCGAAATACAGTTTTTGTAACCTTTGTGCTAGAATACCGCCGTTGTACGACGCTTACCTCGAGATTAAAAACCTTGGACATTTACCTTAGTTTGTTTTCGTGATATCGTGAAGTTCGGCCGCCCAGGCATTCACGACAAAGGTGCACCTCCGACGGGACCCAAAGAGACGAGATAGAAAAGCTGATCGCTAAAGTGGACGCGAAATCTAACATGCCATAAAACAAAGGGAGTTGTGGAGACCGCTAATGTGGAAAAAATCCGACGCCATAAACAAGCCATACAAGCCGTTATTGAAACCGTAGAGGAATCTAAGGCCCGTTTCAATCGTTGTACTACTGCCGTGCTTAGCTGGATCGACTGTCGCGCGACTGCAGCACGACTTGGTTTAATTCCGTCGAATAAAAAGCTGTTGCCCAATCTCGTACCCAGAATCTTCGGTTGCTGTAATCAAAACACTGACCAGCCGTTGTACGAAGCAAATCCAAAATGTTAATTTATGAATTGAGTTCGACACGGCAGTAGCACGACGTTTGAAACCAAGTCGTGCTACTGCCGTGTAGCACGACAAGGCTTGCCGTGCTACACGGTGGTAGCACGACTTGGTTTCAAACGTCGTGCTTAAGTCGAATTTAATTCGATTAATTGAGTTCGACAAGGCATTAGTAGAGCAAGCCAAGTTGGAAAATGGAGAAAGCCTAGAGGATGTTGAAAAATGGGGGAGAGAAATTGAGGCAGAAATCGACGCTGCAGATGAAGAGATCAAGTTACTGGAGACGCGCGTGGAGCAAACCATCGCCGAGGCTGAGAATAAAGAAAGAGAAATTAAAGAAACCTTTTTGGCTCGCCAGCGCGAGGAGCAGTTGAAGTTTGAGAGGCAGCAGCTGGAATTAAAGGCTGAGTATTCGAAAGGAGAGGAAGCCGCGCCGAGTAAACCAAAGTGCCAAGCTACCAAAGCTCGTAATTACCAAGTACAATGGGGCCCTTGAAAACTGGCTGGCATTCTGGAACAAATTTGAAGCAGAGGGCGATAAAACTGATCTGCCAGCTGTCACTAAATTCGCGTATTTAAAGGAGCTAGTGGAGCCGCGCGTAAGAAAGGGGATCGATGGTCTTCCCTTCATGACCGAGGGTTACGAGCGTGCCAAAAAATAACTTGTAAATCAATTACGGTCAGACGAGCGAAATAATCCATGCGTACGTGGAAAAAATTCTTGCGTTGCCAGTCATTTCCGGAGACAATCCTGCAAGAATGCACGACTTCTACGAGTCACTCGTGTACAACGTGCAGTCCCTGGAAACTATGGGCAAAACCTCTGAGTGCAAAGCATTGGTTCGAGGGATTTTAAACAAATTACCAGGCATTAAAGCAGAGCTCGTGCAGGGAGATCAGAACAGGCAAACGTGGGATTTTACGCAACTAATCAACGCCCTCCGCGCGTGGAAAGAGATCCATCCTCGCATGACTCGCTCGAATCAAAGAGGTTTCCACATTGAAGAGCGTGACCGCGTGTGTGTGTTTTGTTATGATACCAGACACAAAGCGAGTAATTGTACTGTAGTCTCAAGCGCCGCAGACCGGAAAAGGATCCTACAAGAGAAGCGGTTGCGTTTCAATTGTACCGGTCCACATCGAGTTACTCGCTGCCGAAGCCGTGGAAACTGCGCGCACTGCAAACAAAGGCACCACACCTCTATCTGCGATAGACAATCTCAAACAGGAGATCGAGACAACGGAGCTGCGATGACTGCTGCACACGAAGAAGAGAAAGTCTGCCACCCCGTAGTAATAGTTAAGGTGAATGGAGTAAAATGTCGTGCACTGTTGGATACTGGCGCCACTGGTTCTTACGTTTCAGCCTTCTTGGTAGATCTCCTTGAAGCCAAACCTTTCCGAGTCCTTACGCGTGGTATCAAAACTATCATGGTGCTGGTTACCAAGCGCATCGAAACCTATGGGGTTGAAGTCAGCGACACTCAAGGAAATTTTACACTTCCAGTTTGCGCAACGAAAATTGAACAACGCGAGCTGCTGAACCTCGAGAATCCTAACTACCCTGAGATGCTAGCGAAGTATCCACACCTGAAAGGCGTGACGACGGAAGAAACAGACACAAAGGAAATCCTCCCCATTCACGTAATACTGGGCGCGAACGAGTATACAAAGATAAAGATGGCTAGTTGCCAGCGCGTTGGAGCCATGGGAGAGCCTGTAGCTTCGGGTGGACGATTATGTCTTCAGGGGTAGAGGTTGACCTCCAAAACATGTTTTTAGCTCAAACAGCAATGGGAGATTATGAAGAGCTCTGCCGAATGGATGTTCTCGGATTGGAAGACTCTCCAGCGGGAGATCAGCAAGTTGTGCACCAGGAGTTTATCGAAAAACTAAAACGTAGCCCAGATGGGTGGTACGAAACAGCGCTCCCCTGGAAAGGTGGCCACCCTCCTTTGCCGAACAACAAGAACGGAAGCCTAAAGCGCCTAGCAACGCTAGTCCAGAGACTTAAACACATTGGAAAGTTTGATGAGTATGACGCAATCATACAGCAGCAGCTAGAAGAAGGGGTTATTGAAGAAGCAGAGAGTCCTACCCAAGGAAAGAATTGAATTCTACATTCCCCACACAGCCGTAATCAGAGAGAATTCAGAAACTACAAAACTGCGAATAGTTTATGATGCTTCCGCCAGAGCTTATAACGCAGCGCCCTCCCTAAATGAGTGTCTAGACGCAGGCCCCCCGCTGCAAAACCAGTTGTGGAAAGAACTTGTATGTGGAAGGTTCAACGCAGTGGCCATAGCAGGAGACATTAGAAAGGTGTTTATCCAAGTGCGTGTCCGTGCTGAGGACAGGGATGCACTACGATTTCATTGGATCAGCACAGACAAGCCCGAGCGGGTGCGCTCGCTGCGCTTCACACGAGCACAGTTTGGCCTGAGCCCATCGCCCTTCCTTCTTGGAGGAGTCATTCAGCACCATTTCAACACTTGCATGCCTGACTATCCTGATACGGTACCTGAGATTGAGCGTGGGCTGTACGTGGATGACCTGCTGACAGGTTACCAGACAGTCGAAAAAGCAAGAGAAATTAAAACCAATGCAGTAGATTTCTTCGGGAAAGCCTCCTTTCAACTTCATAAGTGGAACTCCAACGCCCGAGAATTGAAAACCTCAGAAGAAGCCGACCATGAAGCTGGACTCACCTACGCCAAAGAACAACTGGGAGTGAAGTAAGAAGAGTGTCGACTCCTTGGAATGAAATGGAACAAGGACGCGGATACCATAGCAGTAAGCTTTCCTCAAGAAACCTCAGCTCCTACCAAAAGAGGCATACTTGGCAAAATCGCAAAAGTTTATGACCCGCTTGGCCTAGCTTCGCCACTGACTTTGGAAGGGAAGCTTCTGTACCGTGATGCCTGCCAACAAAAGAAAGCCTGGGATGCTGAATTACCTCCCTAACTGGTTAAACGTTGGAAGAAGTGGGAGATTAAGCTGCCAGAGAAAGGGAAGTACCCAGGTCCCTAGCCCTCGCTAGAGAACCTATACAGTCGATTACTCTTCATGCCTTTGGAGACGCTAGTGCTCAAGGAGTTGCCACAGCTGTTTACGCCGTGGTGGAACAGGAGACCGGAGTGAAGCAAGGCTTAGTCGCAGCCAGAGGTCGTCTCGCCAAGCAAGGTCTTTCGATCCCTCGCCTGGTTGCTGGTCATATGGCAGTCAACTTGCTAGCAAACAACGATGCTATAACCGGATGCCAGTGAAAGCACTCAACGCATGGCTTGATAGCACCGTTGCTCTCCACTGGATTAAAGGCGCCGGAGAGTATAAGCAGTTCGTTGGTAATCGTGTTCGCAAGATCAAAGAAATCGAACTTGTTCAGTGGAGACATGTACCGACACTAGAGAACCCTGCTGATTTGGCTAGCCAAGGAGGACCAGTAAACAACGAGAGCTCATTGTAGTGGGAAGGACCAACCTGGCTGAAAGATCCAGAGAGATGGCCCCTGACATTGTGACCACTGCAACCCGAGAGTCTGACGAAGAAGCGAAAGTAACCAAGCAAATTTTCGCCTTAGCCGTGCACGAAGCAGATGCTTTTGATGACCTGCTATCCAGAAGGACCTTGTGGCGCACGCTGAGGGTAGGCGCGTGGAACGTACGGTTCCTTCACAACGCCAGAGCTCAAAGAGGCAAGAGAACAACCGACCCTCTCAGCACAGAAGAGATAGAGAAGCAGAAGTTTTTCTGGGAGAAGAGAGTCCAAACGCAGGGCGTACATTCTGAACACAGTTCCAAGAAGACAAACTGAAGTTCAACCTACAACTTAATCAAGATGTTCTTCTGGAATGCCGTGGGAGAATTCAAGGCGACTACCCTATCTACCTTCCTGACAAAGCAATTTACACCGAGAAGCTGGCACAACACGTTCACGAAGCCACTCTACATGGGGGAGTTGGTTTAACCATGGCCAAAGTACGAAAGACACATTGGGTACCTAGACTGCACCAGCTCGTTAAACGCCTTATCAAGCGCTGCTATGGATGCAAAAGATTTCACGTATCTACATTCGCCAACCCTCCTCCAGGCACTACGCCGGGCCAATGAAGTACCGTGTTAACAGAAACAAAGAAGGGAAAGCGTATGTAGTCCTGTATGCCTGTGCCCTGTCCCGAGCCATGTACCTCGAACTGACAAAGACAATGGAGACCAAAGAGTTCATCAGCACCTTGAAGCGGTTCATAGCAAGGAAAGGTCGCCCTCTAAAGATCTACTCAGATAATGGCAGAACCTTCATGGCTGCAGCAAAGTGGTTACGAAATGTGATGTAAGACGAACGCCTCCTGGGCTGAACTGGAGGACGTGCTGTTGGATGTGGAGGTTACACTGAATAACCGCCCCCTGAGTTATGTGAAAGAAGATGTATAGTTGCCTTTACTGACCCCGCACATGTTGCAGTTTGGACGCCCCAACTTGTTGCCTGAGCCTGAAGCGCACCTTCAAGAGAATCCTGAGCTGAGAAAGCGTGCAAGGTATCCAGCGAGATGCAAGGATGTGATATGGAGGAGGTGGTCTATCTCCAGGAAAGGGAGACGTCGTTATTATCAAGGGTGAAGAGGAGAACCGCGGGCAGTGGAAGCTAGGAATCATACATATACATACTTACATACATACATATATATATATATATATATATATATATATATATATATATATATATATATATCTGTCTGGATTTGCCAAAACGTACCTGCGCGAAAGCGGCTCTTCTTGGTGCGGTTTTTTCTCGTTCAAAAACTATCTCCAAAGTAGCCATTATAAAGACTAAAAGAGAGGTTAGTGCTTTTTTCTCTCCTCCTCCGCCCGTCCTCCTCTCTCACTCTCTCATTACCTCCCTCTCAGTGCTGCGGAGTGATTGCGGGTCCTTCCGATGCAAAAAACGCCAGTTTTGGACCCATTCCGGTCAAACGGGTCCAAATTTCTGCGGGTACATTCTTGCAAATTCAGACAGATATTTCCATGCTATTGTGCCAAAGTTGTCCAATGAGGCAAGTTGCAGCGAAAAACGGCTTTTTGGGCCTTCTGCAGCTGTCTGGAGCTATTTCAGTGAATTAATTATTTCCAGGCTATTGTACCAAAGTTGTCCAATGAGGCAAGTTGCAGCGAAAAACGGCTTTTTGGCCTTCTGCAGCTGTCTGGAGCTATTTCAGTGAATTAATTATTTCCAGGCTATTGTGCCAAAGTTGTCCAATGAGGCAAGTTGCAGCGAAAAACGGCTTTTTGGGCCTTCTGCAGCTGTCTGGAGCTATTTCAGTGAATTAATTATTTCCAGGCTATTGTGCCAAAGTTGTCCAATGAGTCAAGTTGCAGCGAAAAACGGCTTTTTGGGCCTTCTGCAGCTGTCTGGAGGTATTTCAGTGAATTATCTGTCTGGATTTGCCAAAACGTACCTGCGCGAAAGCGGCTCTTCTTGGTGCGGTTTTTTCTCGTTCAAAAACTATCTCCAAAGTAGCCATTATAAAGACTAAAAGAGAGGTTAGTGCTTTTTTCTCTCCTCCTCCGCCCGTCCTCCTCTCTCACTCTCTCATTACCTCCCTCTCAGTGCTGCGGAGTGATTGCGGGGCCCTTCCGATGCAAAAAACGCCAGTTTTGGACCCATTCCGGTGAAACGGCTCCAAATTTCTGCGGGTACATTCTTGCAAATTCAGACAGATATTTCCATGCTATTGTGCCAAAGTTGTCCAATGAGGCAAGCTGCAGCGAAAAACGGCTTTTTGGGCCTTCTGCAGCTGTCTGGAGCTATTTCAGTGAATTAATTATTTCCAGGCTTTTGTGCCAAAGTTGTCCAATGAGTCAAGTTGCAGCGAAAAACGGCTTTTTTGGCCTTCTGCAGCTGTCTGGAGCTTTTTCAGTGAATTAATTATTTCCAGGCTATTGTGCCAAAGTTGTCCAATGAGTCAAGTTGCAGCGAAAAACGGCTTTTTGGGCCTTCTGCAGCTGTCTGGAGGTATTTCAGTGAATTATCTGTCTGGATTTGCCAAAACGTACCTGCGCGAAAGCGGCTCTTCTTGGTGCGGTTTTTTCTCGTTCAAGACTAAAAGAGAGGTTAGTGCTTTTTTCTCCCTTCTCCGCCCGTCCTACTCTCTCACTCTCTCATTACCTCCCTCTCAGTGCTGCGGAGTGATTGCGGGCCCATCCGATGCAAATACGCCAGTTTTGGACCCATTCCCGTCAAACGGCTCCAAATTTCTGCGGGTACATTCTTGCAAATTCAGACAGATATTTCCATGCTATTGTGCCAAAGTTGTCCAATGAGGCAAGTTGCAGCGAAAACGACTTTTTGGGCCTTCTGCAGCTGTCTGGAGCTATTTCAGTGAATTAATTATTTCCAGGCTATTGTGCCAAAGTTGTCCAATGAGTCAAGTTGCAGCGAAAAACGGCTTTTTGGGCCTTCTGCAGCTGTCTGGAGCTATTTCAGTGAATTAATTATTTCCAGGCTATTTTGCCAAAGTTGTCCAATGAGTCAAGTTGCAGCGAGAAACGGCTTTTTGGGCCTTCTGCAGCTGTCTGGAGGTATTTCAGTGAATTATCTGTCTGGATTTGCCAAAACGTACCTGCGCGAAAGCGGCTCTTCTTGGTGCGGTTTTTTCTCGTTCAAGACTAAAAGAGAGGTTAGTGCTTTTTTCTCCCCTCCTCCGCCTGTCCTACTCTCTCACTCTCTTATTACCTCCTTCTCAGTGCTGCGGAGTGATTGCGGGGCCCATGCGATGCAAAAAACGCCAGTTTTGGACTCATTCCGGTCAAACGGCTCCAAATTTCTGCGGGTACATTCTTGCAATTTCAGACAGATATTTCCATGCTATTGTGCCAAAGGTTTCCAATGAGTCAAGTTGCAGCGAAAAACGGCTTTTTGGGCCTTCTGCAGCTGTCTGGAGCTATTTCAGGGAATTAATTATTTCAAGGCTATTGTGCCAAAGTTGTCCAATGAGTCAAGTTGCAGCGAAAAACGGCTTTTTGGGCCTTTTGCAGCTGTCTGGAGCTATTTCAGTGAATTAATTATTTCCAGGCTATTTTGCCAAAGTTGTCCAATGAGTCAAGTTGGAGCGAAAAACGGCTTTTTGGGCCTTCTGCAGCTGTCTGGAGGTATTTCAGTGAATTATCTGTCTGGATTTGCCAAAACGTACCTGCGCGAAAGCGGCTCTTCTTGGTGCGGTTTTTTCTCGTTCAAAAACTATCTCCAAAGTAGCCATTATAAAGACTACAAGAGAGGTTAGTGCTTTTTTTCTCTCCTCCTCCGCCCGTCTCCTCTCTCACTCTCTCATTACCTCCTTCTCAGTGCTGCGGAGTGATTGCGGGGCCCTTCCGATGCAAAAAAACGCCAGTTTTGGACCCATTCCGGTGAAACGGCTCCAAATTTCTGCGGGTACATTCTTGCAAATTCAGACAGATATTTCCATGCTATTGTGCCAAAGTTGTCCAATGAGGCAATTTGCAGCGAAAACGGGTTTTTGGGCCTTCTGCAGCTGCTTGGAGCTATTTCAGTGATATAATTATTTCAAGGCTATTGTGCCAAAGTTGTCCAATGAGTCAAGTTGCAGCGAAAAACGGCTTTTTGGGCTTCTGCAGCTGTCTGGAGCTATTTCAGTGAATTAATTTTTTCCAGGCTATGTTGCCAAAGTTGTCCAATGAGTCAAGTTGCAGCGAAAAACGGCTTTTTGGGCCTTCTGGAGCTGTCTGGAGGTATTTCAGTGAATTATCTGTCTGGATTTGCCAAAACGTACCTGCGCGAAAGCGGCTCTTCTTGGTGCGGTTTTTTCTCGTTCAAAAACTATCTCCAAAGTAGCCATTATAAAGACTACAAGAGAGGTTAGTGCTTTTTTCTCTCCTCCTCCGCCCGTCCTCCTCTCTCACTCTCTCATTACCTCCTTCTCAGTGCTGCGGAGTGATTGCGGGGCCCTTCCGATGCAAAAAAACGCCAGTTTTGGACCCATTCCGGTGAAACGGCTCCAAATTTCTGCGGGTACATTCTTGCAAATTCAGACAGATATTTCCATGCTATTGTGCCAAAGTTGTCCAATGAGGCAATTTGCAGCGAAAAACGGGTTTTTGGGTCTTCTGCAGCTGCTTGGAGCTATTTCAGTGATATAATTATTTCAAGGCTATTGTGCCAAAGTTGTCCAATGAGTCAAGTTGCAGCGAAAAACGGCTTTTTGGGCCTTCTGCAGCTGTCTGGAGCTATTTCAGTGAATTAATTTTTTCCAGGCTATGTTGCCAAAGTTGTCCAATGAGTCAAGTTGCAGCGAAAAACGGCTTTTTGGGCCTTCTGGAGCTGTCTGGAGGTATTTCAGTGAATTATCTGTCTGGATTTGCCAAAACGTACCTGCGCGAAAGCGGCTCTTCTTGTGCGGTTTTTTCTCGTTCAAAAACTATCTCCAAAGTAGCCATTATAAAGACTACAAGAGAGGTTAGTGCTTTTTTCTCTCCTCCTCCGCCCGTCCTCCTCTCTCACTCTCTCATTACCTCCTTCTCAGTGCTGCGGAGTGATTGCGGGGCCCTTCCGATGCAAAAAAACGCCAGTTTTGGACCCATTCCGGTGAAACGGCTCCAAATTTCTGCGGGTACATTCTTGCAAATTCAGACAGATATTTCCATGCTATTGTGCCAAAGTTGTCCAATGAGGCAATTTGCAGCGAAAAACGGGTTTTTGGGCCTTCTGCAGCTGCTTGGAGCTATTTCAGTGATATAATTATTTCAAGGCTATTGTGCCAAAGTTGTCCAATGAGTCAAGTTGCAGCGAAAAACGGCTTTTTGGGCCTTCTGCAGCTGTCTGGAGCTATTTCAGTGAATTAATTTTTTCCAGGCTATGTTGCCAAAGTTGTCCAATGAGTCAAGTTGCAACGAAAAACGGCTTTTTGGGCCTTCTGGAGCTGTCTGGAGGTATTTCAGTGAATTATCTGTCTGGATTTGCCAAAACGTACCTGCGCGAAAGCGGCTCTTCTTGGTGCGGTTTTTTCTCGTTCAAAAACTATCTCCAAAGTAGCCATTATAAAGACTAAAAGAGAGGTTAGTGCTTTTTTCTCTCCTCCTCCGCCCCTCCTCCTCTCTCACTCTCTCATTGCCTCCCTCTCAGTGCTGCGGAGTGATTGCGGGGCCCTTCCGATGCAAAAAACGCCAGTTTTGGACCCATTCGGTCAAACGGCTCCAAATTTCTGCGGGTACATTCTTGCAAATTCAGACAGATATTTCCATGCTATTGTGCAAAAGTTGTCCAATGAGGCAAGTTGCAGCGAAAAACGGCTTTTGGGCCTTCTGCAGCTGTCTGGAGCTATTTCAGTGAATTAATTATTTCAAGGCTATTGTGGCAAAGTTGTCCAATGAGTCAAGTTGCAGCGAAAAACGGCTTTTTGGGCGTTCTGCAGCTGTCTGGAGGTATTTCAGTGAATTAATTATTTCCATGCTATTGTGCCAAAGTTGTCCAATGAGGCAAGTTGCAGCAAAAACGGCTTTTTGGGCCTTCTGCAGCTGTCTGGAGCTATTTCAGTGAATTAATTATTTCCAGGCTATTGTGCCAAAGTTGTCCAATGAGTCAAGTTGCAGCGAAAAACGGCTTTTTGGGCCTTCTGCAGCTGTCTGGAGCTATTTCAGTGAATTAATTATTTCCAGGCTATTGTGCCAAAGTTGTCCAATGACTCAAGTTGCAGCGAACAACGGCTTTTTGGGCCTTCTGCAGCTGTCTGGAGGTATTTCAGTGAATTATCTGTCTGGATTTGCCAAAACGTACCTGCGCGAAAGCGGCTCTTCTTGGTGCGGTTTTTTCTCGTTCAAAAACTATCTCCAAAGTAGCCATTATAAAGACTAAAAGAGAGGTTAGTGCTTTTTTCTCTCCTCCTCCGCTCGTCCTCCTCTCTCACTCTCTCATTACCTCCCTCTCAGTGCTGCGGAGTGATTGCGGGGCCCTTCCGATGCAAAAAACGCCAGTTTTGGACCCATTCCGGTGAAACGGCTCCAAATTTCTGCGGGTACATTCTTGCAAATTCAGACAGATATTTCCATGCTATTGTGCCAAAGTTGTCCAATGAGGCAAGCTGCAGCGAAAAACGGCTTTTTGGGCCTTCTGCAGCTGTCTGGAGCTATTTCAGTGAATTAATTATTTCCAGGCTTTTGTGCCAAAGTTGTCCAATGAGTCAAGTTGCAGCGAAAAACGGCTTTTTTGGCCTTCTGCAGCTGTCTGGAGCTTTTTCAGTGAATTAATTATTTCCAGGCTATTGTGCCAAAGTTGTCCAATGAGTCAAGTTGCAGCGAAAAACGGCTTTTTGGGCCTTCTGCAGCTGTCTGGAGGTATTTCAGTGAATTATCTGTCTGGATTTGCCAAAACGTACCTGCGCGAAAGCGGCTCTTCTTGGTGCGGTTTTTTCTCGTTCAAGACTAAAAGAGAGGTTAGTGCTTTTTTCTCCCCTTCTCCGCCCGTCCTACTCTCTCACTCTCTCATTACCTCCCTCTCAGTGCTGCGGAGTGATTGCGGGGCCCATCCGATGCAAATACGCCAGTTTTGGACCCATTCCCGTCAAACGGCTCCAAATTTCTGCGGGTACATTCTTGCAAATTCAGACAGATATTTCCATGCTATTGTGCCAAAGTTGTCCAATGAGGCAAGTTGCAGCGAAAACGACTTTTTGGGCCTTCTGCAGCTGTCTGGAGCTATTTCAGTGAATTAATTATTTCCAGGCTATTGTGCCAAAGTTGTCCAATGAGTCAAGTTGCAGCGAAAAACGGCTTTTTGGGCCTTCTGCAGCTGTCTGGAGCTATTTCAGTGAATTAATTATTTCCAGGCTATTTTGCCAAAGTTGTCCAATGAGTCAAGTTGCAGCGAGAAACGGCTTTTTGGGCCTTCTGCAGCTGTCTGGAGGTATTTCAGTGAATTATCTGTCTGGATTTGCCAAAACGTACCTGCGCGAAAGCGGCTCTTCTTGGTGCGGTTTTTTCTCGTTCAAGACTAAAAGAGAGGTTAGTGCTTTTTTCTCCCCTCCTCCGCCTGTCCTACTCTCTCACTCTCTTATTACCTCCTTCTCAGTGCTGCGGAGTGATTGCGGGGCCCATGCGATGCAAAAACGCCAGTTTTGGACTCATTCCGGTCAAACGGCTCCAAATTTCTGCGGGTACATTCTTGCAATTTCAGACAGATATTTCCATGCTATTGTGCCAAAGGTTTCCAATGAGTCAAGTTGCAGCGAAAAACGGCTTTTTGGGCCTTCTGCAGCTGTCTGGAGCTATTTCAGGGAATTAATTATTTCAAGGCTATTGTGCCAAAGTTGTCCAATGAGTCAAGTTGCAGCGAAAAACGGCTTTTTGGGCCTTTTGCAGCTGTCTGGAGCTATTTCAGTGAATTAATTATTTCCAGGCTATTTTGCCAAAGTTGTCCAATGAGTCAAGTTGGAGCGAAAAACGGCTTTTTGGGCCTTCTGCAGCTGTCTGGAGGTATTTCAGTGAATTATCTGTCTGGATTTGCCAAAACGTACCTGCGCGAAAGCGGCTCTTCTTGGTGCGGTTTTTTCTCGTTCAAAAACTATCTCCAAAGTAGCCATTATAAAGACTACAAGAGAGGTTAGTGCTTTTTTCTCTCCTCCTCCGCCCGTCCTCCTCTCTCACTCTCTCATTACCTCCTTCTCAGTGCTGCGGAGTGATTGCGGGGCCCTTCCGATGCAAAAAAACGCCAGTTTTGGACCCATTCCGGTGAAACGGCTCCAAATTTCTGCGGGTACATTCTTGCAAATTCAGACAGATATTTCCATGCTATTGTGCCAAAGTTGTCCAATGAGGCAATTTGCAGCGAAAAACGGGTTTTTGGGCCTTCTGCAGCTGCTTGGAGCTATTTCAGTGATATAATTATTTCAAGGCTATTGTGCCAAAGTTGTCCAATGAGTCAAGTTGCAGCGAAAAACGGCTTTTTGGGCCTTCTGCAGCTGTCTGGAGCTATTTCAGTGAATTAATTTTTTCCAGGCTATGTTGCCAAAGTTGTCCAATGAGTCAAGTTGCAGCGAAAAACGGCTTTTTGGCCTTCTGGAGCTGTCTGGAGGTATTTCAGTGAATTATCTGTCTGGATTTGCCAAAACGTACCTGCGCGAAAGCGGCTCTTCTTGGTGCGGTTTTTTCTCGTTCAAAAACTATCTCCAAAGTAGCCATTATAAAGACTACAAGAGAGGTTAGTGCTTTTTTCTCTCCTCCTCCGCCCGTCCTCCTCTCTCACTCTCTCATTACCTCCTTCTCAGTGCTGCGGAGTGATTGCGGGGCCCTTCCGATGCAAAAAAACGCCAGTTTTGGACCCATTCCGGTGAAACGGCTCCAAATTTCTGCGGGTACATTCTTGCAAATTCAGACAGATATTTCCATGCTATTGTGCCAAAGTTGTCCAATGAGGCAATTTGCAGCGAAAAACGGGTTTTTGGGCCTTCTGCAGCTGCTTGGAGCTATTTCAGTGATATAATTATTTCAAGGCTATTGTGCCAAAGTTGTCCAATGAGTCAAGTTGCAGCGAAAAACGGCTTTTTGGGCCTTCTGCAGCTGTCTGGAGCTATTTCAGTGAATTAATTTTTTCCAGGCTATGTTGCCAAAGTTGTCCAATGAGTCAAGTTGCAACGAAAAACGGCTTTTTGGGCCTTCTGGAGCTGTCTGGAGGTATTTCAGTGAATTATCTGTCTGGATTTGCCAAAACGTACCTGCGCGAAAGCGGCTCTTCTTGGTGCGGTTTTTTCTCGTTCAAAAACTATCTCCAAAGTAGCCATTATAAAGACTAAAAGAGAGGTTAGTGCTTTTTTCTCTCCTCCTCCGCCCCTCCTCCTCTCTCACTCTCTCATTGCCTCCCTCTCAGTGCTGCGGAGTGATTGCGGGGCCCTTCCGATGCAAAAAAACGCCAGTTTTGGACCCATTCCGGTCAAACGGCTCCAAATTTCTGCGGGTACATTCTTGCAAATTCAGACAGATATTTCCATGCTATTGTGCAAAAGTTGTCCAATGAGGCAAGTTGCAGCGAAAAACGGCTTTTTGGGCCTTCTGCAGCTGTCTGGAGCTATTTCAGTGAATTAATTATTTCAAGGCTATTGTGGCAAAGTTGTCCAATGAGTCAAGTTGCAGCGAAAAACGGCTTTTTGGGCGTTCTGCAGCTGTCTGGAGGTATTTCAGTGAATTAATTATTTCCATGCTATTGTGCCAAAGTTGTCCAATGAGGCAAGTTGCAGCAAAAACGGCTTTTTGGGCCTTCTGCAGCTGTCTGGAGCTATTTCAGTGAATTAATTATTTCCAGGCTATTGTGCCAAAGTTGTCCAATGAGTCAAGTTGCAGCGAAAAACGGCTTTTTGGGCCTTCTGCAGCTGTCTGGAGCTATTTCAGTGAATTAATTATTTCAAGGCTATTGTGGCAAAGTTGTCCAATGAGTCAAGTTGCAGCGAAAAACGGCTTTTTGGGCGTTCTGCAGCTGTCTGGAGGTATTTCAGTGAATTAATTATTTCCATGCTATTGTGCCAAAGTTGTCCAATGAGTCAAGTTGCAGCGAAAAACGGCTTTTTGGGCCTTCTGTAGCTGTCTGGAGCTATTTCAGTGAATTAATTATTTCCAGGCTATTGTGCCAAAGTCGTCCAATGACTCAAGTTGCAGCGAACAACGGCTTTTTGGGCCTTCTGCAGCTGTCTGGAGGTATTTCAGTGAATTATCTGTCTGGATTTGCCAAAACGTACCTGCGCGAAAGCGGCTCTTCTTGGTGCGGTTTTTTCTCGTTCAAGACTAAAAGAGAGGTTAGTGCTTTTTTCTCTCCTCCTCCGGCCCTCCTCCTCTCTCACTCTCTCATTGCCTCCCTCTCAGTGCTGCGGAGTGATTGCGGGTCTTATCCGATGCAAAAACGCCAGTTTTGGACCCATTCGGTCAAACGGCTCCAAATTTCTGCGGGTACATTCTTGCAAATTCAGACAGATATTTCCATGCTATTGTGCCAAAGTTGTCCAATGAGGCAAGTTGTAGGGAAAAACGGCTTTTTGGGCCTTCTGCAGCTGTCTGGAGCTATTTCAGTGAATTAATTATTTCCAGGCCATTGTGCCAAAGTTGTCCAATGAGTCAAGTTGCAACGAAAAACGGCTTTTTGGGCCTTCTGCAGCTGTCTGGAGCTATTTCAGTGAATTAATTATTTCAAGGCTATTGTGCCAAAGTTGTCCAATGAGTCAAGTTGCAGCGAAAAACGGCTTTTTGGGCCTTCTGCAGCTGTCTGGAGCTATTTCAGTGAATTAATTATTTCCAGGCTATTTTGCCAAAGTTGTCCAATGAGTCAAACTGCAGCGAAAAACGGCTTTTTGGGCCTTCTGCAGCTGTCTGGAGCTATTTCAGTGGATTAATTATTTCAAGGCTATTGTGCCAAAGTTGTCCAATGAGTCAAGTTGCAGCGGAAAACGGCTTTTTGGGCCTTCTGCAGCTGTCTGGAGCTATTTTAGTAAATTAATTATTTCCAGGCTATTTTGCCAAAGTTGTCCAATGAGTCAAGTTGGAGCGAAAAACGGCTTTTTGTGCCTTCTGCAGCTGTCTGGAGGTATTTCAGTGAATTATCTGTCTGGATTTGCCAAAACGTACCTGCGCGAAAGCGGCTCTTCTTGGTGTGGTTTTTTCTCGTTCAAAACTATCTCCAAAGTAGCCATTATAAAGACTAAAAGAGAGGTTAGTGCTTTTTTCTCTCCTCCTCCGCCCCTCCTCCTCTCTCACTCTCTCATTGCCTCCCTCTCAGTGCTGCGGAGTGATTGCGGGGCCCATCCGATGCAAAAAACGCCAGTTTTGGACCCATTCCGGTCAAACGGCTCCAAATTTCTGCGGGTACATTCTTGCAAATTCAGACAGATATTTCCATGCTATTGTGCAAAAGTTGTCCAATGAGGCAAGTTGCAGCGAAAAACGGCTTTTTGGGCCTTCTGCAGCTGTCTGGAGCGATTTCAGTGAATTAATTATTTCCAGGCTATTTTGCGAAAGTTGTCCAATGAGTCAAGTTGCAGGGAAAACGGCTTTTTGGGCCTTCTGCAGCTGTCTTGAGCTATTTCAGTGAATTAATTATTTCCAGGCTATTGTGCCAAAGTTGTCCAATGATTCAAGTTGCAGCGAAAAACGACTTTCTGGGCCTTCTGCAGCTGTCTGGAGGTATTTCAGTGAATTATCTGTCTGGATTTGCCAAAACGTACCTGCGCGAAAGCGGCTCTTCTTTGTGCGGTTTTTTCTCGTTCAAGACTAAAAGAGAGGTTAGTGCTTTTTTCTCTCCTCCTCCACCCGTCCTCCTCTCTCACTCTCTCATTACCTCCTTCTCAGTGCTGCGGAGTGATTGCGGGCCCTTCCGATGCAAAAAACGCCAGTTTTGGACCCATTCCGGTCAAACGGCTCTAAATTTCTGCGGGTACATTCTTGCAAATTCAGACAGATATTTCCATGCTATTGTGCCAAAGTTGTCCAATGAGGCAAGTTGCAGCGAAAAACGGCTTTTTGGGCCTTCTGCACCTGTCTGGAGCTATTTCAGTGAATTAATTATTTCCAGGCTATTTTGCCAAAGTTGTCCAATGAGTGAAGTTGCAGGGAAAACGGCTTTTTGGGCCTTCTGCAGCTGTCTTGAGCTATTTCAGTGAATTAATTATTTCCAGGCTATTTTGCCAAAGTTGTCCAATGATTCAAGTTGCAGCGAAAAACGGCTTTCTGGGCCTTCTGCAGCTGTCTGGAGGTATTTCAGTGAATTATCTGTCTGGATTTGCCAAAACGTACCTGCGCGAAAGCGGCTCTTCTTGGTGCGGTTTTTTCTCGTTCAAGACTAAAAGAGAGGTTAGTGCTTTTTTCTCTCCTCCTCCGCCCGTCCTCCTCTTTCACTCTCTCATTACCTCCTTCTCAGTGCTGCGGAGTGATTGCGGGGCCCTTCCGATGCAAAAAACGCCAGTTTTGGACCCATTCCGGTCAAACGGCTCTAAATTTCTGCGGGTACATTCTTGCAAATTCAGACAGATATTTCCATGCTATTGTGCCAAAGTTGTGCAATGAGGCAAGTTGCAGCGAAAAACGGCTTTTTGGGCCTTCTGCAGCGGTCTGGAGCTATTTCAGTGAATTAATTATTTCAAGGCTATTGTGCCAAAGTTCTCCAACGAGTCAAGTTGCAGCGAAAAACGGCTTTTTGGGCCTTCTGCAGCTGTCTGGAGCTATTTCAGTGAATTAATTATTTCCAGGCTATTTTGCCAAAGTTGTCCAATGAGTCAAGTTGCAGCGAAAAACGGCTTTTTGGGCCTTCTGCAGCTGTCTGGAGGTATTTCAGTGAATTATCTGTCTGGATTTGCCAAAACGTACCTGCGCGAAAGCGGCCCTTCTTGGTGCGGTTTTTTCTCGTTCAAAAACTATCTCCAAAGTAGCTATTATAAAGACTAAAAGAGAGCTTAGTGCTTTTTTCTCTCCTCCTCCGCCCGTCCTCCTCTCTCACTCTCTCATTACCTCCCTCTCAGTGCTGCGGAGTGATTGCGGGGCCCTTCCGATGCAAAAAACGCCAGTTTTGGACCCATTCCGGTCAAACGGCTCTAAATTTCTGCGGGTACATTCTTGCAAATTCAGACAGATATTTCCATGCTATTGTGCCAAAGTTGTGCAATGAGGCAAGTTGCAGCGAAAAACGGCTTTTTGGACCTTCTGCAGCGGTCTGGAGCTATTTCAGTTAATTAATTATTTCAAGGCTATTGTGCCAAAGTTGTCCAATGAGTCAAGTTGGAGCGAAAAACGGCTTTTTGGGCCTTCTGCAGCTGTCTGGAGCTATTTCAGTGAATTAATTATTTCCAGGCTATTTTCCCAAAATTGTCCAATGAGTCAATTTGCAGCGAAAAACGGCTTTTTGGGCCTTCTGCAGCTGTCTGGAGGTATTTCAGTGAATTATCTGTCTGGATTTGCCAAAACGTACCTGCGCGAAAGCGGCTCTTCTTGGTGCGGTTTTTTCTCGTTCAAAAACTATCTCCAAAGTAGCCATTATAAAGACTAAAAGAGAGGTTAGTGCTTTTTTCTCTCCTCCTCCGCCCCTCCTCCTCTCTCACTCTCTCATTGCCTCCCTCTCAGTGCTGCGGAGTGATTGCGGGGCCCATCCGATGCAAAAAACGCCAGTTTTGGACCCATTCCGGTCAAACGGCTCCAAATTTCTGCGGGTACATTCTTGCAAATTTAGACAGATATATATATATATATATATATATATATATATATATATATATATATATATATATATATTCCGATTTACAATTAAAAATAAGAATGACTAAAATAAGGTTGTAAAAATTATAAAAATATATAAATATAAAAAACACAGTTCTTTAAGTAATTTGGTCCTCAGGCGATTTTTATAAACAGTGACTGAATCACACAGTTTAAGAGAATAATCTAAAGAGTACCATAAATTAACTATTCTATAATAAAAGGTTCTTTGGCCGCTAGCCGTTTTAAAAAGTGGAATGTTCAACAATTGTGAGTTTCTGGTGCTACGACCGCTCATCTCGGCTCGCTTTAAAACTATGTTTTAAAGTCCATAACTTGGTCTCTTTTGAATGTAAAATCATCAAACTTGGTCAAATGGCCATTCTCAACGTTATCTTTCATGTAATGGCGCCAATTTATTGATTGGTTAAAATTTGAAACTCGCCTCAGTTCCCTGCACAACTCCGGAACGGCCTATGATGGTAAATCGCCTTGTCTCTTTAGGGCATATTGGTGTAAGATACCACAGTCAGACTGTTTTGTTCCGATGCGAAGGAAACTTTAAGTCGCAGAAAGCTTTTAAGGGGCATCTAAATCTCATTCACCCAATTTCGGGCTGTTATAGGTTTACAAAAATGCTCGCAGTAGCCCACGAGGAAGCTCTCAGGACTCACGCGAGATTTACATCTGGCGTGAGCGGCGAGCGAAGTGATCGCGCGAGCCGGGAGAGATCTCACCAATCCTCTCTCGCCTAAAAAATACAGCTGAACCGAAGACGGCGAAAATCGCATATTAGCTTCATTTTCTAATTTTTTCTTTGCATTAATGATTTTCAGCCGTCAAGAACATTTTCATTGTCAAAAACCAATGGTGTCACCTTTTTTATTGAGTATTTACAAAAACGTTTAGGAAACTTAGGCATACGTGCTTTGTTTCTAAATAGGACATTTGCAATTTAGATGTTCTCCGCAAGAGAGTGCACACTTTACGAACAAAACGGCAAATTTTCGGTTCAAAACTACACGCAAACCAAAACCAATTGAAGCCCGTTTCGACTTCTCTAGCGCGAAATGTTCATGCTTTTTTTTTTTTTCCAATTTTCACTTTTCGCTGATGTTTGGGATCCATCCTCTTTACGAAACTAATTATGAGTGTGTCTACAAACAAAATAAAACAAAGCTTTAAACAGACAGATTGTCCGCGTCTATTAAACATTAATTTGGCGTTTAGAAGACAGTCTCTCTATCTCTTAGTCTGCCGCTGGAATATTCCAGAAATACTAATAAACCTTTATAAGTTCTTGTTGTGCTTGT
>JAEMWC010000409.1:260000-270000 GCA_016490735.1 Pachyseris speciosa
TAGATTTCAAAGGTAAGCATATTGGCCATTTTAGACTGTAATATTTCCAATATATAGTACTGGCTGGGTGTATGTATCTCAAATAGCTTGCTATACGAAGAAAATACAAGAGACTAGTGGTATTTTCCACGGTATATATGTACCACTCGAAAGCATTGCATAACTACAGTAGTACGTGCAGCTGTATAAAATTATGCTATCTTGCTAATTCATTACCGTGTTTGTTCTTAATATAAGCAAGGGTTAAGCTTACTGCATGTGCAGGTAAGGAATCGTAGCTAAGATTGCGGCAAACTAGGTGCTCAACTGGCTTACACTTGATTAGATCCATTGATTTACCTGTAGTTGGTGGCAAAGTGAGCTTTTGGTGTGATCATAAATTAATGTACTTGTACTTAAACTCAATTATAAATTTTGCTTTCCAAGTGTCTAAATTAGATGACAAGACTCCACTAATTACGTATACACTTACAAAATAATGTAAGACCCAAACTCTGTTTCGGGAGCAGGGTTAGCACAACAGTAATACAATGATTGTATTTAATTATGTATATGGAACTGTGTGGACATCTTTTGAAATTAGCTTTCCAATTTAAAGGCCTATTTTTCTCCCTTGATCCAATGTTGGCATCTGTTTTTGTTTTGAAATTGTGCTGTTGTTAAAGGAAGGAAACATTTAGCTCTACACTAAAGCATACAGCTGTAGGAGCAAAACAAAGCAACACAGCAGTGTAGACCTCATCACAGAGATCTCATCAAGAAAGAAATTATCACTCAGTTTAGACAATAATTGTAGAATGCCCAATGGGGCATGAAAATTGCAGTTCATAAAGAGACACAATGACAAGTCAGATTGAATTGACACTGAAGAGTGGAGCCAAGCCACATAGTCCATTATGCAAACTGACCTTGAAGTAAAAACATCAAACATGAGGAAAACAGTTATCCAGACATATACACAATTTACTCATCATCAAATCGGTTTCCAAATTGCAGTAAGTTGGCCCTCAGTGAATTGGTAGAAACTTCAAGGTAAAAAGCACCCAACATAAAACCTCATTTTCTTGTTACAGTACATGTCGTGTAAGTACTTTAAATTTGATAAAAAACAATGCTGTATGAATTGGCCATTATCATGTTGCCACACTTGACTCTTCTGACTTAAAATGGGCCAAAATTTACAAATAGATATACAAAACTTTCCCAAAGAGAAAAACAGAGCAGCCATTAATTGTGGGATAAAACAAGGGCTTCAAAGGTTTAAGGAATTTCATGTCACACGAAATTCATGAATTATTGGTCATGGCGTGTACAGCCCTGTAATGCATCAAGGCTGAAGATGGGTCATTTAGTTTGAGTGTTCACATCTTCATTGAAGTGCCTACTGTTGTGGTAATGCAACTATTAATTCTGTTAACCCTAACTCGACAAAAAAAATCGTGTGGTACAAAATTAATTCTGGCCACAGCTGCCGTCCAATAAAGTCTGCTTGATTTCATATCAGTGACCTGACTTTTTTTACAATGAGAAAAGAAATAGAGACAAAGCTAATTTATAGTTCTATATATTTTTATCCCAATCACAGTATACAGTAATATGTCAATTAAATTACACTGTAGTTGGCTTGCTTTATTTACCGGTACTACAACTGTACATGTATCACGTACAAATGACCTTCAAAGGCTGTTTATTTATTCCATAATAAGTACCGTGCTTGTGTCCAGGCAAGTATTTGGGGTGTTAAAACATAAATCTCTATCCTGCTTGATTGTATTTGAAATGCTTGGAGCCTTACACTGTACTTTTGTTTTGCAATAGTTGTGCTAAACAGCTACTGAGTATTGTATGGCATTTGCCTCCTTTTACGGGTCGGTACATTTCACTGACCCCCAGTCCATGGACTACCATGATGGACTACCGAAATGGACTACATATATGGACTGCTAAATGGACTACCAAAAATGGACTACCCTTAATTACCTACCTTGAAAAAAAAAATTAGTTAAGTTTGGTTGTTTTCATCGATTGATCGTGATTATTTTTTAAATGCTGCTGTTCAGCTGTTCTGCAGGCGCATTCACTCATCGTGCATGATGGCTGACAGGCTGCAGCTGGAGTAAAAATTTGATTTATAATCTTCCAGATGATTCCTTGCCTGGCTGTCATGATGCTCAAAATGGTAAGTGACAGAAGAAGATACAACTCAAAAATAGATCACATGACCAGGCCCAGGGGGTACTCCCTGAAAAGTTGGGTGGGGGTGCAGCCTGCTTCCCAAAAGCCTTACCTTATTTAAAGTGCACCTAGCCCCAAGAATAGTTATTCTTTCCGCTAATAATTTTATAATACTTTGTACATATTCCAAAAACATGTAGCATTTATTTCCAGCCTTTAGAGTTTTTTTATAGGGCTTACGATAAACTATGCATCATTTGGTACATGACCAAGTCAGCTGGGGCGTGGGTCTATTCCCCAGTTGACTATTATGTATGCATGTTTACAAAGACGCAGTGCGATGAAAATCAGTTTGTGACTTTAACTGGGGAAAAGACCCACGCTCCTTACTACCTTGATCGTGTGACAGATGACGGCTAATGTCGTAACTTTTACAGCCTGTAAAAACTCACCATTTGGTTATAAAAAATTAAAGGTGCAATGCGTTTTGAATAGGTGCAAAGATTAATTTTAGCGAAAAAAAATATTTCAGTGTTGGGGGCACTTAAAGACCAAAATATCTGTGATTTTCCCTACCCTATCTATAACGAACGATTATAAATTCAAATTTTTACTCACCATCCAGCATGTCAGCCATCACACAAGACGAATGAATACGCCTGCAGAACAGCTGACCAGCAGCATTTAAAAGATAAAAGATGGTGAAGATCAAAAAAATTTTTTTTTCAAGGTAGGTAATTAAGGGTAGTCCATTTTTGGTAGTCCATTTAGCAGTCCATATAGGTAGTCCATTTCGGTAGTCCATCATGGTAGTCCATGGACTGGGGGTCAGTGAAATGTACCGACCCTCCTTTTACAGACTGTAGTGATAGCTCACCCAAGTATTACAACTGTCAGTGAGACCATCACTGTATGAGAGCAGATCAAAGGCAAGTGGAACTATCTAAAATTTTTAAAGTTATTTTTTTGCATCATAAGGTGGTATGTTCACTTCTTTTTGCCTTTTTTTAACTTTTACAATAATTAGTCATTCAACAAGTTTCAGTTTATGGCTTGTAATGAGAATGTGCAATGAAGACCATACTGTAATTACAGTGTATTCTCCTGGATTTCTGAAATTTCATTACTGCTGGGGTGTTTTTCATACCTACAGACTGTATGATTGTCTAGTTGTTGTGTGTAATAAAGAATAACATTTAAGATGGCTTCATGTTCATGGAACAAGTGTAAAACTCCCAAGCCCAACCATATATGCATGTGCCATTGCAGCATTAACACCAATCCTTTAAAAAGAATCTCCCTTAATGTTTGCGTCATCCCTGCAAACTGCAATGATGCTTGGTCATGAGAAGGTTAAGACACAGTGTTGACATGCGTGAGCATACAAAATAATTATAAGACTGTCTTCTGGCCTGCCATCATGGCTTGTAACACTTAAAAACTAGATCATGTTTTCCAGAGACCTACACTAAGACCATCTACATGTAACAGTATTGTTTGGGAGATCATAACAGTAATCATCCTCTGGCACTCAAGATTTGAATCTTTGAATTTTTCAGCCTGGCCAATGTAGCATTTTGTATTGTGTTAACATGCACATATTTTTCAATATATAAGCTCATATTTTCATTCTGGTTTCTGAACTGTACAGTTCAGTGTATACTTGGCCTTGACATCCGGTTTTTTTAATCTTCAGGCTGAATACATGTAGTTATGTGCACAGTACAGTATATGGCAGACTACTTTACAGTGTATGCTCAAGTTGCAAAGAAAAGTAAAACCCTTTAAGGTAAGAACTTTCTGTAACATAGCATGATGAAGGAATGTGACCATTATTGAACCTTTTGTCGTCTTCGGAATTTTTGTTCCACCTCATGCAACCTTGATCCAGTGTAACAAAAAAGATCGCATCAGCATGATGGGCTTGTGATTTCTTTTAAGTCCTGGTCAAACTATTGAACAAAGTTGGATTTAACATTGCAAGATTGTTCGACCGTTTGACCGCCCATGTTGGATGATGTTTGTCAAACAATTTTTGCTAGATCAAGTGTTGGATAGAGTTTGCTTTTGATCAAACATTACGCCCAACAATTCTGCTCAATGAAAAAAACGTTGCAGTGTTTTGCCGCTCTTCCAACAAAGCTTTATCCTGATGCAAGTCACATTCACCCTGCTACAATGTAGCCAATCAATAGTTGCTATTTTCGTGCTCTCTTTGCAGATGTCCGGTTCAATAGCGTTTAAAATTTCTGAGAACTGATCTTGGCTTGTTGATTCTAATCATCTCCCTAAACACGGGTGTATCTTGCAATTATAACTGTAAAACGGTTTGGAACATACCCTTTTCAGCTTGTTCTCTCAACCATTCCATGATTTTTTCTCACTTCACACCGAACACTGAACAGCTCTGGTACCATAAACATTAACGCTAAGCACTTTTGGTTTCCACTTTAGTGCTACAGTGTATGTTTTAAATT
Organism: Pachyseris speciosa; assembly: GCA_016490735.1. Classification (NCBI taxonomy): domain Eukaryota; kingdom Metazoa; phylum Cnidaria; class Anthozoa; order Scleractinia; family Pachyseridae; genus Pachyseris; species Pachyseris speciosa. Next base: position 264,653 of record JAEMWC010000409.1, read on the forward strand.
ACATTTTAGCGTCAAGTTGTACCAGTAGCTTGTTTTGCCACAGACTATAGTTTGGATACATGTACAATGTAGTTTGGCCAGGGCTTTACACTACACTGTATGTCTTAAATTACTGTACTCCCACTTTAAAAGAATGAATAATGCTGTAAATACATGTATATTTGTCCATACCCTATGATCACCAGTTAGGTGAACTATCTAATGTTAACCGATTTCAAAATTAATTGGAAAGTTTGTTACTTTTCAAGAAAGGCTTCCCTCCTGATGCATTCAGAGAACTGTGTTTGCTGATAAGTCATATTCATCGTTACAATACTAGACATTGCAACTGTACTGTGTAGAACTAATATCAGACAGTTTGCAATAAGTTTCCAGACCTAAACTCTTTAATTTCTTTCATTCAGAAATTCAGAATGCTGACAGTATTTCTCTGTTGAAATCTGAATTAAGAACATTACTCCTCTATTGACTACTCCTATTTTGAAAGTGTTGTTTTATGTTTTGCTGCTGGTGTGTGTTTGTTTGTGTGCTTGCTTTTTACACGTAACCTAAGTGTAACATGATAGTAATGCATGAAACCCCAAACAGAAAATCGAAAAAAATCCGAGTTCCAGATGGGATTGGAACCCACGACCCTCTGCGATCTAGACGGACGTTCTAACCACTGAGCTACTGGTGAGCAAGGGTGAAATGTGGGCTTTGACTGGAACTCCATCACGCGGTCACACAGCCATCTTTGATATGCCTCAATATGCATCTTTGATATGCCTCAATGTGACTGCGTGATGCAGTTATGTATGTGCTAGTCATTATTTGGCTGTGTGACCACGTGATACGGTTCCAGTCAAAGCCCACATTTCACCCTTGCACACCACAGAGTGTCCAGTAGCTCAGTGGTTATCCATCTAGATTGTGGAGGGTCGTGGGTTCGAATCCCATCTGGAACTCAGATTTTGTTTTCGAGTTTCTGTTTGGGGTTTCATGCATTACTACATGTATCATGTTGTATTTCTTATTTCACTCACTTTGTAACCTAAATGAATTGATTAATTAAATAAGCTACATGTATGCCTAAAAATCATGATTTCCAAGTTGTAATTTTTTAGGAGCCCGTAGCTCGTATAAGCCCCAATGGTTTCTTTATGGACATCCTCGCCATTATGTTTCTCATTCTTTTCTTATTTATTTATCTTTTGTATCTTAATACATATTTATCTTGTAACAATGTGTAAGAAATATGGAAAAAAAATAAATTGAAACTGTTGAAATTGCCTGCTCCAAAAAAAAAACATTCATCTTTCCTATAAATAAAAATTAATGTGACCTGCAGTACAAGCAATTTTTTCTTCTAGCCAATCTGGTATCATACATAATTATGTGCTACGTAGAGTCCTTTGAAGTTTACCCCCTAATAGTAATTTCCTTTTCATACCTTATACATGCTACTGTAACAGAGTAAGGAACATGTACTTGTCATTGCCACCACATTAACTCTACTCAATTTTTTTTGCCTTTATGCAAACTGTAATAAGTTAAGCCTATACTAAGCATGAAATAGCCTCCACAGTGAAGTCTTATTGTCCATGCTTTTCCTTGAAGGCATAATGTATCATGTTACAATGCATGTAAGTTACGGAAGCTTTTCATAGCCAATAACAGTCCCTAGTCCAGGCAAACCAAGTCTTTAAAATAATAAATCTTTGTGTACGGTTGACCCACCGAATCTTTCCTTATTGATGGTCTATCCAGTGTTGACCAATTGATGCACATACAGTACACTGTGATAGCCTCCTATGCAGCTGTTACTTACATGTTGGTCGTATTCTCCCTCCCCACCAACATCTGCTGAACGGAGCCGGACATTCCCTTCCCAGGAACTGATTAGTCACATCATGGCTGTTAAATTTTGGTGGCTACATGTAAGTTCCTGTAGCCTCCTTTGCAGCCATTTTTGTCAGTTCTCTTCTCCCTCCAGATTGAATACTTAGACACAATGGGAATGGAATTTCCAGCTTAGTTCACCAGACATTAGTGGGGAGGGCTTAAGGACAGACCCAAACAACAGCTGCAAAGGAGGCTAATGCACATAAGTGATGTTTTCAACATTAAGGAATACATGTACATGCACATGTATATCTATATGCGTAGATACATAATTATATTATGTGTTGTATCATACAAATCAAATGCTAGCATTTTCTTTGTTCCTTCAATCAGTTTAGTTCATTTAAAGTCTTTTTTTTTTCTTTTACAGAAAGAAAAATAGCACATCAGAGTATCAAGGACACCAACTTCATTGCCAAAGGAATTTGTCTTGGGTGGTCATCTATTTATGGTCTGGGAAAAGCCATCAGTATAATTCTCATTCTTTCTATCTATTTTAACCCCTCTGAACAGGCGGTTAGCACGCCTCATACAGTTCAGTAACATACATGTAATCTTTCATTCTCTCTATCTAGTTTAATCATAACGAGCCAGAGATAACCGGAAGTTAAAAAATCTCCCAAGTCTAGTTGCTAAGGAGTGACGTTATAGGCCTGCATAAGAGCCGTCAACGTACTCCATTTGTGGTTTCACTGCAGGAGCATCTTCGCACACCTTGAAAGAAGTATTGTTTTTGCCCTTCAGCGGCAGAATTTAATTTACCACCACGCGGCACGCTTACGCCGTGTTCTCATGGCATTTTATGGCTTTACTTGTAAGACAAAACGCTAGTTTCGTCAAATGTTATGCTTTAGCGATTCGTTGAGATTTTCAAGGGATGATCGGCATATTTCAGTATGTGATGGCCAGAAATTACAGCTTCTGAAAGCCTTTTCAGACTACCAAGTAGTTTAGGACTCTGTGTATGTTTGTACGAGGAAAATAGCAATAGTAAAATATTCAAGTGATTTAGAATATGTAACTTGCAGATAAAAATTTAGGCAAATGTTACAATTCTTTTCTTGTTCATCCAGGTTGAAGTCCTGGCATCACTGTATGCCTGAGTGCTTCTATTCATGTTATATATATAACATGAATAGTTTTATGAAGTGCAGATAAAAATCTAGGCAAATGTTCTATATCTTTTCTGCTTCATCCAGGTTGAGGTCCTGGCATCACTGTATGCCTGAGTGCTTCTGGGATATATAACATGAATAGTTTTTTTGAAGTGCAGATAAAAATCTAGGCAAATGTTCTATATCTTTTCTGGTTCATCCAGGTTGAAGTCCTGGCATCACTGTATGCCTGAGCGCTTCTGGGATATTTCACATAACAGTTTTTTTAAATGCAGATAAAAATTTAGGCAAATATTCTATATCTTTTCTGGTTCATCCAGGTTGAGGTCCTGGCATCACTGTATGCCTGAGTGCTTCTGGGATATATAACATGAATAGTTTTACGAAGTGCAGACAAAAGTCTAGGCAAATGTTCTATATCTTTTCTGGTTCATCCAGGTTGAGGTCCTGGCATCACTGTATGCCTGAGTGCTTCTGGGATATATAACATGAATAGCTTTTTGAAGTGCAGATAAAAATCTAGGCAAATGTTCTATATCTTTTCTGGTTCACCCAGGTTGAAGTCCTGGCATCACTGTATGCCTGAGTGCTTCTGGGATATTTAACATAACAGTTTTTTTTAAATGCAGCTAAAAATTTAGGCAAATGTTCTATAATTATCTTTTCTGGTTCATCCAGGTTGAGGTCCTGGCATCACTGTATGCCTGAGTGCTTCTGGGATATATAACATGAATAGTTTTACGAAGTGCAGACAAAAATCTAGGCAAATGTTCTATATCTTTTCTGGTTCATCCAGGTTGAGGTCCTGGCATCAATGTATGCCTGAGTGCTTCTATTCATGTTATATATATAACATGAATAGTTTTTTGAAGTGCAGATAAAAATCTAGGCAAATGTTCTATAACATGAACATTTTTTAAAGTGCAGTTAAATGTAGGAAAATGTTCTATATCTTTTCTGGTTCATCCAGGTTGAGGTCCTGGCATCACTATATGCCTGAGTGCTTCTGGGATATATAACATGATCAGTTTTATGAAATGCACATACAAATCTAGGCAAATGTTGTAAGCAGGTTTAATGACCAAAACGTTTTACAGTTGGTACATTTCTTTGCAGAACAATAACACGTTCGGATGAAATGTTTTTTGTTTTTCGATAACGTTTTCCTTACTTTAATGCCCTTCAGACTAATTTAGTCCTTGGAGAGTTCGCCAGCATTTTCCAAGTTAAACAAATTTTAACAATCGGGAGAGAATTAGAAAAAGGAGAAGTTGTATTTTGAAATGATGATTTCGATACCGTCGCCGTTGTCGCTTTTCCTGCCAAGGTCAGTTTCGGAAGTCGAATAGTGAAACTTCCATTTCGACGTCTGCCGAGGTTATTGAGGAATTATTCAACGAGAATTTTATCAGTTCCTAGGGAAACCGTACGGATAGTAAAACTTTTGTTCATGGGCACGCAACGATATCACATATTGAAGCGAATTATTTTAGCTCAGTGATGTTAATTTACTTTCACGGCGTTTAAGAAGAGTAATACTTGCAGACTGATTTGTGTATATTACTCCCAAATATGTTCACTATTACCATGTATTGCAAGTATCTTTGATTTAGGAATACAAGCGAATTTTAATTAGCGTTCAAAAGAGATATATATCCCTCCAAAAACAAAACACATAATAGGGCTGTTATACGAGAGAAAATAAGCCACGGATTACTCTGGCCGCGGCTTACAGAAGATGCGAAAGGAACCATTTATACAAGTAAAAACTCCTAGGCCAGGATAAGCCGCAGCTTGAGAAAGCAGTGAATGTAGATTTTGTACCATTTATACGGAGTGTTCGTGTCTTATGTAATCCGTGGCCAGAGTAAGCCGCGGCTTATTTTCTCTTGTATAAACAGCCCTATTGTTTTTCCCATATTGCATGCGAAAGAGAAACAAAGAAAACTTGAGTCTTTGGTTGTAATTTAGTGCTATTTTCTGGAACCGGTGAGCCTACCTCAAGAGTAATTATTCACCAAAACCAAAACAAACTATTGGGTATCGTTTTCCGGTTCCTGCAGTCACTTTTCGAGTGCATCAGGTCTAAAGATAGAATTTAATTAAACTCTCGTCATAAATAAACGATCGCGTTTAAGGATTATGGCAGATAAGCGTGAAAATTGACGCCCATATCAAACAGAAACGAGTACCAGACGCGATTCAATTACATTGGAATGTTCAGAGTAGCTGGATATCCTGCTGAGATTGGTGGCAAATTGCCCTCTATCTCAGCGGGATCCAGTGGTATTTTTGTGGTTGCTAAGAACCTCTGGCTCGTTATGCCTCTGAACTGGCGGGTGGCACGTC
>JAEMWC010000409.1:272500-440000 GCA_016490735.1 Pachyseris speciosa
TAATTTACAATTCTCGCTCCTTTCTTCCTGATTCTGTGCGAATAACGCCAGGACGCAATGTTTGGTATTTGAATCACCCATTAAGTTCTCAATACTATCATCACATACTTCGTCAAGCACAAGAAAGCTTGTAATTTGAAGCTGTATTTAATTAATATGTGAGGTTGCCGTTTTCGGATGTTGGGTTCCATTCGGTCGTGAAATCTGCCGGGTGAATCTCGGATCAAAAATCCGTTTTTGGATTCACTGAAAGGAACACACCCAAATGTTATTTTGCTTTCAACAGCATGCATGACGGCTTGCGTTTAAGTTTACTCGCCTTTTCGAAAAGATAACTTTAATTTCTCTCGCTGGCATCTTTGAAATTGAAGTTTTTATACTAAAGAAATGCTTCATGCGGAATATGTTTTTCAGTTTCGCGGTTAACAAAGTTTGACAATCATACTCTTTTTCGGACTATAAATAAAATCGTTTGTTATCATGGTTCCCATCCAATCAGTTCACATGAACCTCCTCTTGGCAGCATGTGCTAGAAATCAGCCTGCATTGCGCATGCATTTCATCCTCAATTGACAACTAATTATAGCCACAAATGATTCGCCGAGTTCAGCCTGATTACCTTAAATTGGTATGTGCTTCTCAGCTATCACGAGTTATAAAACATTTCAGTGTGAACAGCATCCTCAAAAACGATATATAGTATCTCGATTCATCCAATTAAATAGTCGTTTAGCTTTTTAGATATCCGCTCCTGTTACTATAACGCCTCTTGCGGCCGGGAGCGATGAGAGGCGGCTGTGTTCGCAGGTTATGCTGTCACAACATGTCAAAAATCTTCACTTGTCAAGAGACAGTTGATTTTCATGTAGCTCATTTGTGTCGAGTGATCGGCAGGTATGACGTTTACTCTAAAAAATAGATCAGCAAGCTATCTAACTTTGGGAAGCAAATGAAATCTAAACAAGCCTGACCTAACTATTTTAGCACAAAGGAGAACATGCAACTGACCTGGTCTACGTGATTAAAGGGGATGTGGGTTTATTGTTTTCTCCAACTCGCAGCTGTTTAATTAATGCCGTGCAAATGAATTGTCACACAAGTGACATCAACAAAACTTAAGTGCAAATGAAATATTATTTGCTCCCCTAACACGAAAGCGACATTGTTCTGGTGCGGTTTCTGCGTCGCCGTTAATTCGCTCACGATCGCTTTTACCATGAAAATAATTCCCTTCCTTGATAAAGATGAGACTTTCAATTTTGTTTTCAAGGCAGATGCACATGATTTAGCTTTATATACATTCCGTTCATCATCATTCTGAGTTTCGCGTTGATCAGTGAGGAACGTTAACACGTTTCATCCACGTCACCAAGCACCTACATTGATGCCCTGGAGTTCAGTCTCCGCGCGCGTTTCACGCCTAGCTATGGACTGTGGCCGTAATATTTCAAAGTGTATATCTTATTTTTAATGAAAGCTATTCAAAGTGAAAAGATAATAATGAATTTTTCCCAAGAGCTGAGAATAAACTTTTCAATAAGAGATAATGTGTTTGGTCTCGCATTGTATGATCAGCTGTGCGAAAAAGGAAAGACTGTTTACTTGTCACCCGAGCAGGGCAATAAATTTACACTTCCTTTTGAATGAAAATGACGGCGTGATGGAGAATTATATTAATATAGCTCTTTCGTTTTCTAAGACAGGAAGTCGAAAATTAGTTTGCTAATTACTGAGCGGCTGTAAAATATATAAAAAAGAAGACAAAAAGAAACAGAAGGCGGTTAATCAGTGAGTTAGGGTTTTTTTGGAATTCTCATCCTGTTAGTAAAGGAACTCTGCTTTTTCAGCTCCATTGAAGGACCTTACGCTACTGTATCCTAGCATTTTAGTGAGATTTTCTCATCCTGCGTTAAGCTGCTTGTTTTCTAAGGGGCAACAAGAGACTTTGTACCCGCTTGACACCGTTTTAAAGAATGTCCAGTGATTGGTCGCAACTGATAGAGTGGTTCTCAATTGAGTGTCTTAGAACCAAAATCAAAGTAATTACTTGGACCAATCACAACAGACAAAAATAGCGCAATGAGCCAATCAGATTTCGAAGCAATTACGTGTAGCCGACGAAAAGCGCGGGAAAATTCGCGCGTGCAAGTCGCGATTGGTTTTGGTTTAGCTTCTCGTTGGTTGAGGAATCACAGAGCGAAGTAAAGCGAACCCAAAGCAAACGCGAATTACACTCGACACTCAATTGACACCCACTTTAAAACGAAAACCATACTGTATGTGATGCTACACGCAGCTAGCGGAAAAGCCTTGTTCGCCGGTCAGAAGCCTTAAACTGAAGTACCCGATTAATGTTCTAATCAATTGCTTATTGTTTTAGTCGAGGAGATGAGGTTCTGGTGAACAGAGAAGTGGGTCACCTCATGCGTACAAAAAGCGTTGATCATCAGGATGGAGGCGTATGTTCAGGGAGAGCCAATTTGAAGAGTCCCTTCCTGGTGTAACCTCTGAACACTACTATAAATGTATGGTAAGAGGTATCAACCCATCAATGCCATATTATAATAGAGCTGTCTAATTAAATGAGCAGTTTTCAATTAGGTGTCGTAAGACCAAAACCAAAGCAACTATTCCAGCCAATCACAACAGAGGCACACGGCGCAATGAGCCAATCAGAATTCAATGCAACTGACAGGTAAACGGCGAAAAGCGCGGGAAATGCGTGCGTGCAAGACATCATTGGCTTTGGTGTTGCTTCTCATTGGTTAAGAAAGAGATGGGAGTTTTGCTGACCAATCACGGAGAGAAGCAATGCAGAACCAAATCAAACTCAATTTATACTTTCGATACTCAATTGATACGATAATGATAAAGTGAGTACCACAAACAGGTCTCACTCGAGACATCAAATTGTTAAAATTACATACATACATACATACATACATACATACATACATACATACATATATATATATATATATATATATATATATATATATTAACAGGACAAAATTCTTAAGATTTGAATTGTCTTCCATACGCATTGTTGTTTACATTTTCCTTGTAGTATTGCCTAAGAGAAGTTCTTAAAGCATCAAGACATTTTATTTTTTTCTTATGACATTTTTGATCACGTTGTGATTTTGTAAAGGTCATGATTTGGACTTGGACTGTCAAATATTAACAATTCTAGGGAAATGAAGTTTGTTCACAAAGTTTTTCCATCGTGTTTAGATGCCTATTTCGGTTAGTGATCTTATTAAGTAAGCTGGTTATTCATTCACTTGTACAGCGCAAACACCAGTTAGGGGAGTATAAATCTAAGCTATAAGAATGGGCCAAATGCCTTATGGGTTGTGATCATCCTAGTCCCATTGCTTTCTCGGATGGTTTAGGTCTGCTGATGACGTCATTGAATAACTCCTTTAATCACCAATTACCTCAACGCCAATCCTAATGCTGTCCATAACATTGGCCGTATTTATATACCCGAGACGGATCATCTGTCTGGGACGAGCTTGGGCAAAGAACGGTAGCTCGTCTGATAATTCGTCTGTGTATAAATACGGGCAAGCCGACAGATCATCCATCCACATGAACTATCGCGATAGTCCGTCTTGTGAGACGAACCATCGTGGATAACTCGTCAAGACGGATGATCCGTCTTTGTGTATAAATGCGGCCTGAAGACGAACTATCCATTTGCCGCCGGTGTTGACTAGAAGATTTGACTAGGGCCCAAGCCTTTTCCTCGTGCTTTATCGGGAAACCTTCCAGAAGGCTCGTCCAGTATAAACACGGGACGAGCGACACGACACACCGATAGTATTTATACTAGACGTATTTATACTAGACGGATGATCCGTCTCCAGTATAAATCGGCCGGCGCCAGTCTTAACTCTAACTAACCATAATTCTTACGGTAGGCATAATCCTGACTCTAATCCTAACTGAAGACCCAATCCTGACTCTATTGCTGAAAGTACAGCGCCTCCAATCCTGACTCTAATTCTAACACTGCACCTAATTCTCACTCTAATCCTCACAGTAGAGCTAATTCTGGTCATAATTTTGACAGCAGACCTTATTCTGACCCTACTGATCCCAACCGTAAGTCTAACCCTAAACGCTTAGTGCTTGCTTGGTTTTGCGTAATATAAATTCATCAGACCTCGCTTTAGGATGTGCGTGGACAAACGAACCAAGCAGATAACTGCGCTCAGCTGCCAAGCTGTAGACGCATCACAGACACCTAAAGTAGTAAACTTTTATGTTATATTATTTTTATCTTCAGACTGTTTCCTGGTCTTTTTTGATGGAAATCATTTGCAATCCGGCTTGTTCAGGGTTAATCATGGTAAATCGCCCTGTCTTTTTGGAGAATATTGATGTAAGATACCACAGACAGACCGTTCTGTTCCTATGCGTTAGGAACTTTAAGTGGTAGAAAGCTTTTAAGGGGCATCTAAATCTCATTCGCCGAATTTTCGAGCTGTTAGGTTTCCAAAAATGCTCGCTGGCCTTATTTCGCATTTTTAAAGATTTACTTGCCCCTTCTAAACAAAGGGAATCACTTTTTTCAGTAGCCCGCGAGCAAGCTCTCAGGACTCACGCGAGATTTATTTCTGGCGTGAGCGGCGAGCGAAGGATCGCGCGAGCCGGGAGAGGTCCCCTCACCAATCCTCTCGCGCCCGAAAAATACAGTTGAACCGAAGACGGCGAAAATCGCATATTAACTTCATTTCCTAATTTTTCTTTCTTTGCATTAATGAATTTCAGCCGTCAAGAACATTTTCATTGTCAAAAAGCAATGGTGTACCCTTTTTATTGAGTATTTACAAAAAGGTTTAGCAAACTTAGGCATACGTGCTTTGTTTCTAAGTAGGACATTTGCAATTTAGATGTTCTCCGCAAGAGAGTGCACACTTTACGAACAAAACTGACAAATTATCGGTTCCAAACTACACATAGAACCAAAATAAATTGAAGCCCGTTTCGACTTCTTTAGCGACTGACAAATTATCGGTTCCAAACTACACATAGAACCAAAATAAATTGAAGCCCGTTTCGACTTCTTTAGCGCGAAATGTCCACGCTTTTTTTTTCTTTCCAATTTTCACTTTTCGCTGGTGTTTGGGATCCACCAGCTTTACCAAACTCATTATCAGTGTGTCTACAAACAAAATAAAACAACACTTTAAACTAGAAAGATTGTCCATGTCTATTAAACATTAATTTGGCGTTCAGAAGACAGTCTCTCTATTTCTTAGTCCACCGCTGGAATATTCCAGAAATATTAATAAGCCCTTAAAAATTCCTGTTGTGCTTTTTCTCCGAACGGGCTTTAAATAAACGTAAAAATTCATAAAATTCGATAAGTGTGTATTTTCTCCTTGTTGCTGAAAATTAATTTAACATATTTAAAATAGTATTTAATTTAGCCCGGTGAATATATGGTTTTGTATTTTATGTGCGATATTATCCTGCGTGATAACAAAAGACACATGGCACCAGAGGGCAAACAGTGCGTAAATGCTAATGTAGTTGTTAAGTTCACTGTCAAGTTGAGATCAGCCTTCATGAGATATTGCTTAATTAGAAAAGCTGAATTATCGGAAAATAACGGCAAACAAGACTAATCTTGACTCGTTCTGCCTGCTGTTTTGTCTTCAGTGATCGAGTCTATATAACACGGCCGCTAACCGTCGCGATTTGATCTCGAGGTGGAAATTCCTCCAACCACCAAGCTAAGGGTGTGCGACGAAAGAAGACCATCGGTAAATTGTACCAATAATAATTGTACCAAAGACTTTTGTTATCGTAAAGACAAACAAGACTTGGATGACGAAACACTGATCACACTAATCGGCATAAAATCGCTCGTAATAATCCTTTCCTTTTGTTGGAACTACTTGCTCATAAAAGCGTTTTACAAATTTTCCAGCTTGCGAACTGCGTCCAACGTAATTCTGATGAGTTTGTGTGTCGCAGACCGTTTGATACCAATCCTTTATGTCCTCGAAATCAGCGTATTGGCTCAAAAGCTAAGTTCTGGTGATACAAACTGTTCCAAAATTTGCCAGATAACCGCATTGTTTAGCACGCTACTCATCGCGGTAATCATTCTTCATCTCGCGTTGATCAGCGTCGAACGTTTTATCGCCGTCAAGTTCTCCCTGCGGTACCACACCATAGTGACTAATCGCCGCGCGCTGTTCGCATCTATCGTGGCATGGCTGTGGACTGTGGCTGTGACTGTTACTTTTCCACAGGGGTTCAGAGCAGGCAGCAACGATGCCCCCTACGACAGCCTCCCTTGAAGCGTTACATCCATGTTTCAAAGCTAAAAAAATAGGAAGGAATGACCTATCGCCGTCATCGAAGGGATATCTTATCTTCCTTGTCACATTACAGCTGATCATCCCATTGGTGGTCATTTTATGCTCGTACATCTACATTTTCATCGTTTCCCACCAGCACAGAAAGCAAATCAGAGATCAAGACGACATCCAAGGACTTGCCGCCATTAAGCATGAAATTAAAGGGGCTCGTACTTTCGCCATTGTTACAACGGTGTGCCTCACAAGCATATTACCAGAGTTGGTCATCACAAGCCTCCGTTTCTTCGGGGAGCTGCCTGATGATGATGGTTGTCTTCACAAGCGCTTAAAGTATCTTAAAATCATCACCTACAACATTGCATTTAGTTTAAATGCCATCTGCAATCCCCTTATTTACGGCTGGAAAAACGAACAATTTAAGAACGCTTTTCGCGCGCTTCTTAAGTGCGGCTAACTACTGACAGCGCTTCTATTTTTCTTGTAGCCAGCTCACACGACACTGAATGCGGAGTAAATGTTCGTAAAAGCGAAATAAGTGAGTTCTAAAAAAGATTAAGAACAATGAAAAACGGCATAACTACCCAGTGACGGTTTGTGTCTGTTTGTGTCTGAACTAACACCTGAGCTCAGCCTTACAAGTTCATCTAGCAGAGCAGAATGTGTAAAGCTGGTCACACAGCTTGTGTAGCTAAACATTAAGCCTCTGAGTTTAGCTGTGACTGTACAAAAAGCTCTTAAGAGTGGTTATCAAAAAGCATTGTAATAAAGATGTAATACTGCAATAGGTATAACTCTTGATTCAGTTCCAGACTTAACCTTTTAATGAAACTTTAGAAGCTGAGAATAAAGCAACTATTTCTAGTGTTAATCAGGTTCTCTGGTCTGGTCTGGTAATTATATTTTCCGGAATGGATTTAGAAGTTGTATTACCTCGATCCCATTTTGGGGTCACAAAATTCAAAGGATTTCAGTTTTAGTATTTCAGTTCAGCGCCTTTGATTATTGTTTGTTCAAAGCTCTACTTTGTTTTCAAGAAAGGGTTTGTTCCTTTCGGTGAATCCAAAAACGGATCTTTGATCTAAAAATGGATTTTGCTTTCCTTTCGACAAATCCAAATCTGGACTTCAGATTTAATGAATCCTTTCCGAGAAAATATTCATTGGATTTGAAATCCGCGAATCTAAATCCAGATCTAGATTTTTCGGATTTGTGATCTGCTCCGTTACATTCGCCAGAGGATTGAAATTAATCTTATTTAACAGCGTTTTCGATCGCTCCCATTGCTTCACGATTACGTTTTATCTCTTCAGATTTGTCGTCCTCCTCTGTAAGCCTTTGACCCGAAGAAAAGTCCATAAATTGCTGGAAATTTTTACGGAAATTAGTTAGCAAACTCGCCTTTAAACACGAGAAGCACTCCACCTTGTCACGTCAAATCTATCTGCTTCAGATCGAAGGCTTTCGTGGTTTCCTGAGACTCATCAAGTCAGAAATACTCGCTTTCCTAGTGGGTTAATTGAGTTGATGCGGCAAGGCTAGTTCCACATACAGTGTTCCAAGCAGTCGACTGTTCGCTTAGACATTCGAAAGTGACTTCGGAAAGTTTGCAAGCTCTACTGTGTTACAGTAGACTCCTCGTAATTTTCAATTCTCGCTCCTTTCTTCCTGATTCTGTGAGAGTAACGTCAGGACGCAATGTTTGGTATTTGAATCACCCATTAAGTTCTCAATACTATCATCACATACCTCGCTCAAGCACAAGAAAGCTTGTAATTTGAAGCTGTATTTAATAAATATGCGAGGTTGCCGTTTTCGGATGTTGTGTTCCATTCGGTCGTGAAATCTTCCGGGTGAATCTCGGATCAAAAATCCGTTTTTGGATTCACTGAAAGGAACACACCCAAATGTTATTTTGCTTTCAACAGCATGCATGACAGCTTGCGTTTAAGTTTACTCGCCTTTTCGAAAAGATAACTTTATTTTCTCTCGCTGGCATCTTTGAAATTGAAGTTTTTATACTAAAGAAATGCTTCATGCGGAATATGTTTTTCAGTTTCGCGGTTAACAAAGTTTGACAATCATACTCTTTTTCGGACTATAAATAAAATCGTTTGTTATCATGGTTCCCATCCAATCAGTTCACATGAACCTCCTCTTGGCAGCATGTGCTAGAAATCAGCCTGCATTGCGCATGCATTTCATCCTCAATTGACAACTAATTATAGCCACAAATGATTCGCCGAGTTCAGCCTGATTACCTTAAATTGGTATGTGCTTCTCAGCTATCACGAGTTATAAAACATTTCAGTGTGAACAGCATCCTCAAAAACGATATATAGTATCTCGATTCATCCAATTAAATAGTCGTTTAGCTTTTTAGATATCCGCTCCTGTTACTATAACGCCTCTTGCGGCCGGGAGCGATGAGAGGCGGCTGTGTTCGCAGGCTATCCTGTCACAACATGTCAAAAATCTTCACTTGTCAAGAGACAGTTGATTTTCATGTAGCTCATTTGTGCCGAGTGATCGGCAGGTATGACGTTTACTCTAAAAAATAGATCAGCAAGCTATCTAACTTTGGGAAGCAAATGAAATCTAAACAAGCCTGACCTAACTATTTTAGCACAAAGGAGAACATGCAACTGACCTGGTCTACGTGATTAAAGGGGATGTGGGTTTATTGTTTTCTCCAACTCGCAGCTGTTTAATTAATGCCGTGCAAATGAATTGTCACACAAGTGACATCAATAAAACTAAAGTGCAAATGAAAGATTAGTTGCTCCCCTAACATGAAAGCGACATAATTCTGGTGCGGTTTCTGCGTCGCTGTCAGTTCGTTCGCGATCGCTTTTACCATGAAAATAATTCCCTTCCTTGATAAAGATGAAATTTTCAATTTTCTTTGCAAGGCAGACGCACATGATTTAGCTTTATATACATTCCGTTCATCATCATTCTGAGTTTCGCGTTGATCAGTGAGGAACGTTAACACGTTTCATCCACGTCACCAAGCATCTACATTGATGCCCTGGAGTTCAGTCTTCGCGCGCGTTTCACGCCTATCGAGGTGTAGCTGTGGACTGTGGCCGTAATATTTCAACGTGTATATCTTTTTTTAATTAAAGATTTTCTATGTGAAAAGATAATAATTAATTTTCCCCACAAGCTGAGAATAAACTTTTCAATAAGAGATAACGTGTTTGGTCTCGCATTGTATGATCAGCTGTGCGAAAAAGGAAAGACTGTTTACTTGTCACCCGAGCAGGGCAATCAATTTACACTTCTCTGTGAATGAAAATGGCGTCGTGATGGAGAATTATATTAACATAGCTCTTTCGTTTTCTAAGACCGGAAGTCGCAAATTGGTTTGCTAATTACTGAGCGGATGTAAAATCTATAAAAAGAAGACAAAAGGAAACAGCAAGCAGTTAACTTGGCCAAAATATTACATTAAGGGCGTGGCAATCAGCAAACTGTTCATTCGGCAGTGATGGTCATGATAATGTTTCGGGAGGGCAGAACAATTCTAAAGCGAAGTTAATTAGGATAACCCTGAAAATGAGATACAAAGGATAAATTCAAGCTAAAGATACCTGAAGCTCACATAAAAGATTCCAGGTTAAAAATAGAAATCATACTCTACTATTTTAAAAATCTTTCATGACTCATGTGAACGTTTGAAAATTAGTAGGTTGTTTCAGGTCTTTACGCCTCTATAATGATATGTTTTGTTGCCTGTTTTCGTAGTTATTCCAGGGATATTAACTTACATTTCCTTTGAAAACCAGAGACTTTGCCCAATCTTTCAAAAAAAATCTGGAATTGAAAACAGCTTGCACAGAAAATCGAGCACGCTGGACTCGTCGGTTTGCGAGACAGGAATTTCACTGAGCGAAATATTTTTTGAACTTCGACTATTCGCCGCTCCTACGACGACGACGACGATGACGATGATGAGTTTTTTTTACCTCATAATGAAAGTTTTATTCCTTGCACAATATATGACATACATACAATAATATAGTCACGTTTTAACAGAGGATAATGAATTAAAAGTGAATATGCGACCCTTAAAAAGAAATTGAATATAAGAAGTTACATGACACGAATTATAAAAAGCACAGATTACACTAAGTAATGTAAAGCACTCTAAAATTATTGAGAATCTAAAGTTTCTCTTCTGTATTTAAAGAGGACTTTTGAGACGAATATAGAAAGGTTGAGAGATTCTTCGTTCAGTTTACTTGAGCAAATATAGTGTTTCATGAACAGGAGAGTGTAATTGAGAGTGAAATCTCATCTTTTTTGAAGAATTATCCAGCAGTCCGAAGAGTATTTCCTTAACATTTGGGTCATAAGATGAATTATTATTACGATTAAACCACCGCAAGGTTTGCTTTGTGAAAGATACGGTGGATTGACAATCTACAAAGGTATGGAATATCGAGTCTGGTTCTCCACAATATAAACAAGTCATGTCAGGTTTGATTCCATATCTGAAAAGTTCTTTTTTAGTCACCACTATTCTGTGGAGGAGTTTAAACTGGAATTCTATTAACTTGCTTCCTTTACACAGTTTGGGTATTACCTTAAAATAATCTTTCCAGTTTTCTCGGTTAACTTCTAAGCATTCGCTCCATCTTTTGGCGCCGGTTGGAAAGTTCTGATGTTTCTTGGCGAGTAACAACTGGTAATAGTCTCTCGATCTACATTTCGTCAGGTCAATTTGTATGTTATCATCAAGCTGAAAGGGGTTGCAATTGGGATCATAGTTGCTCAATGGATTGTTTCCAGCAGAGGATGCCTTAATCCGCAAATGTTCCGGAATGGCACTTACAATTTGGTAATATTGTAAAAAATTGGTTTTACATTTATATTTAGACAGAAATTCCTGAAGCTGAAGATACCGTCCATTCTTATTCAAAATATATGTTATGGAAAGTACTCCTTTGGAAAACCACTCTCAGAAAAAATTGGTTTTCCATCGACTAATGTTTCCTTGTTGTTGAAAAGGGTAAGATCGTTGCAGTTATCCCAACTATTCATGGATTTAAGTTCATCGAAAGCCACAAGAATGTCCTTATAGAACGGGGGCATTTGCTCCAGATATTGTATTCCATAGTTGCATCTAAGTAGGAAGTTCAGTCCACCGTATTTTCTAAATAATGATCGGGAACCGTTTTCCAGTTTCATTTTCCAATAGACAGACGCCTTGGTATGCATGCCTTAATCAAAAGTTCGATATCAACCATCCAATCCCCCGTTTTCCAAATTCTGGTACATACTCTCACGTTTTATTTTGTCTCTTTTGTTTTTCCAAAGAAAACGGAATAACCTACCCTTAACATCTGGAATGAAGTCTTTCGGAACAATTCAGATTAGAAGCTGAGAAAATTAAAGACGATAGTCCTAAAGATTTGATGATTAATATTTTGCCAAAAAGGGTTAAGGTCCTTGATTTCCACGTGTCTAAATTTGTTTGTAATTTCTGTATTTTTAAGTTAAAATTAAAGTGATCATTCCTTTTCAAATCGTATGATATATGAATACCCAGGATCTTCTCTGGGCTATTGATCCACCTCATCTGTAGCGGTTTAGTTCTGTTGTCTGCCCATTTCCCCAACCATATTGCTTTGGTCTTTTTCATGTTTAGCGTTAGACCAGAAAAATTACCAAAACCTTTCACGCTATCCAAAGCATTTTCCACGGAAACCAAATCAGCGCAAAATAGGCTAGTGTCATCTGCGAATTGACTTATCTTGACCTCGTTGCCGAAAATTTTAACCCCTTTCACTATCTGATTTTGTCTTATTTTGTTGGACAAAATTTCTGATGTTAAGATGAACAGGTAGGGTGAAAGAGAACATCCCTGTCTTACACCTCTCGAGGGCCGAAACCAATTAGTCGCGAATCCGTTTTTTAGAACCGCACTTTCAATTTCCTTGTAAAAAATACAGATCCATTTTCTTTCACTCTCCCCAAAATTAAATTTCTCTAGACTATGCTGAATACAGAACCACTCAAGAGAGTGAAAGGTTTTACGAAAATCTACTGCGGAGACCAGTATGCGAGGAATATTATCTTTTTTAGTTTGTTCCAAGA
The DNA here is from genome assembly GCA_016490735.1 of Pachyseris speciosa. Classification (NCBI taxonomy): domain Eukaryota; kingdom Metazoa; phylum Cnidaria; class Anthozoa; order Scleractinia; family Pachyseridae; genus Pachyseris; species Pachyseris speciosa. The sequence goes on from JAEMWC010000409.1 coordinate 284,944, forward strand.
CATCGTTTATTAGCCGAATATTTTCACCAATATATCTGCCTTTTACGAACCCCGTTGATCGGGGTGTATAAGTTTCGCCAATGCTGGTTCTATTCTCATAGCTATAGCCTTGGATGCGATTTTATAGTCGGTGTTTAAAACAGTGATGGGTCTCCAATTTTGAATAAATGATAATTCAGTGTCCTCCTTCGGCAACAGTGTGATAACTCCTCAACGTTGTGAAATTGAGAGTTTCCCCTTTTCAAAGGCCGAATGTAAGCTCGTTACAAGATCATTTCCTAACAAGTCAAAAAATTTGTTGTAGAATTCTACCGTGAAGCCGTCCTCCCCTGGTGATTTTCCAGTTCCAAGCTTTTCTAGGGCATGCTTACACTCCTCATAGGTCAGAATACCCTCCATTTCATCCCGCTCCTCTAAAGTGAGTGAAGGTATTTCAATGTCTTGCGTAAAGCACTGGAACATGTCCAGTGTGCTACCCGTTACCGTTGAACGTTTAGTGTTTAGTGTAATATGCTTCAATCTCTGATAGTATTTCCTTCTCATCCGTGATTTTTTGACTATTTTCTTCGTATTCGCTTAACACTGAATCTAAATTGTCTAAAGTTCTACTGTTGCAAATTTGTTTGTCCAATGTCTCCAACCTTGCTTAGTTTCTCGCTTTTTGTTTGTTTGCGCCTTTTCTTTTTCGAACGAAATGGTGACAGACCGGATTTCCATTTTTGTCATTTCCCAGAAAAGACTTTTGTCATTTGTCGCGTATCCGAGGGTACAGCTCTCGTATGGTGTTAACAAATTCTTCATTATCTAACAAGGTGTTGTTGAATTTCCAAAAACCGGGGCCTCTGGTATTGTCATTCGACCAAGACAATGATAAATAAATTGTATTATGGTCGGGCGCAATCGAAGTTGCAATGTCAGATTTCGTCACATAAGAGGTTAGTATTTTGGAAATCAGAAGAAAATCTATCCTTGTTTTAACATTTAGCGCTTTGGAAGTGTAGGAAAATTTGTTTAGGCGAGGGTGGCGTGCTCTTTGAATGTCTATGAGGTCGAGGGTTTCCATTGTGCTTAATAGTAATGCATTCCGATAACTTGTAGTTCTCCAGGGAGGGCCACCTTTTTTATCTTTTGCTGTTAAGGTGCAGTTCCAGTCATCACCTACTATCACAGATGTTACGTCCGATTTATCTATCAAATACCCATTTAATTTTTGAATGAATTCCAGCTGTTCAAAAGAACCATTTGGAGCATAAATATTGTAAAGCGATAATTTCATTCCGTTGAGAAATATATTGATCAGGACGATTCGTCCCTCATCATCACTGAATATGTAATCAACTTTGTTTTACACACTTGGATCAAAACGAATGCAAACACCCTTGCTGTGGCATGCTACATGAGAAAACACGATTTCATCTCTCCATTCATTTTTCCAAATATTTTCATCGTTAGTGTTGGAAAAGGTTTCCTGTAAAAAATAAAAACTAGTAGCTTTCAGATCTTTTAAGTAAGAAGAAATACTACTTCTTTTAACCAAGTCCCTTAGTCCTCTTACGTTTAGCGAGATAACCGTACACTTAAATTTGCCCTGTATTATGAACATAGATCACAATATTGCACAAGTCAACAATAGCAGCAGCAGACACAAAAACGACTCAAAACAGTAAAAAACAAATATTTAAGAGTATCCCTTCAACTAAGCCTAAGTTCACCTTCTCCCCTATTTTCCGACCTTAGCACGGCGTGCTACTTAAGGTTGTTTTAAATCGTCTTCGCAGTAAATCCTAACTGGGGTTCCATCAGGAGATGTTTTTACAAAAATCTTACCATCAATTGTCCAGACACTAATAATTCCACCGTCTTTCCTGAGAGCGTTCGCCTTGCCTAAGAGATCTCGGCGGAAACTTGTCAGACTCTCGTTGATGAATATACGATCTTCGCTATGGGCCACGTTGGCGTAACTTGGAAAAACATCGGCAAGCTTAACATTCTTCAGTTTTGCTCTAACCTTATACAAGCGATATTTCGTTTTGTGGCTGAGAAATTTGACTATTATAGGTTTGCTGTTTTTCCGTTTTACCTTATGTGAAAACTCTATCACGTCCGGGTTGATTGCGACATTCAATGCCTGTGCAACTTTTAACACCGCTTCCTCCGTGGTACTGTATGCGTTCTCTGGTATCCCTTGTATTTCGAGGCAATTTTTCCTCGCGCACTGCTCTAGGTCGTCGAGTTCCGCGCTCAGGTTATCGTATTGCTCTGTTCCTTCTTGAGGCTTTTTCCGAGTACTATTTACCACTTGTCCCAGAGCAGCATGAGCATCATTTGTTTTCTCGAGCTTGGTCTTTAAAGTATTCAATTCCCTTTCTTTGTTGCAAACTGACGCCTTCAACTCTTCTATATCCGCTTTAATTATCTGGTTGTCCTCTTGGATTGAAGAGATGGTTCCTTGAATGACTGTCAGTAGTTCTTTAATCTCCCGCTGAGTTGGTTCTTCGGACGACTGGCTGCGTGTTTCATTGTCACCTGCATCCGCCATATTGGACTTCTTCGAGAGATTACCTTGCTCTTTTTCTACTGAGCCACGGGCGCCTCTCTTGTTTTTCTTGCTCGTTTTGATCAGCAATGATTAGGAATACGTTTACATACCTCTTTTGGGAAGAAACCTTGTGGTTACTGTAACGTAACGGTCTGGAAAAATCGAAGGATTAGGACCGTTCGCACACTCCCAATGATGATGATGATGATGATGGATGGTTACAGGAACGATTTTACTATTTTACTCCCGCTTAAATTTAACAACATTTTAGAGGGAAGCTCCAAACTATTAATTTAATAAAGAAAACAAATTCCAATTTCACGTTACATGCAGAACTCATCTGCAGAACTCATCTGCGAAGAGAGACTGCCAGTATTACCGAGGAAAACCAATTAAAGGAATCATGACTTTGACAAGGATTTGCCGGACAGCTTTATTTTTGTGGCTGGTTGTGCATTGTGGATAAAAAATTTGATTGAAATTATCCAAAGTGTGTCGCTTAAATTTTCATCATTACAAAGTTTGCTTCGTAACTCAAGACTGAAAACTACGGAATGTACAAAGCGTTGACCGAATAATCGTTGTTGTTTTCGTAATAGTCGTAGTATAGTTGTTTCTTTAGTCCTACAATATGGTTCGTCCATTATTACAGATCGCAAAATCGCCTGCTTGATTCAAACCCTCGGTAGAACATATTATCTTTTTTTTTACATCTGGGTTCCCTGCTAACGAGACACTTAGATACCGTTCAAACCGGCTCATCCACAATACCGTCACGTTTTTAATAGCTTTTAAAAACCGACAATATCATCAGTGTCATGTACTAGATAATGGGGCCAAAACATTACCGTTTAGCATTGAGTAAGAGGCATGCTACAGACGCTTTCCTGAAGGGCGGCATTTCAATTATTAAATCCTCGGGCAAGTCAAATTTAGACAAAATCAGTAAAACCAAGAGGACCGAAGATGCAAGAGCAAATCGCACACTGTAAAGTGAAAAGAGCCAAATCGGCTCCAAAGGCCAAATTGGTCCCAGTGTCTCGAGGGCCATTTTGACCCGTGTTGAGCCATTTTAGACAAAGAGAGCCCAAAAATTTCTCCATGGTACTGATTGGGCCCTTCTAATTTTTGACTCGGCTCCACTAAAAGCTATTTCGGAAACTTCCTCTCAATTCGGCCCTTGGAAGGTCCGGACAAGAAATCCGATTTGGCCCCAAGAAGGTATATTATTCCCCAGTATTAATCGCACACGAAAAGATCAAGCCATGTCACATTTTATCGAGGCCCTGTTGGGGTGGGGGGGTCTTTATTTCTCCTGTCTGAATTTCAAACCTTTACATGTCGCAATTTCGGAAGGGCCGCATGTCGCTGTCGGAATTTCATGCAGCGATACTGGTGTCAATGTCGCAATTTAGGAAAGTTCGTAACGTTTCTGAGGTAGTTTCCCCAACAAAAATACTAACAAAACGAATAACTTTTTGAAACTACTAACTCATTCTCGACATTCTCCTCTGCCCGAATGCCGTAAAGTGGCTGTCTTATTTAAAATCGCCAATGTCGCTGTCCATTTTGCTTTTATTTTTGGCGCTGTTGCCATTTCACGGGAGCGATCTTGTCGTTTGTCGTCATTTCAGTTCCTTCATGTCGCCGTTTCAGAGCCGTGTCGTCTGTCGGAATTTACCCTGACAGGGCCTCTTTATCTACGTACACCAGTTGCAGAATTATATATTTGTAGTACACATTGCATGAAACAAAACCGCAAGTTTTTTATAACACACTTTTTAAGTTAGGACAATACTCAAATTTAAATGTTGTTCCAAGTCATCACTGATACAATCAAATGATTGCTGGCCACCTCTTGGCGGGACAAGCACCCATCTTAGATTTCAGGGGAGACTGGGAATGAATAAGCCTTTTTGGTCAGCAGCTACACTAGTGTGCAGGCTCAAAAAAATGGTTCCAACGGATTGCAACGGTTAACGAGATTGCACGAGCTTTTTTAAGTGGTACTATGACGAAAATGGCATCTTTCCTATCTAAGCCATTTTAAAACATAAACAAGTAATATTTATGAGAAGAAAAATGCTGTTTACTGTTTTCAAATATCTCTTTTCGTTCCAGAGATATTCAAGTTTTTAAAATATGCAAATTAGCCAAGTGATGACGTCATACACTCAACCAAATTTTTATCAAATATGATGAAAAAAGATATCTCAGCCAATTTGTATCAGAAAGGTTTGATTCTTTGCAGTAAAATTCTACTAAATGTGCTCCACAATACGAGCTTTACAGTTTTGTTACCATGGCAACATAATGGGTTCCAGACCTCCCCAATATTAAAGGCTTTTCTGGCCACCTTCAGCATTCCATTTTGATATTTACTAATGGTGCATCACATGCATGATCCAGCAAGCATATAAATATGTTAGCTCGAGTTAATGGCCTCATTTTATGTTTTTTGACCTGAAAATCACTAACATATTCAAAAACAAGTGGGTGGGGCCTGGAAAAGAGTGAGTTACCATGAGAACATAATTTTTTATAGCCGTAGGTGTGTTTCCTGTAGAACTATTAGCCTACCAAGTTTCAATGGTCTGTGCTGCAAATTAACAGAGATAGCTCTATTTATATACTTGATATAATATTGGGTTGAGTGTATGACGTCATCAGTAATCTCATTTGCATATTTTACACATTTTTCAAACTTAAATATCTCCAGAACTAATGCAGATATTTGCAAAGGGTAAACAGCATTTTTATTCTTTCATAGACTTCTATGTGATACACCTAAAATATCAAGGGGTAAAAATTTGATCATAGTACCACTTTAAGTTTGTTTCAAGTGTTTCCTTTTGGACTTTGGTTTCCTTTAAGCCTAAAATGGTTGTTCAAGACAAAAAGATGCAGAAAACTACCCTTTTGAAACAGGTAAGGTTTAGTTTAACCCAAATTATATGAATATTGGTGAAAGATCGGCTTATAAAAAGGGTTCTTCATTCGTACAGGTAAAGGTCAACCATGTCGTTTCATCGAGCTAAATTTGAGCCCTTGAGGCTAGCTGCTGTTGGACTGCCATTTTTGCTTGTTTAAGACTCGGCAGCCTCTTCATAGCATAATTTCTAAATTTTAAGCGAAATGGCACACAATTTGAGTCGTGCTAGCACTCTACTGCCTTCTTAATTCCATGGTGATTGATTCACTCAGTGCGTGTCTTGTTTGAATGTATGTACATGATCTTGATTTGCAACAACAATCTACACTGTACTTGTAAATGATCATGAAGTTGAAAATGACTTAATTGAGTACTTAAGAGCAGAACTGTTGACTATGAAAGGACAAAATTAATGAAACACTTGAACTCACAAAGAAGACTGATTTAATTAACTTACCACACAATGTTTTGTTTTGATGTAGATGTTCAACTCAGCTGTTCTGGAAATTCACAGTCAAGTTGTTAAGACATCTCAATAAGCTAAATTTCCCGTCACTTTGAATTCTAAATGTGGTAGCACATTGCTTTGTTTTCTGATGTTAATCATATCTTCTTGTAGTAGCCAGATTAAAATGAATGTGTAGAAAATTAATATAACTTGAAGATTTGAAACTAAAAAGCCTTTTGATTTTGACATTGGATGGTCCTATGATTTCAACAAATTTCCCCAGCTGTTTTTCCTAGCTTTAGGGGCTAGATACTACCAGACATACCCATACTAAATAAAATTATAACTCTTCTTTTACAATTATTCAAGATATATTTGAAAGGCACATCTTCTGAAATCCAGACCTTGATATGCTGCCTTGTTAGGGTTTACCTAAAACATGGAATCCGGAATCCGGAATCCGGAATCCGAAACCCGGAATCCGGAATACGAAATATGAAATCCAGAATACAGAATGTAAAGAAGTTGGGTAGAAAATTTTGACAAAGGTTGAAGTCGCTTGGGTAATAATATGGTCAACAAATTACATGATGACTTAGCCTGAGTTTGCAGCAATCAAGCCCATGAAATTTATTCTAGGGCAACATTTTAATTCTTTGGTTTTGTTTTTGATAAAGTGCCTGTTTCCTTTCAAGCACACGGCTTTCAATCACACCACAACGATACTAATCAATGTATTGTGCATTTTGAACATTTTAAAATCAGATCATTTTAATTGTCGATAAAAAGTGTTACGCCTGTCCACAAGTTGACGGCAACTTTTTGAACAACTTTCGATTTTTGATCAACATTTTTTGATTTCGAGCAACTTTTTTTTCCGTTTTCAATGTTTTGTTATTCATTTGAGCTTGATCTTTATAAAACAAGAGCTATTTTTGCTTATTATTTTGAGCGCTACGTGACCAAAAAGCAGAGAAAAATCACTTTGCATATCTTGACTTAATTGCGCGTGGGAACGCTTACGCCTGATTGGTCATTGTCTGTTGCTCCATGCCGGAATGTTTGGGAACTGTATCGGTGCGTACATTTCAGGTTGTCGAGTGGCCGTCGATAAAACATTCCGGAACATCCCGGTACATTCCGGAACATCTCCAAGACAAAGAAAAATCAATTTTAAAAAAACTTTAAATATGCAGAAAAAAGAAACTAACACGAAATAAATATAATTCGAGCGATTAATTCGAGAAAAAAAGAGGACAAAAAAATATTTATTGCAAAAAAAGACGTTTATAAATGCCCCATCTTGAAATGATAGCTATGGGGGCTGGGTGAGGATTGTTTTAGCGCTTTCGTTTGCTTACAACATTTTCACCCTCATACCGTCTTCTGTCATTGGTCCTTTTTTCGAGGGGCTTTCCAAGAGACGTTCCTTTGCTGAAACCTAATATAAAGCCCCGGCTACACGTTGTAACATTGTTAGAAGAACACGTACCAACATTGCTGTAAAAATGCTTCTAACAATGCTGGATGCGCATACAACATTGTTCGAAACATGTCGCTTCAGGATTTTGCCTTCAACAATTATTAGGCTCTCGAATTGGAGACTGCGCCCTTAACTCTGATTGGTCTTTAAAATACAACATTGTTGAAAGGGCGGCTACACGCTTCAACATTTGTTGTATGTTGGAGAAAATGTTTGATCGAAATCAAAACATTCTTCCAACAAAAAATGTTGAGCAAACGTCATCAAACATGCCTGCTACACGTTCTAACATTGTTCATCCAACAAATGTTTTATAACAATGTTTGAACTTAAGTTAGCATGGTGCACAACATACCTTGAAACTTTTATACAGGAACCTCGACCACGTGAAATCCGCTGCTCTCCACTTCTGATCAGTTAAGGATATCTACAGCAACTGAGGATTCCGTCAGGCCTACTTTTACAGTAGGCGATAAACGTGGTTAATAGCAAGGCTTCTCACTCCGTTTTTGCAGCGAGGCCGCACTGTATGGGCCTGTTTGTTTCTTAAGGTTAAACATGTACGAGGCTAGTGTAAAATCTCGCGGGTCAGCTCGTTAAGTTGCATTTAATGATCCTGCATATGGTCTTTTTTAATACAGTCAACTCTCCGCTAATGGATACTCTCGTAAGCGGACAGCTCTACTTAAGGACACTTTATTCAATTCCCCTTTTTACCTCTCAGTCAAACTCTGTATTTACACATTCCAGTAATCGGACACTCTCTCATAAGCGGACGCGGACACTTTTGAAAATGAAAAATTGGATTTTTCTTTTGTTTACACCCTCTCGTAAGCGGACACCCCATGTATAATAATTGACTCTCGGCCAGAACGGAATTTGTCTTTACTTTGCAATTAATCAACAAAAATACTGTATGACCTTCGACGGAGCAACAAAACGGTGGTTATCCGGTTTTGTCAAATCTCCATTTGTCCACGGGACAGAAAGCTGTCAAAAGGAAACAAAACAAAAAAAGCAAAAAAAAAAAAAAAACACCACCAAAAAAAATTGTCCGATGTCAAAGCAATCTATAACGTAGACTGTATATTTCTTTCCCTTGTTTTTTGAGTTTTAACATTTGACATCGATAAAGAGTTTCAGTTGCTATTCTTGGCTACCCAATAACACCCGCTAATTAACTCTCACGTAAGAGGACATCCACCATATTTTACTTGGGTGTCTGCTTATGGGAATAATTCTCGTAAGCGGACAGCTCTACTAACAGACACTTCCCATTTCTCGAGGGTGTTCGCTTACGAGAGAGTTGACTGTAGTTATCCCTATATCCCTCCACATCGGCTCAACTGGAAAGAAAAAACTAAGTCCCAGACTAATACTTCACTCCTGCCACCTACCTCCTCCTGTCGGTTCTTTTAACCCTCTTATTAATTATTAATTCCAGTTTCTAGATTCCGGATTCCAGATTCCGGATTCCGGATTCGGTGTTTTATGTAAACCCGGCTTGTTACTTAATTTTTTTTTTTTAATTCTACAGCTTCTTAAGGTGCCCTAATGGAATTTCTTGACTTTATTAATTGAACTTACTACTTAGTATTGAATTCTGAAGGAATTCTAAATCAAAATTATCTTAACTGGGAATTTTTATACAGAGGGAAAGAAGGCTTCATTGTTTTGCTTTTCTTGAATTTGTTTCAAGTAAAATACATTTATAAAGTTTTGAAATTCTTTAAAGGAAATAAACAGCAATAGAGGGGTGTCTGGATAACCCGAATAGTGAATAGTCGCGAATAGCAAACAGCGAATAGTCATGAATAGTGAACAGCAAACAGTGAACAACAAATAGAATAGCGAATAGTAGCGAACAGTCACGAATAGTGGCAAATAGGTTGTGAAATCTTGAATCACTTTAGAGCTTCCGAGGGATAATTAATTTTGTCTAGCAGATCAGGTCAGTGATGGTGATGCTGCATCAGGTACGCGTACGCAGACACCACATACAATGTCTGCCTAGGAAGATATGAATTATTGGAATCCAGATCAAACTGTCTCGGTGCTGCTTCGCAAACATACTATAGAAAGGGGTTAGTTTTGGTCTGCTACACAGGCTAGATCTTGGCAAACACTGCTTGCATCAACACTACCTGCTGCAAAGTGATGTCGGTATCCTAATTACTCCACTTGATCTCTTTCAATGAATCCAGATCAGTGCTGAACTAAAGCAGTGACTATTGACAACTAATCATGACAATTCGCACCATTCGCTGTTCGTGACTATTCACTAATTTGCAGTTTGCTGTTCACTGTTCGCGACTATTCGCTATTCGGGTTTTCCAGACACCCACAATAGAGAGCATTGGTGGGAAGATAATCTGTGGCATCCTTTCATGGTGCAATTAGTGTCTGTAGTTTAACCATAAAATATTACTTGATGACCATAAAATATTACTTGATAAACTTAATTTTTACGGTTTTCGAGGAATCATTAATGAGTGGTTTTCCTCTTATTTAACAAATCGTACTCAAACAACTGAGATTAACTCTTACATTTCGGATAAAGAAGTAGTTACTTATGGTGTACCCCAAGGATCCGTTTTAGGGCCGCTCCTCTCTTTGTTATATGTTAACGATATTCAAAATTGCTCCAGAAAACTTAAATTTTTCCTTTTTGCAGATGATACTAATCTCCTTTACTCCCATGAAAATCTCAGAACATTAGAATTAATTGTAAATGCTGAATTGGACAATTTATTTAATTGGCTAACCTCAAATAAACTTACACTCAACATAAAGAAAACAAACTTTATTATTTTTTGCCCACACCAAAAAAAACTTAATTACCGACCCCAGATTAATATTTTTGACAGTGAAGAAAATAAGAATGTACCTCTTGAACAAAAGAACTGTATTAAGTTTCTTGGGTTATTAATTGATGAAAATTTAAGTTGGAAAAACCATATTCATGCCCTCACAACAAAAATTAGCAAAACTGTTGGTTTAATTGCGAAATTAAGACATATTGTTCCTAATCGAACCCTTCTTGATATTTATAAGACTCTCATTGCTCCTTATATAACGTATGGACTAACTTCTTGGGGAAATGCATCTAAGACCTTGTTAAATAAAGTCCTTGTCCTTCAAAAACGTGCACTCCGTCTTATTCACTTTGCAAACCAAGGGAGCATGCAATACCCCTCTCCTTGAAAGGAAAACTTCTACCGCTCCAATTCCTATATTATGAGAAAATTGCTAATTTAATGTATATCAGTACTAAATCTGCACCGACTAATATTTCAAATTTATTCTCTAAAATTGCCGGTATTCATTCTTATAGCACACGCTCATCAACATCTGAGCATTTTTTTTACTAAACAATCCGCACTTAATGTTCAAATTAAGGCCTTTTCACGTGTTGGTGTTAAAATCTGGAATGGGATACCAACTAGACTAAAAAACTTATCCAAAAACTCTTTTTAAAAAACTATAAGAACAAAACTGATTAAAATACTAGAATCTGAAAACTCATATGTCGAGATGGATACCTTGATTAGCATGATGAAACATTGAATTTTCGACTGGAGTCAAGTTTTGCTCTCTAACTTTTCCCTTTAGATTTTACCTAGACAGTAATATCTACATGTTGTTAAGCGATTTTTTTGATTCTGTTTAATGTCATCGTAAGACGAATCAGTAATAATATTAATAATAATATTAATATTTATAATGGTAATATTTAAGGACTGGTCCGCCTCAATTAGCTCTAAAGCTATTTGCGGCCCAGTCCACCAAGAATTATCTACTTGTAAAAAGAGTTGAAATAAACTTGAAATAAACTTGAAACTTTTCAAGGTCAGTAAATACTAAAATTATTTCCTGCAAATTGAAATCCAAGTTATGGGATCTGAGAAACACCAGTCCCATGATTTATTCCATTTTCTATATGTATTATGTATGCATGACTCTGTCAGTGTGTTATATCAGTGTCACAGAAAGTCTTACATTACAAAAGATTAACAAAGGGTTGCATTTGCCACTGAGATATTGGGTGATCAGCAAACTAAAAGAGCTTGCCTAATGATTTAAAAAAGAAGGATCAATCTGTGGCATCCTTTTACAGCACAATCAGTTGTAGTTTTTAAAAACATTTTAAGATCAGTAAATACTAAAGTCCTGAAAGTTGAAATTCAAGTTTCAGGATCCAAAAGTTTTATAAACAAACTTGGGTTCATACATATACTGTACCTTGGACAGGACTAATACATTGAGTCTTTGCTGAGTTCCAGTCTTAGTTTTAGATGATGTTTTAGTGTATTTTGAATACAATTTTCTTAGAGTGTCTTGTCCTTACCACCAACCATAAGCAAAATTAATTTCTTGGGCATAACTCTGTTATGTATGTAGTACAATATACAGTGTACACGTATGTCTGACAGGGAAAAAGTTATGGTTACTGATACAAGCATTGCATTAGGAAACTTGTAATAAGTAGCTTTAAATTTTGAGAGTTGTTTTGAGAATAAAATTTGTCTTAAAGATCTCAGTAGCTAATTTATAATTGAATTGTTTGACTCGTGCAATATTTAGTGTGCTGTTAAAGGACTTCATGGACAAAACATTTTCCTCTTTGCCATCACGTAATCCTGACAGCACCTAAATAAGTGAAAGTGTGCTTACTGAATATTCTTCACTTACAAATTTCGTCCATGTAAATGCCTGGTTAAATTTTTTGTGTCTGATTAAAGGTTTTGTTACACGTACTTGTATGGACTGATTCTAGGTTAGCAATGGGTCACTACACATTTGTATTAATTTCTTTAGCTTTAAGACTATACTGTGTGTGAGATTTCTAGATATTGTAATTCAGTTGACTGTTGCAGTTCAAAAAGTGTGTGCAGCAGCTATTTAAAACCAGGAATAAATGAGTGTTTAAAAGCTGACAGTTTAGTCCAGTTTCATTATTTGCCAATAGAATCATAAAGGAAGAACTCTGAAGGCACGGAGAAGAACCTCCGACTTCTGAAATGGCCCATTATAGAACCGAATTGGCTCTTTTTGGTGGGGTCGTTTGCAAGAGGGCTAAAATTTGAGGGGGCTGTTTTGGCCACTGATAATTCCAAAATGGCACTAGTATTTTCCATATTGACCCTTCACATGGCCTAATTTAGCCCCAGTGCAAGGGTAGATTTAGCCTCAAAAATTGGTACCGAGACAGCCCCATTTTAGTGAGGCTGAATTGGCCCTAAGACAGTACCATTCTGGACTCAACCGTTTCGGCCCCATTTCTGGGGTCAAATTGGCTCTTTTGGCTCTCATTTTACAGTGCAGCTGTTTTCTCTCCTAAGAATCTATTCTGGAAGTTGACACACAACCTGTCGGCCGCAACAAAGCGGAACGTAACTGATGATGGTTGAATTAGGCCAAGGTGCTTGTTTGGTGACCTCCTTGAGCCCTCTCTCTGTTCTGATTGTGGTGTCGAACGCCTTGGTTTACTTTTTGGTTTGCCGTAACAGAGCTCTACGATCGAACACAAATTGGTTGATAGTGTCACTTGCTGTATCTGACATCCTTACAGGAGGAGTATGCCTCCCTATATATCTCTTCAGTCCTTCATCCGTCGTCCTTAGTTATTTTATTCCTATCACATTGCTTTCAGGTGTTGCAAACCTATGCTCGGTCACATATGGCCGCTACATAGCTATCATGAAACCTTTGGAATACCGGTATCGAGCTTCAAATATTCTCAAAAGAGCTGTGATACTGTCTTGGCTCGTTCCAGAAGTCTACTCCTTGCTTCAACTCTTTTAGGATATGGATCCAAGCCGCAAAATACATCGTACATCGTACATCGCTGGCCTGCAGCTTTTTGGTGTTGTTGGTTTGTTGGCTGCCGATTATTTATGTGACAACATTCACCAGGTTATTGAATCGACCTGACCTCAGTCCTAATATTTTGGCCATTGTTTCGTTGTTCACGATAGCGCTCATTTCACTCGTAAATCCAGTGCTTTACGCTTTCTTGAAGCCAGGTTTCAAGACAGCCATTCAGAAGTAATTTCGTAGGCGTCCTCGGTCACAGAATCGAGAAGTCCTTGAAATGGCTACCGTAGCACGCATCATATCCAGAAAAACCAAGGAATGTCCATCGACATAACTGAGCACCCAGACATAATAGTGAAAGTCAATATGGCTTATTAAAATCAATCGTTCGAATTTTACTTCAGTAGTTTCTTACGCTTTTGATTCCATTCCTTTTGTCCAGTTGTAAACAAATATTTAAATGGCGTCTTGACTTTATTTTCAGCTTTTACTAAGAGAGTAGCGAGGCTCTAATCTACATATTTTATATGTTGATGGAATTCTATTCTTTATGCTAGCAACTCTCCTCTTTAAAGGTCAAGCAGCAATGTGGTACGTACGAAGCAATCAGTGCGACGCGGTACCTTAGTGGAATTCCGTTCATACGGCCATGAACGGGCAATAATGGCGAACTTTTTATAAATTTTCCAGGCTGCAAGCCGCATCCACGTTATTCTGATAAGTTCCTCAGTTAGTTTGGTTTGCGATCGCTTTTCTCAGCCATATATTCCCCTTCCTTGTTATTGACAAAGCTTCTTTCAATTTTCTTTGAAATGCAGACGCACATAATTTACGTTTATACCCATCTTCGTATATCATTCTGAATATTGCGTTGGCTAGCGTTGAGCAGGTCCATGTCATCAGCTGTCCTTGTGGTGCCACGCCCTGGGGTCTTGTCGCCGTGTGCCGTCAGCGTCTATTAAGATTTGGCTGTGGACTGTGGCCAAAACTGAGTTCTGTCCACACCCTTTCAGAGCAAGCAATTTGTGTAGCCATTGCATGTTCTAAAACATCTGCCACAAGAACCGCATCTTTAACATAAAAGACAAACTGCTCAAGCACAAGAGACAAATCAGCGAACAAGAAGCACAAATCACAATCACAAAACTTTATTCAAGAGATAAATAAAAAAAAATTAAAAAGATCTTGTGAAAGGGGAAATCGTAAGGTTGCCCCGTATAATATATAGATTTAGCCAAGCCTATAAGCGGAGCTCCACGATTATTTTTTTACTGATATTGAGCAACTTCGCATGGCTTTTCTTGCGCCAATATCTTATGTTTTGAGCGGACAACAGGAAATGACTGCGGTTCAAAAACCTCGAAACATTAAAACAACACAAGAAAACAAGACACGACGCGTATGTTTGTTCGAAAACAAATTTAGCAATAAAAAACAATGAAACATTTTCATCCAACATCGTGTTTGAACGTTTAGCCACCTCTCTCAACATTGCATGTATTCTTAAATGGCTTTCCATGTTTGATCTACATCAAACATTTCCATCCAACATTTCGCGTTATAGTGTAGCGGCTAACAGCTTCAATTGTTCAGTTTGTGATGCAAGCATGAAATTTGGCAGGAACATTCTAAATTGTCTATTCTTTCATTCTAGTTGAATAGCCACTTAATTCGCATTTACAAGAGTTTTTTTTTTTCAAAATGGCTAAAAATAGGCGCGACGTGATAAATGGCGGCCATTTTAAATAATATCTTTACCTCCAACTCATCTTGAAGCAACATTTGAGCAGTTTATTACTCCCTGATTACAACTTCTTGCTGCTAGCATCCTTTTAATACAATTGATTATTCCATACATCTTTCAGTTTCTGAAAGTGGCCAAACAATTCTAAAAAATTCTTTCTTTTGTTGGTTTCCACCTGTTGGTGCTGATCTCATAGTACTGTTATATACAGGTTACGTTATATGCCTATCCGGTATTCAGAACGGTAATTTAATGCACCCAGCAGTTTCTTGCTGTCAGATCACTTTACTTATACTCATGGAAGACTGGAAATAAGCCGTTGGTTTCCACCTGTTGGTGCTGATCTCATAGTACTGTTATATACAGGTTACGTTATATGTCTATCCGGTATTCAGAAAGGTAATTTAATGCACCCAGCAGTTTCTTGCTGTCAGATCACTTTACTTATACTCATGGAAGACTGGAAATAAGCCGTTGACAGAAAGTAACAGGTGTATATCCTGACTACAGATATAAGTAAAGCCTTCTATTCTCTTTGCCATTCTCTTATTGTAAAGAAACTCGAGACTTATGGCTTTGGACAAAATTCTCTCAACCTTCTTAGATCATCCTTCGATAACAAGCTTAACAGAATAAAAATAAAAGACGTGACAAGTGACTGGAAAAGGATGGTACTTGGATGTCCACAGAGTTCGTCTTTCATTCCCCTTCTATGGAATTTGTTCCAAAATTAAATGACATGTCATTCCATATGAATAATGCTAATCTAAGTATGTACGCCGATGGCCATCAGATGTCATGGGGAAGAAGCATGAAGTAGTCGCGCAAAGTATCAAGATCCAAGGAGAGCAAGCTCTATCTCGATAAAAGAACAACTATCTCTCAGCCAACCGAGAAAAGTTTCCGAGCTACTTGCAATCAACCCGAGAAATGTTGACACAGACAATGGTAATCAAGATATTTCCATAGATAGACATGCTATTGAGAGAATGGGAGGGGATAAAGCTTTTAGGAGTTCAAATTGATGAAACTGTGAATTTTACCAGTCACATAAGTGAACTGTGCACTAAGGTCAGTCAAAAAGTAGGGTCCTAGTGCGACTACGTAACGTGATACCTTGTAATGCTAAACTATCACTTTACAAGTGTTCTATTCTGCCCCATCTAACCTACTGCCATTTAATCTGGCACTTTTGCAATGCATCGGATCGGAGGAAGATCGAGCGGATTCAGGAGCGAGCGCTAATAGCGGTGTATAAAACCAGATCAGCGTCATATCAAGAACCGCTACACCGCGCCAAACCGCTACCGACGTTATACAATAGGCGTCCACAAGACATTGCCACGTTGATGTTTTAAGTTAAGCACAGTCTCGTACATGTGAATATTTCTGACTTATTTCATTTAAAAACACTCAGTGTAACTTACGGAATAGTGACATCGAACTACCAAGATTCGCATGAAACTGTTAGATTTGGTAGGAATTCAATAAAATATATGGGACCTCTCATTTGGTCGAAGTTGCCAAGACAGTTAAGAATGAAAGAAACTCTGAACTTGTTTAAGAGGAACATTAGGAAAGTTGACCTATCAACTCTTGCAAATATTTAGACGTTTTAGGCGTTTAAACAAATTTAGACGTTTTTCTTAGACTTTTTTTTAAGGTTTTTAACAAATTTTGTAAATAATTATACAATCTACAATTTTTTGTATATTGATCTGTATATGGTATTTAATTAATTATTTTACAGTGTTCCCCATAAGCTTTAAGCTTAAAACATAGACACTTAAATAAAGTTTTCATTCATTCATTCATTCATTGCCTCGGTAATTCCAAAAAAATTCTTTTTTAAACAACCTCTGACCACGTATAAGTTTCAAATACACAAGTTACATTACGTGCCTACTTCAACGAATTCTGGTATATTCAGGACCCAATTAATTTACGCCCAGCAGTTTCTAGCTAGCTTCAGTTTTTTAAACAAGCTTTTCATTTCGTAACAGTGTCAAATAGTGCTGCTATACAATTTACATTGTATACCTACTATCGTCGATGACCAGGTGGAGCTAATTTTCATACAAACAGCTACAGAAAGCTGTACTGTTTAGCCCAGAGCGAAGACATTTGCACCTCCTACAACAGTCCTTCCTGCAGCCACATCTGGTTAGTTCTTGACAACTTACAGCAGCTGATGGAATTTCAGTCCAATGTATCTTCCACGTGTGGCCTTGCCTACTCCATTCCCAGTCAGCTGGACTTTTTGTGGCAGGTCGAGGGAGAGTGGCTTGACCCCAGATAATTCCTCCTTGGTAGACAGCACGCTTTGAATGTAGCTTGAGGGCAGACTGATTAGGTGGTATTGCATCATACAGCCTCTCTTTGCGAGCGAAGCGATTCAGTCTTGCATCATTCACACTTGTATCTGCACTGGACCTGTCATAAATGACCACAACAAACTTCTCTATATTCTGGATATCAGAGTCGTCAAGAGCTGTCACACACTGACTGAGTTTGGTGAAGGTGGTCGTGACCTCTTCACAGACATTCCATGCATGTTTGCCATGCAGACTTCTACCCTTTGTCACGGAAAACAGACACAGTATCGCATCCAGTGAATGCGTGGAAGAATGGGAGTCTACTGGCTTTCTCTGTACCGATTGTGTTTACCATTTCGTGCACTGGAAAATTTTCTCCTTGGCCAAACGCAATCCACATTTTTTCAAGACCAAGCTCGTTTAAGGATCCCATGACAGATATGGCAATAACTACCACATCCGTGTCGTCTGCCTTAATCATTTAATCCTCACTGTCGTCCATTGCCGCGTGTCGTGCGTGTACAAAGATACGTGAGTCTGCCTCTTCGTGCGTACATGGTACTAAATCTTCTAGCGCAATTACGTGATTGCAACATACGTCTTCTTCTTTTGTCACAATGACCAAGTACTGCATGTCTGCTTCGGACAAGCGGTCCCCAAGAAAAGGGAAAAGGCCAGTCTTGTTGTTGTTATCTCTCAGAAAGCTTTTCCAGTTTTGGGGGTTCTTGCTGGTTGGTGTAACCTTTCTTCGTATCCCTCTGCCCCTTTTGGATTGTTTCTCTACTTTCATGCTGACCTCCTTATACACATCAAACACAATGTCAACTCTTTGGTACTAGGTAGAATATGATCTAACTATTGGAAGGATGTCCTCATTGGCGTAGTCATCAAATGTATTTGATGTATGTGAGGGCTAGGAGTTGACAAGAGCTGATCCATCTATGATGATTGCATCTGCCTCTGGTTCTTTGTTTGGCATGAAAGTCTCAGACTCAAGTATCTCAACCAATTGTGATTTGATTTCTGGCATGTGTGAAGTTTTCCACTGTCACCGAGTATGTGTTGCAATTTTTACGATTTACCCACTACAGAAAACACAGCATAGAATTCAACTCGTAAGGATCGAAATCGAAGCTACAAGCTTGGCCAACTAGGGCACCAATAAAAATGCGAGATTTTCGATCCTTCCAAAGGGTATAAAACCTTAGAAAAGAGCGCCATTTTACCACCTCCGCGCAGCACCCCTCCTCG
Organism: Pachyseris speciosa; assembly: GCA_016490735.1. Taxonomy (NCBI): domain Eukaryota; kingdom Metazoa; phylum Cnidaria; class Anthozoa; order Scleractinia; family Pachyseridae; genus Pachyseris; species Pachyseris speciosa. The sequence continues at coordinate 303,473 of JAEMWC010000409.1, forward strand.
CTTCGCTCGTCGGGGTGCTGCGCTCCGGTTGTATTGAATCAAGCCACCCTATACTACTCCGAAGGGAAGGCAACCAGACAGGACAACAGGAAACAACACCCAAATCAAGAGAACAAAACATAAACCAAAACCGACCAAGCACCAGGGGTCGCCCTATTAGAGAGAGGAGGTATGGGGTAGGATTGATGGAAGGAAAGCGGCCGGTGCCAGCGCCTCGCAGCCTATTAGAGAGAGAGGGGGTATGGGGTAGGATTGATGGAAGGAAAGCGGCCGGTGCCAGCGCCTCGCAGAAAGCGGCCACCAGTGCCAGTTCCCCGCACGCGGTCGGCGCCACGGAGCTGGGAAGAAATGAAGGAAGAAATCATGCGGCTGTACCCATCACCCCCGGAGGGGGAAAAAGAAAGACCCAAACATGTAGCCCCCCGAAGAGAATTAGAATCACAAAAAAAATTTCCCATAAATATACACGCTCCATGGCAGCCGCGCCGCAGCAAGATATTTGGGCAGAGTTGGACCCCCTATTCCCACCTGTGAGACCAGATCCCCGAACAAATAACCAAACAATGCTTGCAACACTGTTTGGTGATCCCGAACTCGACGGGGTGGAAAGCCGAAGTGGCCGTCGGTTCACCCGATGGCGGGTCAGCAACAACCTCAACAGAGACCAGACACAAACCTTTATGAACAGGCTTGAGGCGGCAGCCAACATCTCATTTTTCATTCGGTATTCGTATTCTTATTGGCTGAGAAACATCAACGATAATTATAATTTTTCAATAATAATAATAATAAACCTTTTTTTACCCTCGGCAGTATTTATAGCACAAAGGCTAGTGGGGCCGAGCAAATGCAGAAAAAAATAATTCTAATAAACAAAGAAACATGATAAGAATCCCAACTGGCCGGAAGGTAAACCAGTCAGCTATTTACAAGGATGAGCGAGGAGTTGAACCAGGGACTACCCAGAACAACACCAGCTAGCAGCCGGAGCGAGATTTAAACCCGGGGTGACCTCATTGAAATCCAGTGCCCCAAACCACTCGGCCATCCTTCCTCCTCCAACGATGACTCTCTGTCGTTGTATTTTAATAGCCGACGAGAGGATTCACGTTGGGTTAACCACCGTTCTGATGCGGAAGCCTGGCTGCGGCGGAAAGAGGAAGAGCGGCTGTCTCAGAGTCGGCTCGAAAGACCAAACACACAGTGGGTTTTCGAGGCCCCTTCAGATGTCTTCGAAAAGATCGTAAACACCCGGCAGCCCTTGTTGGGAACAGGTCCTCTGCCGGATTGGTTGAGGGCTCTTGCACGCGGGCGTCATGGTACAATGGTGTGTTTGGACACGCATCAAGACAACCTTTGCTTTTGGAGATGCCTTGCTGTTCATCAAGGGGCCAGACCCGACCGAAGCGCCCAAAAGGCACGGGAATTGGCAAAGAGCTTTTATCAACTTGAAACTGTTCCTCATGATTGCCCAAAAACTTCACTTGATGAGCTTGACAAAGTTGAACAACATTTTAACCAGGATAAGCCCTTTTTTGATTGGTTCGGGATTCGGTTTGATGAACCTGAGAGAAGGGGGGAAGAAATAATATGGGTGCTTCTTCGGAACGCCAACCCAAAACTCACAAACGTTTTCACAATTGGTGTCTTTGAGGGGCACGCGTTTGTTGTGAAGAAAATTGAACGTTTGGGCCAAAACTTTGTTTGTCCACACCGCCAAACAAGATTCACGCAAGCATGTCATCTGAAACGACACATCGCAACCTGTTCTCGAGGAGAAACCGTGGTGGAATGTCCCAACAAAAAAATCGAAAAACCACAAACCGATTTTGAGAAGGCTTTCTTTCCAAATCAACTGCCTCACCAGAAGCGATCCGCTGGGTGGAACAACAAGCCCGCCAACGAGGAATTCACATTCACCACGCCCAATGTGGGCACGGGGGCGAGCCGTGGATTTTGGGACGCCCAGTGGATGGGTTTCACCCCAAGACCAAAACAGTGTACCAATACCAAGGGTGTTACTGGCCCGGCTGCCTAAGATGTTACTTCGACCGCGACACCAAAATTACAAACGCTGGGAAAGCCCGGGAAGATCTGTACCAAGCAACACTCCAATGGACACAAAAACTCCGAACAGCTGGGTTCCGTGTGGTCGAAGCATGGTCGCGTCAAGTCAGGCAGACAAAAGAGGCGCTGCCCCCCGTTTTCACAAGAACTTATCCACACTCGATTATCTTCGACTTCGAGGTATATGGGGACAAAACCAAGAGGAAGGACCCGAAACCCACACTTCACATTCAAAACGTTCACAAACCAATCTGTTTCTCAATCGGGGACACCGTCGAGAGCGAACTGACACCCCAAAAGAGCTGATTCGAAAGTTTGTGGAGGAGATCGAACGACGGGGTAAAAGAATTCGGGAGGAAGTCATTTTCAACTTGTTGCCCAAAGACAGACGAGCCAAAATCGCTGGGTGGTGTGACGAAGTGCCCGTGCTTGGTTTCAACTCTGGCCACTACGACTTGAATCTTGTGAAAGAGCATTTGGCGAATTACCCCGCTGAAATGACGAAAAAAGTGAGAGTGGCCAAAGATGCGAACAAATTAATGTTCCTGCTCTTGCCAAAGTTCCGCTTTCTCGATATAATCAACTATCTGGGGGCAGGAACCAGCTACGACAAGTGGGTGAAGGCTTACGGCTGTGCAGCCGTCAAGTTGTGGTTTCCATATGAGTGGTTTGACAGCCCAGACAAGCTCGATTATCCCGGTTTGCCAGATCATCCTGAGTGGTATACATCTCTGAAAGGAGCGTGGGTGTTGACGCCGGAGGAATGGAAAGGGTGTGTCCGTTTGTTCAAAGAAAAGGGAATGAGGACTGGCTGCGCTAGTACAAAAATCTGGATGTCGCGCCCGGTCTCGAAGCGTTGGACAAAATGCGAGCCTTCTACACCGAAAAGGGAATCGACATTCTGAAAGACGCTGTCAGCATCCCAGGAGTCAGCCTGCACAATTTGATGCGGGGAGCAGTTGAGCGGGGAGCGGAGCTGTGGAGTCCTTGCAAAGAGGCTTATGAAATGTAGAAAGAAGCTGTGGTCGGGGGTCCGAGTCTTGTATTCAACCGCCTCCACGAAGTGGGAGTTTCACAAATAAGGTCGCACAAAGTTGACAAACCAAAACCTTGTAGAAAAATTCTGGGCTTCGACGCCAACGCATTGTATTTGTCAACGATGCTGCAGGACATGCCCTGTGGGAAGGAACAGATGGTTCACGTCCCCGAAGAGCAGCGGGAAGCGCGGTCCCCAGGTTGAAGCAAAGTCTGGAGGAGGGTAAGTGGTTTGGTTTTGCAGAAGTTGATCTGAAAGTCCCCGAGGCGTTGGTCTCCAAGTTCGAGGAGATGTGCTCCTTCTTCATTAACAAACAGGTGCCACAGGATGCTGTGCCAGATCACATGTTGGAGTATCTGGAGCGCACCGGCAGAACCCGCGGGGATGGAAGAAAGTTGGTGAGGGCCCTGTCTGCTGGAAAAATGTTGGTTTACGCCCCCCCTTCTCCGCTGGTACATTGACCACGGAGTGGAAATCACCGCTGTTTACCGAACAATCAATTACCAACCAAAGAAGATTTTCACCTGGTTCGTGGAGCAGGTGACGGCGGCGTGCCGAATGGGGGACGCGGACAAAAGCAAAGCCCAGTTGGCGGATGTGTTCAAACTCTTGGGCAACAGCGCGTACGGGAAGATGATCGAAGCCTTGGAGAAGCAAACCAACGTCATCTACACAAAGGCCGAAAAGGTCGTCGACAGAGCTTTGAGAAGCTCCTTCTTCTCGGACCTCGACGAAATCGGCGAGGCGTACGAACTGAAAAGCAGGAAGACGAAGATCAAAACCCGAAGGCCGTTTCAGGTTGGTGCCGCGGTGTACCAGCTGGCCAAGCTCCGAATGTTTGATTTTTACTTTGACTTCCTGGACAAGTTCGTGGACCGTCGCGACTTCTAGCTGATACAGATGGACACGGACAGTAACTACATGGCGATATCTGGCGCAAAGTTGGAGGACAAGACGTTGTGAAGCCGGGGATGAGGGCCCAGTTCGAATGATCGCGCTCTGCTCGAAGTGTTACTTCGTGGACGTCGTCGAGGGCAAAAGCAAGTTCAGCACGAAAGGGATGAACCAGAGGCAAAACGCTATCAGGTGGGAGGGTTTGAAAAAGGCGCAAAATATTTTCATTTATGTTTTGAAGTGGATATCGGCTGAAATCAATGGTTGTTCTTAACCATTGACCAGCTCTTCCGTTTCCAAAATTTTCATTATATATTCTCCACACGTTGATGAAAATGTTCCTTCCTCGGTTTGGTTTGATTGATTTATCTTCATTGGTAAGGTTTGAAAACTTCCACTGTTGACATAGATTTAATGAAAGTTGAGAAAAAAAAACCATGAGGAGACCAAAATGAAGGGAAAATATTCACAGCATTATCACGCGTTACTTCACCTTTTGGGCCTGTTATTGGCTCGCTTTTCAAGCGATAAATCATTCCGGGCAACAATAAAGGGCGGGCCAATTTTATTGCTCCCTGTTGATAAGCGAAAAGAGGAACGTTATTGTTGTAAACACCCTGATTATTCAAATCCAAATTACCACCCAACTTCGGTTGATGAATCACATGCCCATTCATGTTCAAACCATTTTGCATTGCCAACCCATGAGCGCTCGTGCTGAACAAGGGGCGGTCATTGTTGTAAACCCAGTGGTCATTCAAATTTAAATTTCCACCCAATTTTGGTTGAAGAATCAAATAACTGTTCATGTTCAAGTCATTCATCATTGTCATCCGCTCGTCTGTTCCACCGAACAATGCCGCATTTTCATAGATTACATATTTGCCATTCAAATCAAAATCCACATCTATTTTCGGTTGATAAAAGGGAAACCCACCCAGGTCCAGGAAGGACCCCATTACCATTCCACGTAAAACAACGCTCCCGCGAAACAGATCCAGGGTGCCGCTGCGAACCTTTTTGCTATTCAAATCCAAGTCGGTTCCCAGTTTTGGTGCCACGAGAAGCTTTCCATTCATGTTTAAAGGTGCTTCCATGACCATCATTCCACTGTCGACAGTCCAAAGTGTGTCAAAAACACAAGAGTCCACGCTGGAAACGTACCCAGAAACTCCATAAACAACGAGGTGACCCGTGGTTGAACCTGTTTTCCTGCCGTGCAGATCCAGGTAAATGTAGTTGGGAGTGGTGTCACTCCACCGGTGAGACTGAGTGAGGGTGTTTGTGTAGTTGCTGAAGGTACGCGTGGTCTGGCTCGTGATGGAAATGACGGTGGCGCTCGCCCTCACAGACACATTTTTCATTTCCGGCGGAAAGAGATTGAAACCGATCCGCGAGCGGTAATCATCACTGCCCGAGTCTTTGGTGAGAGTGAACTCATAGGCGTTCTTGATGACCCCGTGTGGGGAGGCGGGGAAGTTGACTATCCCGTGGACCACAATGTTGTTTTCGGACGAGAAGTCGTCATCGTCGTCCATGAGGTAGGCGAATTAATTTTTTCCCCGCCGGACTGAGAAAGGTGCGAATGATCCACATACCCCTTCGTTGCCGCGTCCGTTTTGTTGACCGGTTTTCCGAGAGCGGCGATTTTGTTGGCCCCATGTCGAGATCGCCTGTCATTGCTTGACTGCCGTCCTTTTTCAGGAAGTTATTCAAGGAATTATCCACGTATATTTTTGTCGCGGCGTCAGTGTTGTCGGCTGGGTCGTGCAAAGAGGTGATCATTTGCTGCCCAATTTTTAGGTTTCCTTACATCGGTTGTGACCCGTCTCTATGAAGAAAATACTCATCCACATACTCTTTGTTCGTCGCGTCACTGATTTCAAACGGAGGAGCAAGATTAACGATTGCTTTGTTCGCGTTCAAACCCCGTTGCAAAGTATCACTTATTTTGGTTTGCAGACCCTCGTCCATTTTTGGTGCCGGTGTTGTGAGCAGGTGTGCTGGAATCGGCGTCTGTCAAATCTTGGGGGTAACCCATGTTGGTGATGAGATTCTCCCCCATGTCCATGTTGCCCGTCATCGGAGCGCTTCCATCGAGTTAGGGGAGCAGGGTTGGCGCAGTGGTGAGAGCACTCGCCTTCCACCAATGTGGCCCGGGTTCGATTCCCGGACTCGGCGTCATAAGTGGGCTGAGTTTGTTGGTTCTCTACTCCGCTCCGAGAGGTTTTTCTCCGGGTACTCCGGTTTTCCCCTCTCCCCAAAAACCAAAATTTGATTTGATATACTTAGAGTTGATTTGATTTAGTCTCCACAATTAGAAGAGCATCTGTTCTCGGCTAGATAGATTTGAGACTTAAATAAAGTGATTATTATTATTATTATTATTATTATTATTATTATTATTATTAGTATTATTATTATTGGGCAAACATGGCGGTAACATAACTTTCGCTGACAGCATCGAGCGGGCCGGCCGGCAGGCCCAGATTTTCAATCGGGTGACCCCCCGCGTCAAGAGGGCTGTCATTGGGGTGCTCCCGTCGCGTTTCAGAAAAGCCCGTGTCGATGCTGCCGCCGTCCCTCCGTGTCTTCTGAAGGTTGCGGGTCGTTTCGCAAACCACCCCATGCTATATTGATTCGTCGACATTTTTCTTCATCAGCTTTTGCGGTTTGCAGTAAAAGAAAGAAAACTTTTTGTCGGTGGCGCAGTCCAGCAGGTCAGGGAGCACGCCCAGCTCGTCGGCGATTCGTTTGTTTTCCCTCGAGAGGAAACTGAAGAGGCAGAATTGGCTGCAGTTGTCAAAGACGTTTTTGGGCACCTTGTAATAGGTCTGGGTGAGATAAATGACACTGCAGTTCCGGTGCCGGCCGTTGATGAAATAGTTGATGATGTCGTTTCGGTTTTTTTTCGCAAAACAAGTCGTAGAACACAACGATTTTTTAGTTGTCGGGCGGGAGTTCTTCCAGCGGAACGATGTCGTCGCCGGGCGTCTCGATGACCTCGTACCCCACCTCGGGGTCGATGTTTTCAGCAAAGTCGCGCAAGAGCGCTTGATACTTGTGCTGGTGGAGGTTTTTCGAAAAGAGAAAGACTTTGTCGAACTCCAACAGCTCGTAGAGCATGTGCAGCAGGATATTCGTCTTGCCCGAATTGCTTGGCCCGCAGACGCAGATCAACATCCTGAAAACGTCGGCGGGCATGGCCGGATGCCCCCACCGGAAACCGTTTGTGGCAGCGGTGTCGGGATCGTAATTTGGTATTTTCATTTTTACGTCTTTATATGCAGGCGCCAAAAGCGTCATGTCACTGAAGAAATGGCGACAAAAGGCAGAGGCCGAAGCTGAAGTAAAGAGACAAGAGCGAGAAATCCGCCGGAAATACAAAACAAACAAAATCGCGAAAGAGTTTGGCCAGGTCGAGGCTGAAAAGCTTTTGAAACCGGTCACAGCGAGGCTGGACAGAGATTTGCAGCAGGCACCCGCGGCAGAGGCGGCTGGGCCCGACTACGCAATGGATGAGTTCGATCGAATCAACCCGTTTGATTGTGGTGATTTCAGGCCGGAGGGTGAAACGCCTCCGCCGACGCCGCCACCAACCCCCGAAGAGGAGGAGTTTTTCCCACCGACACCGCCACCAGTTGACGAAGAGGCCAGCAGTGGCACTGAAGCATCCCTCCCACCCCCTCCCCCACCCCCGCGCCAAACGTGGGAGGCACCGGTGGTGACTGGCTTGCTCGAAGGGACCAGCGAATCTGTCTAATTGCAAACGATCAATTGCAACCGATTTCTCACGCAGTACGGGAACGACCCCGACTACAGAGTGAAAAAGAAAGGGTCCCCATTCCACGGGTTTTCAGTGGCAGATCGTCGAAGAGCCCAAGAAGAAATTTATTCCCGCCGGAGAGGGGGAAGGCGGCGGGTGGGGTTTTCGCCACAGCAGCTGCAAGAGGGAAAAAGGGGACTGAAACGAACTCCCACTCAAGAAAGAGTCCCCCGCCTCATATTGGGAACAGGCTGTCTTGTTTCGCCGGCCCGTGTTTGAAATCCAGGAGGGCGACGACGAGGATCCTGAATTATGGCCTGAATGGGAGGGCAGCGGCTTGCGCGTGCGGCGTGCCGACAACATGATTCACCGACTGTATGTGGGCCTCGGTTCGATGCGGGCCGGCAACCCTTCGACGAAACTCCACAAAGAGGTTTCTGCTTTGGTCCAACAGCTCCTCCAACTTGATGTCATCAACGAATTCCAGGGGCCGCAAGATTTGCAACGATTACATACGGAGGTAAAATTTTTCGCCTGCTGCTCGACTTGAGCCTCGCGAAGCTGCAACGAGACGGCGCCACTCAAAAGTCGCACGACTTCTAGTTTTCCACCCGCCAGTCATACTCGACAGCACCCGAAGCTACGAAGCGGCGCTCGACAACCTCATCACAATGAGCTACTCCTGGTACAACGCCGCCGCCGAATACAACAACAACAAGTTCCGGTGGCGGAAGGCGGGCGAGGTTTGGAAAACCCTGACCCTGCCAGACGGAATGTATGATTACGCAGACCTCAACCGCTTCTTGCAGACGCGAATCGGATTCGTCGACAACGCCGCGGCGGAAAAGAAGCACGTCTTCAACCTGTACTTCGATTACGCCATCACCCACATCGTGATCGAGATGGCCATGGGCTTCGAGCTCGACCTCACGACCGGGGATTTTGGGAAACTGCTGGGCTTCGACAAGAGGGTCCTGAAAGACGCCACGACCTTCACTGGGGACAAGATCCCCGACATCACGTGGAGCGTTCAAGCGTGGACTTGAAGGTGAAATCCGCCGGAAAACCCCTGTACGAAGCCAACGACGCTCACAAAGTCGTCTTCATCAAAGACCTGCTGGAGTTCTCCGACCACAACTCACTAAGTGTGGCAAAAGATGAGTTTTGGTATCTCGACAATGACAACATGACTGTGACGGGCGCCGCCGCAACCAACCTTGCGATCAGGGCACGCACGCTTCTTTCACAAGGAGACCCCCAGAAAACGGTCAAAACAATAATCCCTCTCAAAAGCTATTCGTTTTTCGAGGAGTTGGCTGACAAACTCCTCCTCCGATGCAGCTGCAGTTTGAAATACAGCTGCAGAACGATAATGAGTTGCTTTTCGGGGGCGCCGCCGCCGCCAACCACCGGATTGTCGTCAAGGTGTTTGAGGTGTGGGTGCCGAAGTTGATGTTTGCGCCTGAAGGGCAGAAGATCGTGAATAAAAACTTTCTGAAACCCACCCAATGGCCCCTCTGGAAAGAGACGCTGACACCGCCTACCGATGGCACGCTGGGGGGCAATGGTTGAGCCTGGGGGTCAGAAACGTGAAGCATGTGTTTGTTTTCATTCAAAAGGTGGCGAGCGTGGGAGTTACCACCCACCACCCTATGTCTTCCACACCTTCGCTCTCGATGGTGGGGCGAAACTCGCAACTTGCCGCCTTCAGTACGGCTCGACCTTTTATCCTGAGCTGGAGTACGATGGAGAAGACCAAATCCGGATACGGCGCGACCTGATCGACTACAACTGCAGGAGAAACGACGTCAACACCGGGACCCTGCTGAATGTGGCCAACTTCTCAACACTTTACCCTGTCGTCTATTTCGATCTCCGACCGACAAAGGAGAGCATAACCGGGGATGAGAAGAAGCTGGTTTTGCACTACCGCTTGAATCAAGCCGCCACGACAGAATACCGCCTTTTCGCCGCCCTTCTGAATGAGGAAGAGGTCGTCATACAACAGATTGGCAACGACTTGGTCGTTGTCTGATGTTCTCCGAACGATGTTGCTCTCTGGGCAAACCTGAAAATTTTTGTTCTTTGATATAAGATGACAACAGTGTATCACCCGTTCAAGATCGCTCTGACTGACGGTCAAAGAGGCAGCCTCATGAAGGCCGCAAAAGAAAGAGCGGCTGTGACTTTACGCGTTAAGCCAGAACAGATTGGAAAGGGCAACGATCTTTTGTTGACCGCCACGCAAATAAGCCGACTGAGAAGGGCCGCCAGCGCCGGCCATGGCGCGGATGTAGCGTTGAGCAAGACGCAGATGTCCAAAACGTTTCAGCGCAACGGCAACCTCTTTTCCACAGCGCTCAGTCTGGCGCGGCCTTTGCTCGCCCCCCGCGGCCCTTGGGAATGGCCGGTCTCAGCTTCGGCGCGGAAAAGGTTTTGAAAAAGATTTTTGGAAACGGCTTCGGCCCCCAAGAGGTGCAGTTGTACTGACTCACGCAAATGCTTTCCCCCGTGCAGAAAAAGGCTCTGGAACAATATCTTGTCGGAAAGGGTGTTGTCCGCGGTGGTGGAGCCGCACAATATGGGGGCTTTCTTGGCATGCTGGCTTCGCTCGGCATTCCTCTCGCCATCAGCCTTGTCCAAAAAATGTTGGGAAAGGGAACACGCCTGCAGCCCTCGCGGTCGAGACGTTCTGCTCCTCCCCGGCTTCCTGCACCACCCGCACCAGCCCTGGGGTGCGGCATGCAAATGCGCCCTCCACCAGTCTTCGGCCGGTGGGAAGACTGGGAACGCTCGATGATGGCCGGCCGGGGCGAAAAACAATTAAGTTCAAGGATGTGCCTCTTTCCAATGTTGACTTGCTGAATTGGTGCGAATATCTCGGCATTCCGCTTAAGGGCATCTTCTCACGCAACGAGGTAAAACCCCTGCGCCATTCACCCTGCATCATCAACCTGGACGATTTCGAACGTTTGGGCACTCATTGGGTTTTCTGTTGAACTCCTGCCTCAAGGCAGGAGGTGAAATATTTCGATTCCTTTGGTCTGCCACCCCCCAGATGAGTGGGAAAAAGAAATGCGAAAGCTGGGCCACAAAACTTTTCTTCGGAATGACAACCAAATCCAGTGGATCGGAAGTGTGAGGCTTCTGCCCGATTTTCCTCAATAAACGCAACACAGGGACAAGTTACGAAGACATTCTCAAAATGTTTTCCGACGATGTACATCACAACGAGCGGGTTGTGAAAAACTATTTCATGAATATACCTTGACCAATGGCTGATTGGTATTGTGTGCGGGACAAACGCAAAACCCCGAACGTGCATGGGTCTGAAAGAGTTGTCACGACCACAAATAACCGAAAAATGGGAAAAGCCAAGTGCGCGGTTTGCGGCATAACAAAAACCCGCTTCTTACAGGGAAACTAGCGGGGCCCTCTCATGCAGAGGGCACTGGTGTTTTGTCTGATCTTGCGGGCAGTGCGCTCGACTTCACTTTGCAACATGGGATTCCCTTCCTCGCGAAAAAGGGGGTGGAGGCCGGCCGCTATTACGCTTCCGAGGCGCTTCGCAACAAAAACTTGCAGAAAAGGGCCATTAACTACAGGCTGCGCAAGGCAACCCCAGCTTTGGAAAACGTTGGCAGCGAGCTGCTTGACCAGCTTTCCACGAAGGTGTGCCCCAACGTCCGTTACAAAACCGACAGGCCTGATCTCGATGGAAAAGGCCTCAGTACCCCAAAGCGCAATTCTCGCGGAACAGGGGTGGATGTTCATGAATTGATTGGGAAACTGCCGGCACCAAAAAAAGGTTGGAACCTCCCTGACCACCGCTACACCGGACCTTACAACCCCTTGGATAAACAGCTGAGCTACGACCCTGGAACAGGGGAAATTCTGAAAGTATTTCAGCCACCCAGCGGCCCCAAAGATGCGGTGGCAACGCAGCATGATGGTCATTACAGCAGTTACAATTTTCACGCGAAGTAGTACGGCGAGAACGAAAAAAACTGCAAGCACGTAGCTGACCGAAAAATGGTGAAGTCTCTTGACGCGATACCATGGGCCACACTTTGGCCTGGAACGCGATTAACATGAAAGAGAAACTTGGTCTCGGGGTTCCTGCCTGAGCTTTTCGAACTCATGGAGTTAGAGTTCAATTAAGACTCGTCGGAATAACTCTTTAACCACTTCCTCAAGGGTTTTGTTGGGTCGCCATAATTCACTTGCAAGGGGCACCACGAACCCACACAGTGCGAACAATAATGTGGCAACCATGGATACACATTATCTATGATCCACTTTTCTTTAATATCCTCCATCTCGTACCACTGACACAACACATGGTGCCTGTTTACCAACCAGCAAGCCCAACAGCAACCATTGCGCCACAAAACATACATTTCCCGCAGCTGGTGACAAGGGTGTAGCAGTCTTCAATTACACAAAAAGGCGCGCCGTCAAAAAACAGGAAGAGAACTTGGTGTACTTCGGCCCACCCCGCTTTTTTTTGTCCCGAATTTTCACTGCAATCGTCTCCTTGAGTATTTTTTGCCGCAACTCTGGCGTGAGTTGGTTGACCCTTTCCAGCAGATCCATCTGTGAAGGAGGTGCTATTGTTCAAAAGCCCAATCCTGGCGAACAATATTGGGAACATGAATCGAAACAGAGGAACCAACAGTTCTTCGTGCACCCACCCCAACCCATTTTTTGACGCTCCTTCAGCTGGTTTTTGGTATGGTAGCGAAGGATTATCTCTCGAAACTCGGGTGGGAGAGTGCGACTCTGTTCCATCAGATTTATTTATAACACGGCACAGATCTTCAATGGACCGTCGCCCAAAACCCTTCATCAAGCAACCACTTTTTCATACACTCCTTTTCATTGGGTTTGAGGAGTTTAAAAACTTTGAAGGAAAAATAAGCACAGGTGTTAATAACGTTGTTTTTTGTGTTTTTGATGTACTTCCAAGGGGAAGCATCTTTTTCCAGCAAAAGGCGCACATACAACATTGGCGCAAACTTCATGGAATTTTTGTCCTCCTCTTTCAACCATCTCTTTATTCTCAAAATCAACTTGCGCCTTATGGTGCGTCGTTTTGACCAATCGTCGTCACCCATTGGTCTTTCCCCTCTCACCCCTTTGTTTAATGCACCGGTTGCGGCCGCGGCGTTCGATGAACTGTGTCATAAAACCCCTCATCGGTCAGCTACTTTTTCATGAACATTTTTTCATCTTCGGGGATGGAATAAAGAACGCGGTAAAATAAAAGCGCACATTCGTCAATAAAATGGGTTTCCCTTGTTTTCTTGATGTACTGCCATGGGGACATATCATTTTGAAACAAATCACGCACATGGCGCATAAGTGGTTTGTCCATGGAATCGCCAAATGCCTTCCCCAACCACTCATCTATCTCTGCAATCAAGGCGTACCTCACATTGTAACGCTTTAGGTCTGCCATATAACCTCACAACGCCTCTCTTTAATGGGGTGACCCCACCTTCATACTGCAAGTGAACATCATGTTCACGTTTGTTTCTGAACCTTGAACTCTTTTATCGCTGCAAACAAATCTGTTGCAAATTTACCTATTCGCTGCACTCACCATTAACAGCAAGTTCCTCAATAACTGGTTGTAAAGGTTGAAGACATTTTTCAACCGCTTCCGCAAGAAGCAGAATAAAGGTTTTTCTTAAAACAGCATCCCCGAGTTTTCAATATAGTGACACGGGTGAAGGTCTCGGTTGGCCAAATATTGTACATAACCCATATGAGCCTCCAGACTGGTAACAGAACGAGAGACATCATACCTTATGCGAATGAGATCATCAAGCGCTTTAAAAATTTCTGATGGTAACCTCCACCTGTTTGCAACTGCTGGGTCTCCACGCGCTGCCATCTCTCTCTAATAGGGCGACCCCTGGTGCTTGGTTGGTTTTTTGTTTATGGCTTGTTCTCTTGGTTTGGGCGTTGTTTCCTTTTGTCTTGTCTGGTTGCCTTCCCTTCGGAGTAGTATAGGGTGGATTGATTCAATACAACCGGAGCGCAGAATCCCCGACGAGCGAAGCGAGGAGGGGTGCTGCGCGGAGGTGGTATTGAATCAATCCACCCTATACTACTATTTGAAAACTCGTTTTCATTATCGCGAAACCGATCGTTTAAGATCGGAAATCAAACGTGGAAAGAGACCAAAACGCAAACACTGATGTCACGAGAGTTTAAAAACCCGTTTGTAACACAATATCATCCATCAGTGACAGACTTAAAAGAAATCCTCATGAGCAAATGGCATTTCATATAAAAACAATCGACGCTCAGAGAAATATTTAAGGAATCGCCACTAACACTGATTCCGCAAGAAGCAGAATAAAGGTTTTCTTAAAACAGCATCCCCGAGTTTTCAATATAGTGACACGGGTGAAGGTCTCGGTTGGCCAAATATTGTACATAACCCATATGAGCCTCCAGACTGGTAACAGAACGAGAGACATCATACCTTATGCGAATGAGATCATCAAGCGCTTTAAAAATTTCTGATGGTAACCTCCACCTGTTTGCAACTGCTGGGTCTCCACGCGCTGCCATCTCTCTCTAATAGGGCGACCCCTGGTGCTTGGTTGGTTTTTTGTTTATGGCTTGTTCTCTTGGTTTGGGCGTTGTTTCCTTTTGTCTTGTCTGGTTGCCTTCCCTTCGGAGTAGTATAGGGTGGATTGATTCAATACAACCGGAGCGCAGAATCCCCGACGAGCGAAGCGAGGAGGGGTGCTGCGCGGAGGTGGTATTGAATCAATCCACCCTATACTACTATTTGAAAACTCGTTTTCATTATCGCGAAACCGATCGTTTAAGATCGGAAATCAAACGTGGAAAGAGACCAAAACGCAAACACTGATGTCACGAGAGTTTAAAAACCCGTTTGTAACACAATATCATCCATCAGTGACAGACTTAAAAGAAATCCTCATGAGCAAATGGCATTTCATATAAAAACAATCGACGCTCAGAGAAATATTTAAGGAATCGCCACTAACACTGATCATACTAGAGGTGGCGTTCCCTGAAAGATACTCGTTAGAGCAAACGAATAGCTTTCAAAGGCTAAATACACGCGCGTAGGAGTCGCACAAGCCTATCCTGAACCCCTTCTTTTAACACATCAGTGATTATCGAAATGCTTTCGTTGAGATGAATCGTCTGAAACGTTTACAGTGCCAAAAGCTGTAAAACATATGTCAACCTTTTGACCCGAACACAAGTAATATATGAGGGTTAAGACTAAAATCTATTATCGTAATAACCCAAGTACAAAATTCTAAAATACTTACAGACATGCTCCACTGGCCATGATAATGGTGCTCCTTCTGCGAATCTTGATAGCCTGCGGACGTTTTCGACAGCAGTCTTTCCTATGTCAGTTGACAGTTCTACTCAGCTATTAGTTGTTTTTTTTTTTGTTATTTTGTTTGCTTGTTTTTGTTTTGTTTTGTTTTGTTTTTGGTTTCTATTGCTTGACTATAACCTTTTGTACTGTAACATCATCAACTTCTCTTGTATAAGGTTGCGAATTAACTAAAGTCAATGGCGGCCATGTTGAGATTAAGACCACTTATTTTTAAAATTTTTTAAAAAGTGTTATACCACCGAATTTCAAGTGGCTAATCGATCAGAATGAAAGGATACTTAATTTAGAACATTTCTGTCGAATTTGATGCTTCTATCACTAAGTGAACAATTTGCCAAAAAAAATTATGTTAGCCGCTGTACTATTGCCAACATTTTTTTTAAGGTTATGAAAACTTGCTCTACGTTGGATCAAAGATAGATCGTGACCAGTCACAAAATAATAAAATATAGGAAAATACTGCAATGGCTGGTGAAGCAACGTGTAAAGGCGTAAATACGATATTTCGGCTGGCCAACACCAGCCGTCTTCAGGTTTATTGAAGGAAAACGCGAGTTTACATGGTATTTATATTTACCGGAAATGACATGAGATAGTACGTGATGTGTCAAAGCTACAGGAAATAACAAGGCAACTAAAATGACATTCTACTCTTTTTCAGTATTATTTAAATCTGTCATTTTAGTTGCCTTCTTTTGTTGCCTTGTTAGCCTTGTTATATTATACGTATTTACGCCTTTACACGTTGTTTGACCAGCTCTTGCTGTATTTTCCTATATTGCCAACAAATGTTTGATCGTTTATCCACCACAACCAACCAAGCGCGCACAACCGCTTAAAAGCAAGCAAATGAACCACATAAAGTCGAAATTTAGCGATCATACGCAAAAGAATATTCTGTGGACTCACTCCGTCTTGTGTTTGGTCAAACATTGTTTGTGCGTTTAGCAACCCAACGTTATGTTTGACAACTGACGGTGTTGGATGAAAATGTTTGATCGTTTAGCCGGGGCTTTAATCCTTAATTTTACGACGACTCATTGCGATTACGTGTTAACAAGATCTGGGCAAAAGTTTCTTAACGCTGTTGAGGCACCGAGGTCGAAAAACAGTCAGTCAAGCGGAGTAAAAACACTCGTTCGCTTGCAAGCAAAACAACGTAAATATTTAATTCACCTCACTGTCCTGTGTTGTAGAGGTTTCTCCCACTTGAAAATACGTAAACTTATCCACTTTTGTAAAAAAAAAACGCATCCGCAAAACAAAAACTTCTTCCACAGAGTTTGAGCTACTCGTTCCTTCCATTAATGCCGGCCGGTGAGCTGTCAAGTGACCTTTCTTCATTGGCTCCAAAATTCACAACCATGAGCCACGAAAGCTGCCTCTTGGTACTAGGTTTTCCTTGGAATTTTCTCCATGAGTTTTGCATGTTACGGGAATTTTTTTTGTTCAGTCCTCGACGTAAATATCAATTTTATTTTATTAAATTTTATCATCAATAAAGATCTCGAATAGTCTCTGGCTTGTAAAAGATATGAAAGACTGGCCGTCTGTCAAATTGTCGAATAAACAATTCGCCATCTCGATATTTAGATGCAAATTCTAGCTGACAGGTTAGAATTTGAGCCATTTTCGAATGCGCTTACTGTAAAAAATATTTTGGCCAAGTTAACCGCATGCCGTTTCTTTTTGTCTTCCATTTGTATGTATTTAACATCCACTCAGTAACTAGCAAGCTAATTTTGTTACTTACCGCTTTTTAAAAAAAAAAAAAAAGAAAGACAGAAAGAACTACCCGGTAATATTCTACAACAGGCTGTAATTTTCTCAAGCAAATGTCATTCACAAAGGAGTGCAAGTTGATTGTCCGCGGGTGAAAGGTAAACTCGGCTTATTTTCCATTTTCGCACAGCTGATCATTAATGCAAGATCACATTCAACCCATTGTCTCTTATTGAAATGTTTATTTGCAGCTAATGGGGAAATTTTTTCACCCCTACCAGCCTTTTAAGGCCGATAAAAGGTCTACAAAATGCGTTTCTTTTAACTTTGCGCTTTCCTTTCTTAGCCGCACATGCGAAGCTTGTTTTAGCGGCTGTTCGCTGCCAGCCTTTTATGTAGTGGTGTGAAATGACATAATGAGATGGGAAAAGTGCATTGCTTTGCCTGTACCTAACATTTTTGCAGGTTAAATTCGTGATTACTAAAATTCACCAAAACCATATACATGTAGCGGAAATTTATTAGCGCCAAATAATCCAAAAGAAAAGAAAAGAAATTACCTCAAAAAAAAAAACACACAAAAGAACTATTTCGTGTGAACCTGAATTTCACTGAATTCCACTCCTTAGTTGGCTTTGATGGGCTTATCATGGATGAGCTCACCACGTAAATTGTGTTCTAGAAAAAGGTGAACAGTTACTTAAAGCACCAGCCTTCCAGTGTAAATGTAATGCCCTTGTACACTCTCTTGGTCACAGAAATCCCGCTTCGTATAGTTTCATCTTTCTGAAAAATATTGCCGGCAATCATGTGCTTTTTCTATTGATCATGCGATGAAGGGGAAGAAATAACTTCAAGGTAAACAAGTACGAAACAAGGTAAACGAGTAGGAAAACAGATAAACAATTTTAAATTCATTTCGCTTTTCACTTAGTTAAAAGCTGTTACTTAGTAACCATGTCACTTTAATGATGACTTAAGACAGGCAACTACTGAAACCTCAGTGTAGGGCAGGCACACATGGCTTGTTATTTTTCTGGGGAGACCGAGTTTCTTTTTCAATCCATTCTGAGTTTATTCACTATGGCTACACTTCAAGAGCCTTTTGAAACTACTTCTGAAGTTTCCATTTCTCCAACAGTAAATGAGTGGGTTCCAGAAAGCGTTCAAACTAGCCGCAAAATGGGTCCCGTACATGTGCTCTCGTGTGATTGCTGTGGAGGTGAGGACGCGAAGACACAGCACAACCAACAATGGCACAAAACTGGCGAGACACAACCCCACGACGATGGCCACAGTCCGGGCAGCTTTCATTTCACGCTTCATGGCGAGTTTACTTACTTGTAAGCGGTCTTCTTCTTTGTTTATTTGTTTTTGCTGTTTACAAGCCATATTGAAGATGTAACAGTAGGAAACCATGGTGACCGCTATGGGTACGACCAGTAGTGCTAACGTCAAGAAAATCAGGTAGGCTCTGATAGCATTTGGACGCAAAGTGAAGGGTTCTTCTCCGGAAGATCGAAGCAGGGTGTTAAGGTCCGCAAAAATTCTGTAAACGTTCTCTTTCAGTATGCTTTCAGCGACTGAGGAAAAATCATTGAAACCCGGATGCCCCAAAACCAAACAGCAATGGAAGCGATCAGTGCTCGGCGATTAGTCACTACAGTGGGGTACCTCAAGGCGTACTTGACGGCGATGAAACGGTCCACGCTGATCAAAGCGAGGTGGAGAATAATGACGGAATTGAACGTGAGGCTCAGCATCGATGTCACAGAACATAGTAAGCGAGGAGGCAGTTTGGGGCCCAGGATATTAGTGATATGCAGCGTAAAGACAACAACCATAAAGGTATCCGCGACTGACAAACTCACCAAAATAATGTTAGACGTTACCCGTCGCAGCGTCGAAAATTTGCAAAACGCTCTCATGACGAGAACATTGCTGAAAATGGTGCCGACTGCTAAAATGGCGTACACACAAACGAAGAAGACCTTCATCCTAAACTTAAGCTGTTCTTCGACTTTGCTGAGGCAGCATTGTTGGAAGAACTAGAGCCATTTATTTCGAAAGCGTTCATGGTCCCTTCCAAGTTTCAAGATATTCCCTTGACTGTACCCTCCGTCTTTGAATGCCAACGACTTGAAATCTTGCCGGAAATATTACACAGTTTTCTTTTAGTGTATGTCGATGTTATCTTTAAAGCGAATAGCAACGGAACTAGTCTTTGTGCGAGAGGACTGAGCGTTGTCGAAGTCCTTGAAGATTTCCTCAAACTCGAGAAACGTATGTTTACTCTTCCCTCCTCGTATGACTAATAAACAATGAAAGTGTTCCAGTGTTCACCTTCTTGCCTTCCTTGTGCATTTCGATGACAACTGAAACTGCTGAAGTGCTATGCAAAGATATGAAATATAAGACGCATGACTTTCCAAGGTTTAGGAAAATGTTACACAGTTTTATAGCGGAGCTCCAGCGGCCCGAAGGGCCGCGAAGCGGAGCACCATACCTATAGAAACCCGTCAACTGCTTTTCTCATGGTAAAAATGACTAGCGGTATTGCTCGTGGGCGCGCACGACGACGACGACGACGGTGGAGTTGCCCAATAACTAATAATATCCTAATAATAATCATAATAATCCAACATGGCGGTCATACTCCACCTGGCCCAGCTGACCAGCTAGTTTACAGCGTAAGTCTTTGATACTGGACATCCATCTTAAAGCCAATTGACACCTGTCAAAACAAGGTATCCGCTGACCAGTGTCACGTGACCATATCGCGGGCTCAAGTTGAGACATCATCGAGGTCAGCTGTTTTTTTGAAGTTGACCGCTGACCAGGTACTTGCTTTCGATTTGATCGCAGGCTCAAGCCAGGTGTGGGACACCCAAACCAAATCGAGGCTTAATTTTTCGCGCGCTTTCTGCGGCTCGTAATTTCACATTCACTTGGTTTCTTCATTTTGAGCAAAACAACTTCATCTTCGATCGAAGTTTGTATTTAAATTCACGTAAAAAGCATAAAAATCAAGAACTTGTCAAAAGATACTCCGGAAGGTGAATTTTCAAGTGATGAAGGGAAGAGCGATTTTTCTCAAGAAAAGCTTCAAACTTGGATCGATTGTGCGGTTGAAAACAGTATAATTGAACGCTTCAAGGGCTTTCACTTTATCGCGGCATCTTGCATCTCACTAAGAAAGGTCACTTAACAGTTCACCTGTGTTAATGGGAGGAACGAGTAGCTCAAACTCTGTGGAAAAAGCTCTTTCTTTGGACAAACCGTTTGCTATTTTTGCGGATGCTTGTTTTTACTTTACTGAAGCTTACGTATTTTCAAGTGGTAGAAACCTCTACAACACAGCGCAGGACAGTGAGGTAAATTAAATAAATAGAAGCTTAACATTTGGTTTAATCGTTGTTACTTTTGTTCAGGGATGAAACTTGTATTTTTCTCTCGAATGGATGTAAATAACAATCATCTGTACTCGTTTTGGACGCAAAGAAGTAGTTGAATTGTTTTTTTTTTTTTGTTACGTTGTTTTCTTTGCAAGCTAACGAGTGGTTTTACTCGGCTTGGCTGACTGTTTTTCGACCTTGGTACCTCAACAGCGTTAAGAAACTTTTGCCCTTATCTTAATAACACATAATCACAATGAGTCCTCGTAAAATTAAGCATTAAAACTCGAGTAAGAAAAAGCCGATCAAATGCATGTGCATGTGCACGTCTCAAAATCTGACATAAAGTTGTCAAAATTTGAAAAACGTTTTAGAGATCTTCGTCGAAAGCGGCCTGTAAACAACATTAGTAAAAATCTACTAGTATACTAATGCAAATGCCGTAATCTGATTGGCTTAGCTACTGCACACAATCATCCATTAGAGTGCAGTGGTTGAAGGTGTTCTTCAAAAATGGCGACGTCTTCGCGCTTTTGCGAAGTTTCGCAGGATGATTTAGAACTTTTACTGAAAAATTCAGTTCCTGAGAAGACTAGGCAGGCAACTAAGTATGGAATGAAAATTTTTAACGGTAAGAAGCTTAGAAATGATACAAATTAATGATATTTACTTGTCAGTTTCAATGCGATAAATCAGAAACAAGAAACATTTTCCTGATTTCCTCATTAAACTTCAATGGCTTTTTCGTTTCAGAATGGTTTGAAACCCAAAACAAATTTACCTGTGCAATCGAAGAGCAGTCAAAAACAGAGTTAAATAATTGTCTGCAAATGTTTTACGTGTCCATTCGCCAAAAAGATGGCAGTCGTTTTAAGATTTCGTCACTGAAAGCTATCAGAGCGGCCATTGACCGCTATCTCCGCCAAAATCCTCACAACAAACCGTGGTCCATAGTTGGCGACCCTGAGTTCAACAAGGCCAATGAAAGGCTAAATGCAGTTTGTAAAGACATGGTGAAACGAGGTCAAGTAAGTCCAGTAGTCCACAAGGCTCCCATAACAAGCGAGCAACTCGAGAAATTGTATGAATCTCAGCAGCTTGGCGAGGCAACAACAACAAATCCTACGCAGCTTCTACGAACGGCATGGTTTTACGTGACACTGTACTTCGGCAAACGTGGCAGAGAAAGTCAAAGAAATCTTGAGAAACAAATGCTGTGTCTTCGACAAACTCCGGAGGGAAGACGATACTACGAGCTCCGTGCAGTGCTGTCCACGAAAAACCATCAAGGTGGGCTCCATGACAACGCAGATGAGTCGGATGGTAAAATGTTTGAGGTGAAAGGTTCGCCTCGCTGCCCTGTCCAAACTGTGGATAATTATTTAAGGCATTTACACCCAGAATTAAGCTGTCTCTTCCAGCGTCCGAGAGCCATTTCAGCCAAATTTGATCCTCGTAAAGACGACGTGTGGTTTTGTAATGCCCCAATCGGCCAGTCCATGCTCGGGAGTATGATGAAGAAGATGAGCCAAAAAGTTGGTATTGAGCCCCATCTTACAAATCACTGTGTAAGAGCTACTGCAGTGACTGTTTTGTCTGACCACAATGTGGAAGCAAGACACATTAAAGCGGTAACTGGGCATAAATCAGATCAATCGATTGAATCATACAACGCTCGGGCATCTTTCCAGCAAAAAGAGAACATGTCCAATATTTTGAGCCATTTTGTCAGTGGCCAGAGCCATACTTCAAACGGTGAATCCGATCCACTTTCCAGCGCTTTAGCTGGTCCTTCAACCAGTGGTTTTGACGCAGACCACATGCAGTTGACAACCCCGCAGTTTCAGCCACACAATCAGCACGTTGTTCAAATCCAAAACTTCGCTCAGCCACAGCCATACAGTTTTCACAATTGCACGGTGTCCATCGTAAACAATTACCGTTAAAGGACCTTAAAGAGTTTCCCTGACATTAATTGATGGACAATTTCAGCCCGTCTGGTGTACTTTGAGTGATGATCGAGATATTTTTCATGAACTTATTTAAACTTTGCATCTATTCGATCACGGCGCTGTTCTCGTTTTACTGAATGGGTTGTCAAAGCAAGCTGTCAATAAAAAGATTCCGCGCGCGTGATACAGGCGTACTCATCACGTGGACGTGGATGCTGTTATGCAACAAATGAAAATTAAATTGGTATTTTTTTTACCGAAACAAGACTCGTTTGGTATGATTTTTACTAAAACAATTAGATTATTCGCTCTCGATTTCTATGGGTGATAGTTGATTCGGCCTTCGGCCTCATCAACTATCAACCCATAGAAATCTCGAGCTCATAATCTAATTGTTAAATATTAAGTTTCGCCGTCTATAAACATGTCGTCTTAATTTGTTTGAAACGGTAAGAATCAGCGTTTGGATGTTAAAAACACGGTTGACAGGCTGGGCTGGCTTTGATAAATTTTATATTGGACGGGTCTGCGAGAGAAATGCTGGTGTGGTTTGGCAAGCGGTTTCTTCGTTAACTGGATGACGCTTTGCTACTGAGAATCATTAATTGAAGAAGGTTCTTCGGAAGACATGGTAATTACTAGTAAAACTATTAAAGCTCTTTAGCGTTTTGTGTCAGCCAAGGAAAGATTTTGTGGGAAATGGCGCTATTATTCAGCTCTGTCGCGTTGCGAGTGATTGCTGCCTCAGCGATTCCTGTTGACTGCTCTAAACGATCAGGTGTGGACCTCTTTTTTGTCTTTTCTACGGACATTTATGTCAAAATTGCTAAGCAATTTTTGTTACTTGTCTAATTTCTCCACCTTCTCCAAGAATCTTCGAAGAAATGTTATTCGTATTCTGCTTTGTTTTCTTGTAATACTGGTGTTTGTTGTTCTGTTGTTTCTGAACCGCGGTCAATTTCTGTTGACTACTCTTAACGATCAGTTTTTACCCTTTATTGTCTTTTCTACGGGCATTAATGTCAAAATAAATACCGATTTTTCTAGACTAATCAGTACAAGCTATTATTATTACAAGCTATTCTTGTTTAATTTCTACACCTTCTCCTTCTTCCAGCATAACACTCGCATCGTACTTTGTTCGCTTGTAGTGTTTGTTTCTTTTAATCCGCTTTGAATTCCGTTACGCTTTCATCTGAAAGTAGTTAGGACTCACGAATGTCTGTATTTTTTTTGCAAACGTTTGCTATCGAAAACTCTTCGTTTTCCCTGCTGCTGCTCAATTGTTTTGGACACAAATTAAACTGGCCCAAATAAAGCCATGCGAAGTTGCTCGGTGAGAGTGTGCAACTCCGATTCTAGGCTTGGCATGGCTAAATATATATATGGCCTTCAGCTTTTCTTTTTATAATCGCTACATACCAGACTGGAATGGTGTTCCATCGAACATCATGCATGCACCTTCTTTAAGCAGTTTTAAGTCCTATCTATTACATTATTTGTGTCAATTTTAAATCAGATGTAGCTTGTGAGTGACAAGTATGTAATTTAATTAGGTTAGCGTTGGATTGTATTTCAATTTTACTTCTTTATTTTTAGTGTCAATCTCAAAGCAGGGGTGACTTGTAAGAGACAAGTATTTGATTTAATTTGATTAGGTTAGCTTTGGGCCACGTTTAAATTTCACCTCTTAGTTTTTAGAATGTGTAGTACAGTAATAGCCCACGTATAAGAACCAGAATTTTCTAATTTAGCCTAAATAGATTCTTATATAAATGGTACTGAAAGCAAATTTAGGCTGCCAAGGTTCTTAAAATAGGTTCTTAAATTTTCATATGAATTTTATCTGAATATACTATATATATGATAAATATCATCTCATAATACAGTATAAATCATTTATTTGTACCACAGAGAAATGCCTATAGCTAGTTCACTGCAGGTACAGTATATGTCCTTAACAAAACATAACAAAGAAACTCATTCAGCAGTTTCTACCTTTACACTTTTACAGCAACCCCACTGATAAGAACCTAACTTAAAATTTTAGCCTTAATAGCTTCTTATGTGGAGGGGGCTTAAAATGAAAATTTTAGCTTAACAGGTTCTTAAAACCCAGGTTCTTATACGTGGGCTATTACTGTATTAGATAATATTCTTTGTATGGGAATTTACTTCCTCCCAATTATTCTCCAGTCATGCACTTTTTTTTGTATCAACTTAGATGTATTCGCATGACAAAGCATTACTAAACTTAAAGTAAGCTTTTTCTCATTAATGTCTCATTAATGTCTCATTCTCATTAATCCTCTGGACTTCCTTCTCCTGCATGCAGTCTTTCAATTAATTTTATTCATAGCTGGTCACACCAATCTTGTGGTATGTATGGATGACATTTGGCACTAATGTGTAATGGGATTTTTGATGTTTGATGAAGTATGTTGTGCAATTTCAAATGTACATGGAGAAATGTGAGACTAGTCCTTACCTTTCTTGCAAAATAGAAAATCAAGTTAAGATTGCTAACACGGATTTCCAGCACTTTTGCTTTGGTGAATCATTACCTTAAATCCTCATACTACATTGTTAATTACCTTGATAGTGATATCAACCAAATGCCCAATATTTTATTATCAAGTTGCTTAGTCTTGCACTTGGCTGGCCAGAAATGCAGCTGGATTTCTTTTTGAAAACACTGTAGGTGCATTGATTGATGAGCTTAATGTCAGCAAGCAGTTTTTTGCGATAGTAAGGTCAAGAAGTAACTGATCAAAAGAAATATCTTGGCCTTAATGCATATCATCTAAATATTTTTATTGATTTCCATGTATCTTTCTTTCATTTTTTTTTTTTTTTTGGGGGGCATACATATATCCAGAGGATACACAATTTCTGATTTCCAACCGTCTCATGGGAGGCTTTGGATAACTGAAATTGCATTCATTATGAAGTGATGATCTGAATCACTATATGTCTGATGTCGGATACTGATTCAAAATAGCATTCACCAGGCTTCTCCACCAATTTCTAGTGGCTCTAAACCATAACTAAGTAGCCTACAGTTAAACGGGGAAACAGACCTGTCCTTAGGTATTGCTCTAAGATGTTAAGAAATGTTTTGTTTTAAAAATTTATAGATGCAAACTAGCGTTGCAGGTTCTTTTTTACACAAAGTATTAAAGATTTTTTTTTTTTAAAAACCTACCTCAATATATTTTTTTTGCTTTTTAACATCTCCAAACTCAATTTGCAAAGGAATTTTTATTACCTTACTGAATAGAATGCTTGTTTTTAGGAGGGGTGGGGTCCAAATCCGTAAAAGGGGGTTCATATCTGCTAGCAGTTCTGGACTAGGGGGTCCAAATCTGATCCACAAGCAGATCTGGACTGGAGGGTGCAAATCTGCGGGGGGTCCAAATCCACTGTGACACTGGCTCAGATCACCTTTCCATACTATTTTTTACAGCCTTGGGTCTGTAGCTTGAGTGAGGTCAGATGGGTGATATGACCAGCACACTATATGTAAATGCCAGTAGAAAAAGAATGCTTTTGGAGCTCCGCTTTTAGGCTTGGCTAAATATATATATTATATTATTTATATTACACAAGCTCGCGAAACAGGTTCAAAAACCGTCATCTGACCATTGACGTCAGCGAAACTATAATAACTGATGGATCCACTAAACAGTGGATCCATCAGTTATTATAGTTTCGCTGACAGCGACTTTATATGTTATTCAAAATTATTTACATTTGAAAGGCAAACATCTTGTCAAATTGTTTTCTTTACTTTGATAACATTCGGTAGAAACTTAACTGCTAATAATCTAGCGTCTTTTAAATTAAAGGTCTGTGTTCGTAATAATCAATTACTTATTTTTTATTTTTGTATTTTAATGCAATGAAATTGTCTTAAAATGTTTAATAAATGCAAATTATTAAGGTTTTAAGGATATAAATGTTCCTGTGTCGCTAGAAGAAATAAGGAGTATAACTTATTACCAGTTTTCTATTTATTAATGTGCAATTACGTTTTGCAAATAGACGACTTCAGGGAGGTAAACAAGCGGGTGTCTGGCGCATAAGTCTGCATGGTCTTCTGTTTAGACTGAGGCACCGTGTTATTGTTATGTTTGTAACGCGCAAGTGTGAAAGAAAATAAATTCAACTCCCAAAGGAAAATTAAATAAATGTATTCAGTCACCAATTGTCGTTCAAAACATGTTTGGGTCTCGCGAAGGTCCCGTCTTGCCAATTTATTGCGCAAGCCTGTTTCGAATTCTAGATTTCTTTTGAAAGATTAGCAAAGTCTCTGGCTTGTAAATGAAATCTAACACTGGCCGTCTGCGCGAATTGTCGAATGAACAATTTGATGATTGCCTCCCCCTTAAAACTCTGACGGGTTAGAGTTCGAGACATGTTCGACTATTATTTTAAAGCATATTTTGGCCAAATTAACCGTGTGCGGTTTCTTTTAGTCCTCTTTTTTTATGCATTTTACACCCGTTCATAACTAGCAGGCTGATCTTTATCTATTTATTCATTTATTTGCCATCTTCAAAACATACACAAGTATGACATCTAAGGCCCTGTTCGCACTAAGACGAAAATTTGAGTTTGGCGTTTGCAAAAAAAGTGAAAATTTTGTAATCACCAACTTTTTGTTTTCGTAATTCTGTTCGCACATGAAGATGCGAAATTTTTTTTAGTGACAGATGGCTCTAATGCAAGGCAACCGCAAAACCCACACTGAAGGAGTCCGTCATCAATTTGATGACCCAATGACGGATGGATGTCAACGAACAAAGGATTTTCTCGCCTGACAAAATTTTTACAGCCTCCAAAGCTAGTCGACGGAATCTTTGAAGTTTCGTTGCGCTTGGGTGCAAAAAATCGTTCGCACTAGAAATGGCTTCGCGTTGACAGATTTTTTGGTACGCTTAACTCAAATTTTCGTCTTAGTGCGAACAGGGCCTAAGTTAGTGGCGAGGAGACCTCAGGAAACCGCAAGGCTTATGTGACAGGGCACCTTGAAGGACAATATTAGATTGAAATGTCGTGCTGTGTGATGCACGCCAGTAAAATTGGAAAATGAATTATAAGCTACTCACCTGTCACATTATGCTATTTTCAGAGTTGTAGGTATGAAACTAATTTCACTCCTTCGCTCCTTCGATCCCTGTACTCCTCAAAGTTATTGTTTTGTTTTCCCTGGAAGAACTGTTTGTTGATAATTTTATGTTTGTTAGTTAATAGCTGTGTTCAGTAAGCGAAGTAATGCTGAGATAGGCTTTTAATTTGCATGTGTGGTTGTAGCCATTTTCGCACCCTCGTTCCCAGAGACTGGGACTGGGAACAAGGTAGCCATTTTCCGAGTTAAAGGAACTATATTAACGATTCTCCATCAAGCCGCCAATTTTCTTCAGCAAAACATCATTCATAAAGGAGTGTAAATTGATTGTTCGATGACAGGTAAAGTCTGCTTATTTTACTTTTGCGCACAGCTGATCATTCAATGCAAAACCAAAAAATTTATTCCGCCTTTTATGTGTATTTTCAAGTCGTGGAGAAACCGCGTTAACTCCGACAAGCCTTAATTGAAAAGCATTTACATATATATTAAAAAATTACGAATACTTCAAATTCGGTTTCATATGATGTGTGTCCTTTTTAGCTCATGGATGACGTAGTCATGCCATGAGGTATAGGAGGCACTTTGATGTCACTCACTCACTCACTCATTCAATTCACACACCCACTCACTCGATTCTGACTGACTTATAGTCTCATTCTTTAATAGTTTCATTTTACCTCTTTTTGACTATGGGGATATCATTTGGGGAGATCGCGGAAATGCCTCCTTAATGTCTGAGCTACAAGTGTTGCAGAGTAAGGCCGCTCGCCTCATTTTAGATCTTCCTGCGCATTCTTCTGCAGCTGAGGCGCTAAAGAGACTTGGCTGGAAGCCATTATTACGACGTAGAAAGGACCATCATGCTATTTTTATGTATAAATTAATTAACAACCATTTCTGTCACTCTATCCCTTTCACATTCAATGGTGATTTTCATAATTACTATACAAGATCGAGAAATGACATTCGTAAATCCAGTGCCACAAGAAGATGGGGTCGTTGGTCGTCAGTAAATTTTAGCGCTGATATATGGGTTAGACACCTCGGGTTATACGGGTTAGACACCTCATTAAGGAATGCAGAGTCACTGCCTGCTTTTTAAACGTGGCCTGTCCAAAGTTATCTTTGATTCTTAACGACATTCTTTGCTTTTTACCCTTTGTATATTCTTTTTATCTTTTACATTCCTGTATTTTTAACTAGTTATATTTGATACTTAATGGTTGCATATATTCTATTAATCTTTTACTTTTTTGTATGTTTAGCTAGTTCTTAATCTAAACTTAGTATTCTTTTGAGGACCCTTCTGTAAACCATTTTGTGACGTTGGCATCCTCATTAAAGATTACTACTACTACTTATTCATTAAACTTGGATGAAACTATTCTTCTGTGCCTCCCCTAGCAAGTGTTGTATTTGTCCTC
Source organism: Pachyseris speciosa (assembly GCA_016490735.1). Taxonomy (NCBI): domain Eukaryota; kingdom Metazoa; phylum Cnidaria; class Anthozoa; order Scleractinia; family Pachyseridae; genus Pachyseris; species Pachyseris speciosa. The sequence continues at coordinate 332,265 of JAEMWC010000409.1, forward strand.
GCAGTCCTCTTTGCGCAAGGTTTGCAAGTTTCAGGGGGTAGTAGAAATGCGTAGATTCTTGCTCGACTGTTTATGTATCATGAAGTGAATGTGACTAATGGCGCCGATCAGAGCATGTGAAGATTGTAAAGCGGATGATTTTTTGTCCGATCCTCTGAAATATACATTTGTGGAGTTGGAAAGCGAAAAGCTAATACGATTAAGTACACAAGCTGAGAGAACTGAAGATGGAAATCGACGAAAATTGCTGCTGATATCTTAAAAGCGTTGATGAAATTGCTTTTCCTATCGACGATTTTTCTTGTCACCCGAAGGAAGAATGCAGCAGGGAGGAATGAATGTCTTAATGATAGCACTGATGGGCACGGTTGGAGTTCAAGACAAGACAACAGTGAGAAAACAACGCCAAAATCATATGTTTATATAACAAACTAGGGATGCTATGGCCTCCGAGTGTTTGGAAATAAATTTTCCTGCTACCGAAAGCAGGGAAATAATACATTTCCTATCCTCAGGCGCATAAGGCAAGGACTAAAAGCATCTATTATAGATTCGTTTGAGCAAAGGGTTGGAACATTCAGCAATAGACTGAATACCCGACGCATGATGAGTACTGGGTGTTGTTCTGATATCAGGTTAAAGCTTAGATCTTCTGTTTGACACAACATACAACGTTGCAATCGTTACACTGAATCCATGTAAACAAAGTAACAAGCAGAGCTTTTCTACTAAAAAACCCGTATTTTAGACATGGGAGAAAAATATGATCGATTTTACTGCTTAAACTAAGACAGGAACGTATTGAATTCTTATTTATGGAAGATAGGATCAATTACCCATGATTACTGAAATGTCTGAAATAGCTTTCCAAGGCGGAGGCATATTACTATGGAGGCTATTTTTACTCAATGGTGTGTAAATGAAAGCCGCGTTTTCTGAAATCTAGCCCCCAAAACATCGATCTTGTTCAGAAAGTCTGTATCATTAGGCTTAAATAAACGATCAGTATAAAAAAAATTACTTTTGAAAGTAATTCAATATTGTGGCAAAAACAGTTACCATACTGTAACTTTCGAGTTGTCACACAACGCTCTCTTTGATGGGAGGTTGCGTGCTGGCGAGAAGTCATCACATCCTGTCTAGTTTGAAGACTCTGGGAAAGAGATTGCATTACTAGTCAAGTGTAGATCGCAATTAGTTTAGCAAGATGCATCCATGAGCTGGCTCAGAGGAGCCTTTGATTAAATTTATAGCTTCATCGGTTTTAGAATGGACGATCATTTATGTATTTATGTATCATTTATCCCTGAAAAGCCCCTGACGAGGAGAGGAAAATTAAAAAAAAATTAAAATAAATTATACTTTTAAATAAACTTGAACATTATGGTATACGCGGGATTGTGAATGATTAGTTTACTTCCTACCTTACTAGTCGCAAGCAAATAACTGAATTTGGCCCCTCAAATATATCTAAGAAAGCGACAGTATTATCTGGAGTTCCCCAAGGATCAGTCCTAGGGCCTCTGCTCTTTCTTGTTTATATAAATGATATTTGTAACAGTTGTAACCGAATGAAGTTTTACCTATTCGCAGACGATACGAATCTTTTATATGCAGATAAAAACCTAAAATCCCTGGAATCTACGGTAAACGATGAGCTCTGTAAGCTTTACGACTGGCTAATAGCGAACAAATTATCTCTAAACATCAAAAAGTCTAATTACGTTATTTTTCGACCAAGACAAAAAAATGTCAAATACGAAGTTAATTTAAAAATATTCAACCATCATACCAATTCTTACACATCTTTGGAACGTAAAAGTTATGTTAAATATTTAGGCGTGCTTATTGATGAGAACCTCTCTTGGAAACATCATATTTTACATATACCCTCTAAAACAAGCACATCGATTGGCATTATTGCTAGGCTAAGACATTTCGTACCACTTAATACTTTACAACATACATAAAGATCGCTGATTCAACCCTATTTGTTATATGGTATAGCAGCGTGGGGCCGAGCAGACAAAATCCACAGAAACAAAATCCTATGTCTTCAGAAACGTGCCCTTCGCCTCATGTTTTTTGGTGATTATAGAGCTCACGCAGTACCCTTCTTCATTTCATCCAGTCTACTACCTCTAGATTTTCTTTACTTCAAGTCAGTTGCTGTCTTAATGTATGGCGTCTCAAATAACACATCGCCACCTCAAATAAGTAATTTATTTAATTATCAACATAACATTCATTCACATAACACAAGATCATCAACAAGAGGCAACTTCAAACTCGAATACTCTAGATTAGACAAGCAAAACATGTCTTTTTCAAGAAACGGTGTTAGAGTCAGGAATAACCTATCTAATGAAATTCGTCAAATGCCTAAAGTGAAATTTAAACGCAACATTCACAATATGCTCCTTCAGAAACTCTCGGCGGCGAATGAGTATATTGATCTATTGGATTTGAATATGTCTTGAAAACTAAACTCAGTTCATTCTATTAGCTTTCTATCTACATTATCCTTCCAGCTTCTCATGTAATCTGCCTTCTTCTTCTCCTGAGAATCTTTGTTTTTTTTTCCCAAATGTTATTAATACTAGTCAGTATTCAGTATTCACCTTATATTAATGTATTGTACGATAATAATTAATTTTACTTAGTATTGTAATTGTATTGTAATTCAATTATTCACTTTGTATTTAGTATTAAGCTTATTTTAATGTATTGTGCGATAATAATTAATTCTATTTAGTATTGTAATTGTATTGTAATTGTATTGTAATTGTAATTATTCACTTTGTATCTAGTATTCAGCTTATTTTAATGTATTGTACCATAATAACTAATTCTACTCAGTATTTTAATTGTATTGTTATTGTAATTATTCTACTTAGTGTCAAGCCACTGCTCGCCTCGAATAGCTATAGCTAACTGCATGCGAGCAGTGGTACATCCTATTTTGTATTTTCTCAATTTTTCTTAATAAACTTGAACTTAAACTTGAAACTTGAGTATATTATATTATTACTAAACGCGACCAGAAGGAGTTGGAGCACAGATAAAACAGGCGTAGTAGGAAAGGACAATGAAAATGTTGCATAAAGCTGACTTCTTGAACTGACTGATAATGTTTTCAAGGTTCAATCTCTTTCATAGCGGAGCTCCGACGGCCCGAAGGGCCCTCAAGCGGAGCACCATACCTATAGAAACCCGTCAACTGCTTTTCTCATGGTAAAAATGGCTAGCGGTATTGCTCGTGGGCGCGTACGCACGACGACGACGACGACGACGACGACGACGACGGAGTCGCCCAATATTTAGTAATATCCTAGTAATAATCATAATAATCCAACATGGCGGCCATACTCCACCTGGCCCAGCTGACCAGCTACTTTACAGCGTACATCTTTGATACTGGACATCCATCTTATAGCCAATTGACACCTGTCAAAAAAAGGTATCTGCTGACCAGTGTAACGTGACCATATCGCGGGCTCAAGTTAAGACCTCATCGAGGTCAGCTGTTTTTTTGAAGTTGACCGCTGACCAGGTACTTGCTTTCGATTGGATCGCAGGCTCAAGCCAAGTGTGGGACACCCAAACCAAATCGAGGCCGTTGAAATTTTTCGCGCGCTTTCTGCGGCTCGTAATTTCACATTCAGTTGGTTTCTTTATTTTGAGCAAAACAACTTCATCTTCTTCGATCGAAGTTTGTCTTTCGCGTAAAAAGCATAAAGATCAAGAACTTGTCAAAAGATACTCCGGAAGGTGAATTTTCAAGTGATGAAAGGAAGGACGGAAGATTTTTCTCAGGAAAAGCTTCAAAGATTGGGCGGTTGAAAACAGTATAATTCAACGCTTCAAGGGCTTTCACTTCACCGCGGCATCTTGCATCTCACCAAGAAAAGTCACTTAACAGTTCACGGTATTAATGGGAGGAATGAGTAGCTCAAACTCTGTGAAAGAAGCTCTGTCTTTGAACAAACCGTTTGCTATTTTTGCGGATGCTTGTTTTTACTTTACTGAAGCTTACGCATTTTCAAGTGGTAGAAACCTCTACAACACAGGACAGTGAGGTAAATTAAATAAATAGAAGCTTAACATTTGGTTTAATCGTTGTTACTTTTGTTCAGGAATGAAACTTGTATTTTTCTCTCGAATGGATATAAATAACAATCATCTGTACTCGTTTTGGACGCAAAGAAGTAGTTGAATTGTTTGTTTGTTTTGTTACGTTGTTTTCTTTGCAAGCGAACGAGTGTTTTTACTCGGCTTGGCTGACTGTTTTTCGACCTTGGTTCCTCAATAGCATTAAGAAACTTTTGCCCTTATCTTATCAACACGTAATCGCAATGAGTCCTCGTAAAATTAAGCATTATAAAGGGGGAAACTCGAGCTCGAGTAAAAATAAAAAATCCGATCAAATGCATGTGCATGTGCACTTCTCAAAATCTGACATTAAGTTGTCAAAATGCTGCCAAAACAGTCAAAACCCAGCGCGCTTCACTTCGTCAAGTCTTTAAGAGCAGCCTGTAAACAACAATTAAGTTTCGCCGTCTTTAAACATGTCGTTTGTTTGAACCGGTAAGAATCAGCGTTTGGATGTTAAAAACAGCGAAATGGGTTGACTGGCTGGCTGGTTTTGATAAATTTTAAAGTGGACGGGTCTGCGAGAGAAATGCTCGTTTGGTTTGGCAAGCGCTTTCTTCGTTATCTGGATGATGTTTTGCCACTGAGAATCATTAATTGAAGAAGGTTCTTCGGAAGACATGGGAAGTAACAGTAAAACCATCAAAGCACTTAAGTGTTTTGTGTAAGCCAAGGAAAGATTTTGTGGGAAATGGCTCTATTATTCAGCTCTGTCGCTGTAAACGAAGAGTTTGTACCCTTTTTTTTTTTTCTAGGGGCATTTATGTCAAAATAAATACCGATTTTCCTAGCTTTATCAGTACAAGCTATTTTAATTACTAGCTAGTCTTGTTTAATTTCTACACCTTCTCCTTCTTCGAGCAAACACTCGCCGGCATCGTACTTTGTTCGCTTGCAGTGTTTTTGTTTTGTTTTGTTTTGTTTTTTTTTTGATCCGCTTTGAATCCCTTTACGCTTTCATCTCAAAGTAGTTAGACTCAAGAATGTCCGTCTTTTTTTTTCTTTTTTGCAAACGTTTACTATCGAAAACTATTCGTTTTCCCTGCTGCTGTTCAATTGTTTTGGACACAAATTAAACTGGCCCAAATAAACTCTTGCGAAGTTGCTCGGTGAGAGTGTGCAGCTCCGATTCTAGGCTTGGCATGGCTAAATATATATATGGCCTTCAGCTTTTCTTTTTATAATCGCTACATAACAGACTGGAATGGTGTTCCATCGAACATCATGCATGCACCTTCTTTAAGCAGTTTTAAGTCCTATCTATTACATTATTAGTGTCCATTTTAAATCAGATGTAGCTTGTGAGTGACAAGTATGTAATTTAATTAGGTTTGCTTTGGATTACTTTATGATTTTTAGTCTCAATCTCAAATCAGGGGTGACTTGTAAGAGACAAGTATTTGATTTAATTTGATTAGGTTAGCTTTGGGCCACGTTTAAATTTCACCTCTTAGTTTTTAGAATGTGTAATATTAGATAATATTCTTTGTATGGGAATTTAGTTTCTCCCAATTATTCTCCAGTCATGCACTTTTTTGTTTTGTATCAACTTAGTTGTATTCACATGACAAAGTATTATTAAACTTAAAACTTAAAATTAAACTTAAAGTAAGCTCTTTCTCATCAATGTACACATCCTTTGGACTTCCTCCTCCTGCATACAGTCTTTCAATTAATTTTATTAGTAGCTGGTCACACCAATCTTGTGGGATGTTTGGATGACATTTGGCATTAATGTTTAATGGAATCTCTGATGTTTGATGAAGTATGTTAAGATCAAGTTAAGATGGCTAACGGATTTCCAGCACTTTTGCTTTGATGAATCACCTTGATAGTGGTATCAACCAAATGTCCAATATATTATTATCAAGTTGTTTGGTCTTGCACTTAACTGGCCAGAAGAGCAGCTGGATTTCTTTTTGAAAACACTGTAGGTGCATTGAGTGATGAGCTTAATGTTAGCAAGCAGTCTTTTTTTGTGATAGTAAGGTCAAGAAGTAATTGATCAAAATAAATATCTTGGTCTTAATTCATGGCATCTAAATATTTTTATTGATTTCCATGTATCTTTCTTTCATAATTTTTGTGAGGCATACATATATCCAGAGGATACACAATTTCCGATTTCTGACTGTCTCATGGGAGGCTGTGGATAATTGAAATTGCATTCATTATGAAGTGATGATCTGAATCACTATATATCTGATGTGATACTGATTCCAAGGAGCAATCACCAGGCTTCTCCACCAATTTCTAGTGGCTCTAAACCATACCTAAGTAGCTAAGTATGTAACTAAGTTGCCTACAGTTGAACGGGGAAACAGACCTGTCCTTAGGTATTGCTCTAAGATGTTAAGAAATGTTTTGTTTTAAAAATTTATAGATGAAAACTAGCTTTGCAGGTTCTTTTTTACACAAGGTATTAAAGATTATTTTAAAAAAAACCTACCTCAATATTTTTATTTTGCTTTTTTAACATCTCCAAACTAAGTTTGGAAAGGAATTTTTATTACCTTACTCAATAGAACGCTTGTTTTTAGGAGGGGTGGGGGTCCAAATTCGTAAAAGGGGATTCATATCTGCTAGCAGTTCTGGACTATGGGGTCCAAATCTGATCCACAAGCAGATCTGGACTGGAGGGTGCAAATCCACGTGGGGTCAAAATCCACTGTGCCACTGGCTCAGATCACCTTTCCATACTATTTTCTACAGCATTGGGTCTGTAGCTTGAGTGAGGTCAGATGGGTGATATGACAAGCAGACTATATGTAAATGCCAGTAGAAAAAGAATGCTTTTGGAGCTCCGCTTTTAGGCTTGGCTAAATATATATATTAGTCACTGTATGTAACGTAGTCCTCGAGAAAAAGATAAACAGCTACTGAACGCTTTAGCTTTGCAATGTGTAAACCACTACAAGTTAAAAGGGCTTGTTCGCCCGAGGGTTAATGTAAGCATCACCTTGCTCTCTCATCTAAGCATGATATAGGTGTAGCTCCACCAATACAGCGTGATAGTCATTCCTAATTAAGGGACAACGAGCGCTTTTATGTTATTAAGAAGATCAGGTCCCCTACCCTTCGGTGGTCGGCATGACATGATCGGAGGTTTTGGGAGGTGAGGGTAGGCAGTGGTTTTAGAAGACCGATGCAAAACTTAAAAAGAACATTTTTATCATGATTGCTGCTCCCTCTGAAAGCCTGGGGAAAGGCTCTAGTTTTGGCTGCAGTCCACAGTCAAACCTCCATAGACGTAAACAGCACGACGCGACTCAGTAGACTGTCCGGAGAGTCCGGCGTACCACAAGGACAACTGGTGATGTTGTTGAAACCTGTTCCACGCGAAATTCGAATCAGCGCCATCGTACTTACTTTCAGAGTTTAAACATTGTACTGTGTCTTCCACTTGGGAAAGCTGCTAAATATCGAGGGAGTTTTAGTATAAATGCATAGTGCACGTATTATTACATATTATTGCCTCTGAAAATCCGTCCTAAGGGAAGTAGTAATAAAGACAACAACAACGACAATAACAACAACATGTGGTATTTCATTCCAGAAGTTGGAAAAGAAAAAGAAGAAGAATGTACAATGTTACACCAAATGATAGGCGTGCCGGCCTGGAAATTGGCATAAATCTGAACAGTGTGCGTTTGCCTTGTAAGGAATCTTAAACGAAGGGCGCGTTTTTAAGGAAAGACGCGCGCATTTTACATTCGGCCATTCTCATTCCAGAATTGTGAATAAAAAAACGCAGCCTAAGTTTGGCGGATAAAAACAATCGCAATTGTTGTCGTTGTTTTTGTTGCAAGCTAACTGCCCGCGGCGCACAAATTCACCAGAATTACGTTGGACGCCGTTCGCAGGATGGAAAATTTATAAAACGCTCGTAAAGATAGTTACTTTTATCAAAATTGCTTTCATGTTAGCTATTTTGCTTTGTGTCTTTATTGGAAAAGTCGAGCTCGCATAATCATGTACACCTACTCTCTTCGTCAAAGAAATCTGGCAGTGGTGTCATATGTGTGGTCGATCTTTCTGAAAAACAAAACAAAATGGCTGGTAATTATCCGTTTATTTTATTGATATCCGATAAGAAATGACTTCAAAGAAAACAGGCAGGGAAACTGATCATGACAATACAAACAGGTAAAGTTTTGCCTTGTCGCTCAGTTATCAACGTGTTTTAAGCAAATTGATTGAGTGCTAGGTTCATTTAGCTAATATAAGCTTAATTGCTGTGAACTTGGAATTATTTATTAGTAACAAATCAGCCCCCATGGCGTGACTAATTATTGCTTGATAATATGGCTATTTGCGTGGTAATATATCTATTTATCTGATAAAAAATTTGAAAAAGAAAAAACCTAAACATAACAGCAATTGAGCTTACTGAGAGGCTAAAATCCCTGAAACCGATTTTAAAAATTCATAGCTCAGAGAACTACAGACTCATTGATAAGTTCGATTGCCAATAAAAAACGGCTAAGGTCGCGATCGTCACTTGCATGAGGTTTAATACCCAATAAAAACCCAGATGAAATCACACACATTTTAGATCAGATATCGAAAAATGCATCGTGGTTTTTATCTGTGTTGCCATTGGACATCAAGATTCACGCACAAAAAGAAGCAAATTAAACACAAGAAGAGTACTTCTAATTACCATTAGCTTTTCAGTGCAAGTTCCAAAGTTTTACAAAAACTTCACAATTTACAGGATTCACCTCGTAAAAGCCATAATATTCGTAAAGACCGCCAGGTTATGATCCAAAATCGGTACAGTGTACTTTTGTCTTTCTTTCCAGTTGCCATTATTGTTCAAGAATGTGCAAAGCCCATATTTTTGTATTTTGTAGAAGATGAAACGGCTTCGTCAGCTAAAAGCTGCTCCTCAGATAAAGTTTTAGACGGACGAAAACGGCTCGCTCCGCCCTTGATCCGCCAACACTGTGTCAGCTACAATGAATGACTGCTGACGCCAAACAAACAACTCTCACAAAATGTATACAGGCAAAGAATTGTGGAAAATGCGAAAGAATTTGTGCGCTGTTGCTCGTAAGGGCCTCAGTTACATGGCGAATTGCAGCCCGGTTAACCGGGCTGAGATTTCAGCTTGGCTTCCAGGACAAATCTTCTTAAAAAGACGTTTGCAATTACATGAAGAGAATTTCATCCCGGTCTGAATTTCACCCCGGGTTGAAGGGCTAAAAAACCTCATGTAATCGCATTCAAATTTCATCCCTGGCTGGAAAGTGAGTTTGGGCATGCGCAGTGATGGTGTTTTCGACGCCATTTGGATTTTCCGCCATTCTCGTCCCTCGAGTCTTTGCTCCGTACAGCGCAGGCTTGACGAAACAAGCGACTCTCGAAAGATCCGATAGGTTGACGATTCTGATTGGCTTTTTTAAACAATTCAAAATAAACGGAAGTAAAACACAGCTCTGACAAACTCTTACACGGTGCTGAACCCTAAGCATGCGCACTTCAGCCGGAAGTCCGATATTTTCGGACTTCAAATCGGATATTTCCAGGGTCGCTCGTTTCCCAACCGCTGGTCAAGGGAACGAGGTTGATTTTCTGCAAAATGGAAGAACCGACAAGGAACTGGATCTCGGGCTGAGACTGAAACAAAAGCATTCCGCCTTCGGTGTCGTGGTTTCATCTGTTTCTCGGTGTTTGGAACCCCTGATGAAACACCAAGCACGCATTTTTTGATATATTACATCAAATTTTAAAGATAGTGTATTTTTAATGCATTGTGACTGAAAAGCCCAATCAGGGGAGTGCCAATAAAGGTATTGCATTGTATTTGCAATGTATCCATGGTTTATTGATTGATACAGACGGTCAAAGTAAATTGTAGTTTCTTCATTAACATATTACTGAACTGGTAAGTTTTTTTATTAAATGAAAAAAGTAAAAGTCGCTTTATGTGCCGCATGACAAATTTGAAAACAAAAAAAAACTAAAAAAAAAACTGAACGGTAAATTGATGATGATCTGTCGGAAAATGCTACACAACACAAGAATAAAAAGGGGCAAAAGCAGAAACGCTCCCTCCGCCTATTGACCTGAACAGAACTGTCCTTTGGCTCCTGCACGAACAAATCCGAACTCCGAATCCGTGGTTGAAATCATTGAGTATAGCCTGCCATTTAAATGAGTTTTTAGTCAGCGGGTGAAATTCTTCAGCGAGACTACGTTTACACTAGAGCAAAAGTTTCCGGATTCGTGACGAATCAGGAACGATTTGACACCGGATTCGTTTTGGTATTATTTACACACAAAACATGAATCCTCTAATATATAGATTTAGCCAAGCTTAAAAGCGGAGCTCCACGATTATTATTTTCTTACTGGTATTGAGCAACACCGAATGGCTTTCCCTGCGCCCGCTATATTTTATGTTTAGAGCAGTCAACAGAAATTGACCGCGGTTCAAAAACCTCAAAAAATTACAAGAAAACAATACAGTCGACGCGTGTGTTTGTCCGAAAACTAATTTAGCAATCTAAGAACAATCAACAATTTTCATGCAACATCGTTGGAAGAGCATGTTTGAAGGTTTAGCCACCTTTCACAATAGTGCATTAAATGACTTTCCATGTTTGATCTAGATCAAACATATTCATCCAAAATTTCGCATTACGAACAAATGTTTGATCGTTTAACCGCCCCAACAAACAAATCGTACACAAACGGTAAAAAGCAACCAAACAACGTCAAAAATTTCAGCGATAATACGCAAAAATCATTTTTGGACTCGCTTGGTCCGCTGTTTGGTCAAACATTATTATGCGTTTAGCCACCAAACGTTATGTGTGACAAACACGATGTTGGATGAAAATGTTTGATCTTTTAGCCGGGACTTAAAAACATATTTCGTAGTACGTTAAGCTTAGTCATAAGCTTAAATATCGTAGTAAAGATAAAAAGGAAAATGATCCTGATAGTTTGGATAGGTAATCGCATGGGGCCGAGTAAAATTAAGGATTAACATTACTTGTGTTGTCAGAAATTTGCTGAAATTGCCCCCGTCGCGCAAAACATAAGTGATACTTTACGAGGACTCGTTGCGATGACGTGTTAATTGCATAAGGGCAAACGTTTCTTTCAGTTCTTAACACTATAGAAACACTGACGTCGAAAAACATGTACAGTCAGCCAAGCGGAGGAAAACACTCGTTCGGTTGCAATCAAAACAGCAAACAAACAAATCGACTAGCTACTTCTTTGTGTCCAAAACGAGTAGATTGTTATTTATATCCAATCGAGACAGAAATACAAGTTTCATTCCTGAATAAAAGTAACAGCGATTAAACCTCAAATGCTAAGCTTCAATTTATTTAAGTTACCTGTGTTGTCGAGCTTACTACGAATCCACTAAAGTGAAAACACGCATCTATAAAAATAGCAAACGGTTTGTCCAAAGAAAGAACTTCTTCCACCAAGTTTGAGCTGCTCATTCCTGCCATTAATTGTTAAGTGAACTTTCGTGGTGAGCTGCAAGATGCCGCGGTAAAGAGAAGAAGCCCTTGAGGGGTTAAATCATTTTGTTTTTCAACCCACAATCCAGGCGCCATACAAGTGGATCCAAAATTTACGAATTTCCTCAGAAAAATGTTTTCCTCTTCCACTTTCCACTTTCAGCTTACTACGAATCCACTAAAGTGAAAACACGCATCTATAAAAATAGCAAACGGTTTGTCCAAAGAAAGAACTTCTTCCACCAAGTTTGAGCTGCTCATTCCTGCCATTAATTGTTAAGTGAACTTTCGTGGTGAGCTGCAAGATGCCGCGGTAAAGAGAAGAAGCCCTTGAGGGGTTAAATCATTTTGTTTTTCAACCCACAATCCAGGCGCCATACAAGTGGATCCAAAATTTACGAATTTCCTCAGAAAAATGTTTTCCTCTTCCACTTTATCAGTTGAAAATTCACCTTCCGAAGTATCTTTTAAGTAGTTCTTGATTTTTATGCGAATTAAAAGACATGACTTCGAATAAGATTAAGTTGTTGTGTTCAAAATGAAGAAACCAACTGAATGTGAAATCTCGAGCCGCAGAAAGCGCGCGAAAAATTACAAAGCCTCGTTTTGGTTTGGGTGTCCTACTCCTGGCTTGAGCCTGTGATCCAATTGAAAACCAGTACCTGGTCAGTGATCAACTTCAAAAAAACAGCTGACCTCGATGAGGTCTTAACTTGAGCCAGCGATATGATCACGTACTTTTGGTCAGTGGATACCTTGTTTTGACAGGTGTCAATTGGCTATAACATTGACGTTCAATATCAAAAGATGTACACAAAACGCGGGTTACAACACACAATTAATGGGACATTTCACATCGCATACATGGAAGGGCGGACGTACGGGCGTACGTACGACGTACGTGCGGTGGCCAAAACCAAATTTTCTCGAATAGATGGGTTACCATATTTTGTATCAATGGTGCTCCGCTTCGCGTGTAAACCCACGAATTCGGTGTGCGTTCGCCCGTGATCCTTCTGCTTAAAAGATGATCCGATCCGTAGTAGTCACCGAATCCGTCCGGATTCAGTTGAACAATCCGAATCCGAAGAATCGTTTGTGTAAATATCCGAATCTGAATCCTCCAAAGTTTGTCAGGAAACAAACAATCCGGAAACATTTCCCTTAGTGTAAACGTAGTCTGAGACTATTGAAGTGAAAAAAGTGGGAGAAAGTTGTCTTTTGTTAAACTTCCGGGCTGCCCACCCTCTTTAACTCTATGGTTATTTCAGGTAGCCAGTCTCCTCCCTCCTTTTTTTATAATTAAGTTCACGAAATGTCTGTAATGTAACTAAATGGAGGAAAATAAAGCGTGTTGTTGTTGTTGTTGATGTTGTTGTTGTTGTTAATACCTGATTGAAGAAACATTTTCGGAAGAAGAGTACAAACCATAAACGACGCAACCCAGTGGTTTCTGGGAAATTTCTGAACTTCTTACTTACATGCTTTTTGAAAGTTGTTTACTTGAAGATCAGCCCGCACAAAGTGTACTCCGAACACTTGCGTTTATGGGCCACTTGAATGCATAACTCATATGCATATAGCTTATATATGAAGAAGTTGACAACTACATCCACTTCTGCCAATTGTTTGCCGACTCGACTACTTTCAAAAAGCGCAGACATGACCCCCCAATTAGCAGAACTTAGTCAGAATGGAATATGTGCTGTGCTCTGTTCGCAATGGCAATACAAACAACATGATAGAGAAAAAATGGCTATGTGAAATTCAACACATAGCCGGTTTATTAAAATCTAAATACCCAATACAAATATAATCACAAAAATTACATTTAAATATGTATTGCCTGCGAAGTTAAGGGCAATCAGCCGCCAAAGCCCTTGCAGGGCAAGGGCACGCCCCACCCCAGCACAAATATCACTCTGACATAAGGCAGCACCATTAATATTTTAAAAAAAAAGCACATGCTTCCAGAAGTTGTGCGGCCCCTGCAAGCAACAACACTTCAAATTCCTTGCACTGTAAGTTAAGAAGCCGATCCCAGAGAGGTTATTCTGATATATTTCTTGAAAGCGTCGGATTTCCATCTACCCATTTGCCTTATCTTTGTGTCAGAAAGGCCCTTTTCAGCTGCGTAAGTCGCAGCCCCAATCCGAAAGCTGTGTCCTTTATACCTCGTTGGGTCCATATGGCATACCTGAATAGCTGAGCTCAGCATCTTAAAAACTCACTTCTCAAAACTGGGGACCCATTCTGACTAATAAAGAGGGGGCCTTGTACGTCACCACGAAAAGAAACATAATCCAAAAATGATCGAACTGGACAAGCTTCAAGTTGTCTCGACAATACTATAGAACAAGGATTTTGATTATAACTATGTTTATAGTTTGTGAATGTAATTATCAAGGAAACCACGGAACCATTCTCACTGTAGCGCCTAGGAACTTGTCCCAATTGCAAAAAAATGCCGTTAAAAATGTTTGGTTTTGACACAGTCATTTCACCAATACGAAGGAAGGCAAAAAATGCCATAGAACACATGGCTTTAAACATATAAGATTGATATTGAGAAACACAAAAACTATGAGAAGCTTGCATGATGCAAACTAAAATAGGAAGGGTTATAGGTAATCTTGAGTCTAGTTTGTTGAGTAAGTTTACAATACCCTTTAAGAATCTCACTGATTTAAAAAAGTTTGGGTCGGATCAGCAAGACCCGCTAAATGATGGAAATACCCCAGGGCAGAAATGTATGTATTTACTGTCTGAAGATGCATATTTGCGATCAAATAAATGGGTAACAAACAAGGCCAATGTAGCTGGAAAAATAGGTAATGAAATCTGCGAGGTATGAGTAACATGCTTTTGAAATTCTTCATAAAGTTTCCACGCCCTACGGTACGTTCGCACAGAAGCATTTGAACTATAGGTGCCAGTTGGCAGGAAGAAGATGAGCTGGTATTACTGTTGGCATAGGATCCATCCAAGCTGGTGCTAGCGTCTTGAAAACGTTGGATCTGCAAGCGGGACAGTACATCCGCAAGGGTATTCTTAAAACCCGAAATATGTTTGGCTTTGAATAAGGTATGATGCTTCAAAACAAACTAGCACAAGTTTACGAACAAAAATCATTAAAGAGGTATCCTTACAAGTGGACTTATTTATCACATAGACTAAGGACTCATCTAAGGACTCATCAGTAAAAATGTGATACACCTGTCCAAAATATGGTTGCCCCTCAAAATCAAACTCAGAACAATTGGATAAAATTGGATGAAAAACTTTTGTGTCAACGTAACCAAGAACGCGACATCCATTATACGACAATACAAAATTACGACATGAGTTGCAGACGACATTAGTTGAAGACGCCATCTTGATTCAAAATTCAAATAAGTACCCTCGATTCCTGGTTTCCAACCCCTCTCTACGTTTCAAAGAAACCATTAAATGATAATGGTTGAATTGTCGCATAAATTTTATTTGAAAGCAAATAATGTATTTATACATCGACGGTCATTCCAGTTTACTCTTGCATTTCTTCAGAATCGAAAAGATGATCGATTGTAATTTTACTCCGTTTGTTTTAAAATGTCATTCGAGATCTTTATTAATTAAAAATTTAATAAAGGAAAATTTCCAATTTTACGTTGACTGCTGAAAAAGAAAAAATTTCCCGTGACATGCAAAACGCATAGATACAGTGTAGATAATATTCCAAGGAAAACATACTGCCAAGGGAGTCGTGAGTTTGATAAGGATTTGACGGCTTTCCTGGCTAGTCAATGTACATTATGGATAAAATTACGCTCAGATGCGTCAGTTTCATTATTGTTACTTTTGTTGTTGTTGTTTTTTTTTTGTTTCGGTATTTTTATAGCCTGCATTGCAGGCGTATTTTGTGAGGTGAGCGCATTAGTCGTTCGTGTTTTTACAAGCGAGCCGCTATCTTTGAGAGTACAAATTGAGGATTATGAGGATGGGTATTAGGGTGTGGTGAGGTTGGGTGAGGGGTGTGGTGAGGGTGGGTAAGGGGCAAGAAAAATACGCCTGCCCGCGTTCATTGTTCTTTTGAGGCACTCCGTTCGTGGGCAAACGGAGCCTCTGATTGGAGCGGCACAGTGGAATAGATTGATGCCTGTCAATATTTTGTAAATCGATAGTTTATGTAAATTTATGTTTGTGGGAAAACGATAAAAAATAGGCGGACGGTTTGGCGAGATTTAACACTTCTCTGGAAGAATGTCTCAACGATTTATTCCAGATGGGAATGTCGCGCGAATTGCGTGCAGAATTGTTTTCATTAGTATGCGAAAAAGATCTCTTGGCAGTTCTGCCGGCTGGCTTTAGGAATAGCCCGATATTCTAGCTGTTCGTTCGTTCGTATGAAAGTAAAATTATCGCGCAGGGTTTGCCGAGCGTACTGGTCGTTTATTCGCTGAAAAGCATCGTTCAAGACTAGTTGGCAGAAGCAGCATCGATGAGAATGAAAGCAGCGGGGCTTGGAGATTGCCGAATGATTGATTGTGAGAACGGGAAGTATCAGATTGTTTTCGGAGCTGTGCAAGAGGTTCTCTCTAAGCCACTGATTTATTTCTTCATCACTGAAAGAAAAGAGGTTCACCGCTTCACCAACAAATATGCGCGATCATCGTAGACGAGTCGCATATTGTCGAAACTTGGACGGGAAAAAGGTTTTATTTGTTGAAAACACACACACAATGTCACATAATTTTCCTATAAAGGGACTCAAATAGACCACTTTCAAACCTTTATTTGGTAAATCATCTACATTCAGTCGATTCAACATGTCAGCCTCTCGAGCTCTCTCAGTTTGCAATGCAACTGACACGTGAGCTTCCACCGACGGCCTTAATAAGTTTATACAACTGGCCCAAAACAGGAATTTTCCTTGCAGGCTAGAGGGATTGCAGACAAGGACAGAATATTCCGCGGCATCTTGTACCAGCGAAAACCCTTCTTCACTACAAATTTCTGCCAAGACAACCCCGAAGCATCGCTTCAGTTTTGAAGGCCAGAAAAAAGTTCTCCGATGACGAATGACATTGCTTTCCAAGAGTTTTAAATGAGGTTTTGCGCGCACGACAACTATCTGTTTACTCGCAGGCTGCTAGAGGTGTCTTTGTTTTTGTCGGATGTGAATCTTGTTTCCGGTGGCAAAATTATTCAGTTTTGATTGGCTGACAATTTATTTCCGTGAGAGCCAGAAAGCGCGACTAATTAGGGGATGTTTCTCGCTTTTACAGAGTTATCGGGCAGGTGTTTTCTCTCCTTACGCCTCTACCCCGCCCCCTTCGACTCGCCCCAGCTCCTTGCGTTTAAGTGAAATTCAACATGCCCCTCTTACTCGACAAAATAACTCACACGCCCACCGAAAACGCCTGCACTGCAGACTAGTTGTTTTATTTTTGCTCCGCAGCTCACGAGTGAAATCTATGGAAAGTACGAAGCTTTCATAGAATAAACAGTTTTTTATATTTATTTTTTAGTCAGTCGTGTCACAAGTCCTCCAGTTTGGCTCATCCATTAAAGATCGCTAGCTCGTCTTCTTACTTCGAAAGCGTGGTAGGAAGCATTGCCTTTTGGGGGATAATCTGGTTTTCATATCGGCTCACTCACGTACACGTCTTTACAATTACATAAAAATGGAGCGCGTCCCAGTAGCGCTCTTCTTGAAGGAATTTAAATTATTAATGGCTCGGGGAAGTCCATAATTAGGCAAAATAAAACCAGGAGGACCGATGATACAAGAGCACATCGCATATCAATACAGCTGCTTGTTTCCCCTCTCCGGGAGCGATTTTGTGCCTCCTCACCCTGAAGAACGCAACGCATGTTATTTATTTGCAACCTACTTGTACGTACACTTTGAATCAAACGGACAGTTGAAGATTTCCTATTGCATAAAGACAGATTGATCCCTCCCCTTCGTTTGCTTCTTGATTTGCTGTAACAGGGCTCTTCGAACGAACACTAATTGGTTGATAGTGTCACTCCCTGTATCCGACATCCTTACGGGAGGAGTATTACTACCCATGATTCTCATCAAATCCTCGTCCATCTTCGTGAATTATTTTGTTTCTATCATATTACTCTCAGATGTTACTAATCTAAGTATGCTCGATCACATATGACCGCTACATAGCTATCATGAAACCTTTGGAAAACCGGTATCGAGCTCCAAATATGCTCAAAAGAGCTGTAATGCTGTCTTGGCTCGTTCCAGCAGTCTACTGCTTACTTCCACTCTTTTGGGACACGGATCCAACACGCAAAAAAGAAGTAGCTAATCAATTTGTTTGTTTGCTGTTTTGATTGCAAGCGAACGAATGTTTTTCTCCGCTTGGCTGACTGTACATGTTTTTCGACGTCAGTGTTTCTATAGTGTTAAGAAATGAAAGAAACGTTTGCCCTTATGCTATTAACACGTCATCGCAATGAATCCTCGTAAAGTATCACTTATGTTTTGCGCGACAAAGGCAATTTCAGCAAATTTCTGAAAACACAAGTGATATTAATCCTTAATTTTACTCGGCCCCATGCGATTACCTATCCAAACTGTCAGGATCGTTTTCATTTTTATCTTTTCTACGATATTTAAGCTTATGGCTAAGCTTAACGTACTACGAAATATGTTTGTTAAGTCCTGGCTAAAAGATCAAACATTTTCATCCAACATCGTGTTTGTCACACATAGGCGTTTGGTGGCTAAACGCATAACAATGTTTGACCAAACAGCGGACCAAGCGAGTCCAAAAATGATTTTTTGCGCGCTGAAATTTTTGACGTTATGTGGTTTATTTGGTTGCTTTTTACCGTTTGTGTACGATTGGTTTGTTGGGGCGGCTAAAAGATCAAACATTTGTTCGTAATGCGAAATTTTGGATGAACATGTTTGATATAGATCAAACCGCATGGAAAGCCATTTAATGCACTATTGTGGAAGGTGGCTAAACCTTCAAACATGCTCTTCCAACGATGTTGCATGAAAATATTTGATTGTTCTTAGATAGCTAAATTAGTTTTCGAACAAACACACGCGTCGACTGTATTGTTTTCTTGTAATGTTTTAAGGTTTTTGAACCGCAGTCAATTCCTGTTGATTGCTCTAAACATAAAATATTGGCGCAAGGAAAGCCATTCTGTGTTGCTCAATACCAGTAAGAAAATAATAATCGTGGAGCTCCGCTTTTAGGCTTGGCTAAATCTATATATTATGTTCAAGTAGTACAGTTCTAGCCTCTCATCTTTAGTCCGGTAAGTCCTCTCTTGAAAGGCCAGGCAAGTATATATACTGCAGTAAAATACTATTTTTCCAGACGTTCAGTGGACATCTTGGGATTCAGGGAGAAGAACCTCCACCAATTCCACAGAAAAGTAATACCAGCAAGAAATCTCCTCTTATTTCATCCCAAGACTCAAAAGGTCGAACTTGTCTGTGTATAAATCTCACCAAAAGTGGAACAGAGAATTAACTCTGAAGTGTAAATTAAAGTGCTACTTAAAACCCATGAATAACCCACTGGGCGTTAGCCCTAGTAAAGGGAAACAGGGAACCACACGAGGCAAAGAAAAAATCTTTTGACCTCGGTGGGAATCGAACCCACGATCTCCGGATTAGATCTACCGTTACTCTGCCGACTGAGCTACAAGGTCGCACAGAGAAAGTCGGGGACGATTTTAGATGGTGAATCGCGGCGAAGAGAAAGTAAGGGTACATATGAACGTTGTGCCGCGTAGCACTGGATGGAACAGAGAATTAACTCTGAAGTGTAAATTAAAGTGCTACTTCCCATGAATAACCCACTGGGCGTTAGCCCTAGTAGGGAAACAGGGAACCACACGAGGCAAAGAAAAAATCTTTTGACCTCGGTGGGAATCGAACCCAGTGGGTTATTCATGGGTTTTAAGTAGAACTTTATTTACACTTCAGAGTTAATTCTCTGTTCCTCTATTTGTGTTCCTAGTGCTACGCGGCACAACGTTCATATGTGCCCTTACTGTCTCTTCGCCGCGATTCACCATCTAAAATCGTCCCCGACTTTCTCTGTGCGACCTTGTAGCTCAGTCGGCAGAGTAACGGTAGATTTAATCCGGAGGTCGTGGGTTCGATTCCCACCGAGGTCAAAAGATTTTTTCTTTTTGTGTTCCTAGTGCTACGCGGCACAACGTTCATATAAATCTCACCGCTTGGTTCGCTCGCCACTTACGCGACTCGCGCCCGAAATTAATCTCGTGTGAGACTGCTGCAGGTTATGTATAAAACGACTCTTAAGTCAAATAGTTTTGACAATGAGATAAACAATCACGGTAAGCGACGTCTTGAAATTTGTAGGGGTGCAGATCTCAGAATTCTCAATGGTAGAGTTAATGGTGATTTATTAGGAAGACCCAGATTTCACGGAAGGAATGGAATAATATAAGTGTCATCGACTACGCAATATGTGACCAAGATTTATTTACACATGTCGCAAACTTTATAGTGAAGGAACCTTTATGTTTGTCTGACCATAGTTTAATAGTTACTTGGTTAAATATTAACACGAACTAGCCTACATTGACTGAAAGTAATCCTCTAACGCGATTACCAAAACATTTTTTCTGGGAAAATGATTCTTCACAAAAGTTCGGTGATGCGCTGCGGTCTCGTAATATACAAACGTTAATACGAGAGTATTAACATGATAACAGTCCAGCCAATGATGTCAACATCTCTCTTGAAAAGGTAGAAAACATTCTTATCGCAACTACCAATCGTTCCTTAAAGATTAAGATCATTAAAAAACGTAAACGGGTCAAGCCATCTTCAAACAAAAATGGTTTGATGCAGAATGCCGCTTTAAAAGACACGAATTAAGACGATTAGCAAACCAAAAACACAATGATCCTTCGAATACCGCTCTGCGTGAAGAATATCATACTGTCTTAAAACAACACAAGAAATTGTTGAAAGACGAAGAGAAGTGAGTACTACCGTACAAAGATTTCGTAGCTAGAGGAGTCCGTAGTCAATTCCGATAAGAAACAATTTTGGAAATGCTTAAAATCAATGGACGACTCTGTGAAATTTAAATACATTCCAGATGTTTCAGAAGAAAGTTGGCTGTCTCATTTCCAGTCACTTCGTTCAAGTGAATCCCCGTAACTCTTATCAGCAGAACATTGTTAGAGAGGTACGTGGACAAGAAAATAGCAACATGCAATCACTCCCTTTGGACTCCCTTATTACCGAAATTGAAATATGCACAGCAGTGAAGAAATTGAAGAAGAAGAAATCACCTGTTTCAGACAGAATCCAAAACGAAATGATTAAAGCCAGCTTAAACGAAATGATGCCCGTCTATCAGAAACTTTATAACACTATTCTAAATTAGGGACCGACCCCCCCCCCCCCCCCCCATCAGAGTAATTTTTTGGAAGCTCGTCTACATATTCCTCGTCTGAGGCGATAAAAGCAAGAACGACATCATTTGAGTCGCCTTCAGAGTCAGGGGCATCACTCTTGTAATCATCATCAGTTTCTTCTCCTTCACTGCTTTCACCACTGCTGTCTAGTTGTCCTGGTTCATTGCTGCCTCTCACTTCAGCTTGACCTGTTCTGAGAGTATTCATCTGCAGGAAGTGTCCCATAATTGTCTTCACTTTGTCATTCTTGCTGCTCTTCTGGTGCTGTTTTAATAGCCCATGATGTTGTAAGTATTTGTTCAATTCTGGCACACGGAGCTTTTTTAGCTTGGCGGCATCTTCGCACAAAGTAGCCCAATGATAATCATCATAGGACTTTTCTCTTGCCTCCCTACTTTCCCTTGCCCTTTCCGCCAGTCTCTTCTTTTTTTTTTAACTCTATGACCTCAAGATGCTGGAGATAGTCAACCACAAACTTTGGTTTCACAATGAATTTGTCTCCAAATCTAGCTACGCTCTCTGGGTCAGACAAAACTACCACTGCTACCACTGGCATGTGCCTTTTTCAACTGGACTCTTGGTCGCCAATCGTCTGGATCACGCCCCTCATTTGGAGTCTGCTGATAAGGAAGGTAGTGGTACTGTGGAAGGCAGGCATGATCAGGAAATGGTTTAGGGCATCTCCCTATAGGTGGTCCAGTCCATTCACAACAAAAAGAACAAACTTGTCCTGCCTTTACTCCACAAGAAAACTTCAGAAACTCCCTGTAGTTCTCACCCTCCTCATGTTTGTTAATAAGCTTCTCTATTTTCTGGAAGTAACTATGGCCTGGAACAGAGTCTTTCCTAGCAGCTCAAGGTTTCAGGGGAATTAGAAAACCTCGAAAAAAAGAAGGAGACCTTTGACCAGGTCTTCAAGGGCTTAACAGGACACTATGTGTCAAAAAAAAAGAAAATTAAAACAAAACCGTGAGAAATCAAAGGGCAGAAAACGCAAACGGTTTGAAAACAACGTCCTACGCGTGTATCATATCTGCGTTGCAAATCCCCTTGCAAAAGAGCTTCCCAATTGTCTTCTTTATCCTCCCTCCATGACAATTCCGGAAGCGTGCATAAACGTTGAAGATGTAGCAGCATTGTTGCTAACACGGGATGCAGCATTCATCGCTCACCTACTGCAATCAAGCTACTTCAGCAACGCGGCACAAAGCAGGCTTATTACCAACCTTAAGCCAGAAGTAAGAAACAGGATGTATTGCTTCCTGCATCCTGAAGATTATAGCTCAAACGTCGGAGACACGAACAAAGAGGAAGAAGAAAACGACGAAGAAGAGGAAGAAGAGGAAGACAACGAAGAAGAAAAGGAGGAAGAAGAAGAGGAACACAGCGATGACGAGATCGAAGAGAACGTCGAAAATGAGGAAGGGGACACCTCGTAGTAGTTTCATGCCCCTCCCATTAAATTTCTCAGAGAAAAGCTCTGGTAACGAGGTTAGTTCCAATTCAGGACTCAAATTATTGGTTTTAATTATATGAGCTTGACAACAACATTTTTATGAATGAAAAGAAAGTTGTTGCTATTCAAGACTGTTATTATGGTATGTTCACTGTCCTTATAAAATATAAAAGCTGTTGAGAAGTTTTCTTGTTACCTTGGAACTGTTTTAGCATATTTGTTATAAATAAAAGAGCACAATTTTTCTTCCATTTGTAAACATCTCTTATCCTATTCTTAATCGAATTTTTTCGTCTGACCCCCCCCTTTCCTTCATTTTTTTTCGGCTGGCCCCCCTTTCAAGCCAATTTTTTTCGAGTGGCCCCCCCCCCCCCCAAATCCCACCAGCCCCCCTCTCTCATAAAAAATGAACGGTCCCTTAGGTGTGATGCCTAAAAATTGGTGCGGTGGTCTTATTACGCCAGTATTTAAATCTGGCAAACTAAGTGATCCGTCCAATTATCGCGGGATCTGTGTGTTGCGGGACAGATTTAGAAAGCTGTGGCTTCTCAGGATCACTTCAGTTTATTCAGCGTCAGGCTTCTACACTCTGCCGTAGCCGGCAGCCAACTCTTTTTGAACTACACAAAACTAGCGATTAAGTACGCTCGCTCTGAGCTCTGATTGGTCGATCGTTCGTTCCTTTCTAGAATAATAGACAAAGACTATACAAACTTGAATACGTGCCTCGATTGTTGAACTAGAATAAGTTGATCATGCTTATTGTAACCAACTTTACAAGGTTCACTTTAGTAGATACGTTTGAGACTGTCAAGTTTCTGTGCCAAATGCGACTAAGGCTAACTACAGAGCTTGGAAATTACACATGGACGTGATCCTAAATTTATCAGCAAGGCATGCAGAAAAGCTTGTGGTATTACTTGCGGTAAATACTTCGGCTAAGCTTAATTCAAGTTAATTAAAATATTTTCCAACCTAAAAGCGGCGGAAACCAAAGTTTCCGCGTCCCTTTACACGAGAAAGCTGTTGCCGCAGATAACCATGCTCACATGGACAAACTTACAATCTTGCCGGAACAACACCTACAAGTTATTGTGCTTTTAACGACAACGGCGGAAATTCTTCTTTTGCCCAAAACAACTTACTCCTGGGAAAGTTACATCAATAGGTTGTTTGTTTGATTATTGCACGTTTAAGATACGATAAATGTAATTAAATATATTGTGGCAAATGTTGTAAAATATACTTCAACATATTATTCCCCCCTTTAAGAGGTCGCCTCCCGGCGACAAAATAGCTGAGGGAAACGAAACGGAAAAACACAACGCTAGCTTTCTTGTTGTTCTCTTGTTCGAGTAAATAGGCAGGACAACTATCGAAGCTCTCTAACTACACAAGTGTTCAAGTGTTCACTAATAAATGAAGCTAAGCGATGCTAAGCGATGTACGCTTAGCTAAGCGATGTACTTAATAGTTAGGTTTTTATATTTGTATGCATAATTCATAATTTACCTTGTTTTGTAATTTTAGTTTGTCGAGCGTTTTTAACATGAGCCTCTGGCTCGGAAGATTGTGCAAACACTTCCCACGTTCTTCGACATTAAATAAACTATTCTATTCTATTCTATTCTAAAACATAAGGTAAAATAATGTTCAGTTCAGTGAGTTCCTTTGGAGGTCCGTGGGACTTCGTCGGGCGGCTCCATTTAACAACCAAGGACGAGGAACGGAAAAATTACAGGAACGCGCGGTCTCCCAAACAAACTAGAATGTGCCAACCAAGAGGGCAAGTGGCGCTGGTATCCGTAAACAAGAGGGAAGAGTGTGACCTTGAAAATAACGCAGACTGATGTTCCTTCACAAAGTGGTAAAAGTACAGCAGAAATCGGTGAACGGCGGGGAGAAGTGGACCGTAAGGTCGGTCAATGGTAGGGACTGTCCAAAAACCATCCGTAGTGAGGACAAAGGTCTGTTCGAAGTGAGGAGAAATGGTCCAATATCCAAAGCTGACGAACGTATGCACTGGAGTAATGTCATCCCAAGGCGTGATGTGCACAACCGCAGAAGACTGTAGTCGGGTAGACGTAAGTTACCATACTGGCTGGAAGGAGGTCTTGATGAAGACTTGACGGCAGGAGAGTTAGGAAATGGCAAGTTCAGTGACACAAGCAAAGGAAAATGACCAAGTCAAGGAAGATTAGTGATTACAGAGAATAGTGGGGTAGGATATTAGTACTGTGAATTCAAACAGGGGATTAAAAATATCGCTTAGATTAGTCAAATGTCAGATGAATGACTATCAGTGGGGATTAGTTTACAAAGTGCGAGAAGTAAATAGAATTCTCGGGTTTCTAAATGTTCGACGTCAACCATTCAATGCGAAACGCAATCAGAGAGCGTCACACAAAACCTTAAAAAGGCACAACTATGCACAAAAAAATATTGTTTTGGTACAAACGAAGGCAGATAACTTCCCGTAGTTCGGCGAGATGCTAGGTCGCGATAGGATTAAATAGGTGGGAGGCGTGAAGAAATGCAAACAAAACAGACGCAACAGGATGTTCAGAACGACTTTTGAGTTCCCCTCTTGGTCGTCGCCGTCTGCGACGAAGTGAGCATGGAGGCCGAGAGAAACCAAAAGTGGGAGATTGAGGTCGACCGCGCTGGCGACAGCTGAAATAATTGAACAAAGCTTTTCGATAGCTATGGTACAACAAATGATTACCCGTACGGTTTAGATGAACCCCGTCCTGCAAGAAAACTCGCGGTTTGGAACGTAATACCTGAAAATGCCACCAAAATGAAGCAAAAAGGGTCCGTTTTAGAGAAAGACATAACTCGTTATTGAGCTGCTGGACCTTGGCATTATATGGGGGAGATATCGTAGGTGGAGAAGCCCGAGGCATAATTTGGCCTACAATGACGTGAGTTACGTGATACCGGAAGTGAAAAGTTTCAACTAATTGAATGATATTAGCCCTAAGATCGTGAACAGTACAGGTTGGATTACAGAGATCATTAGAACCTATGTCGAGAATTAAAATTGTAGGTTGCGATCGCGCGACAACATGAGGGTCAAATTGACGTAATTTTGGGACCGTGCGACCTCCAATGCCATAAAATTGTACTGTAGAAGACACAGGTAGGTGAAAATTCGTAGAAACACACGGAAAAGATGAGGCTGCAACAAAAGTTTCCAGTCGCCAGACGAATGAGTGCTCCAAGAACAGAATGAGGGGTTGTTTCTGTGTTGGCATATCAAACAAGAATCGGTCTACAAAACAATGCAATACAAAGGCATATGTTACTGAGAGGCAACAGAGGTCCGAAAAAGAAAATCTTCAAACAATCGCGGATCTAAAATATTGTGAGCTGGTTCCCAGGTGGATTCTTCTAAAGGATAGTTGGCCCACTTTACCAAATACTGTACAACGCCATCAACCGTCCGTTTGTCGAGCAATTTTTCGGCATTAAAAACTGACTGGTTGTCAATTAAAGACGCCGACTGAGTGTCGGGGTCAGCGACCGGAAGTGGACCGACTTGCTGAGGAAGGGATGATTCGTTTGACCTTTGGTCGGTATCAGCCGGCAGTTGGCGTTCAAAGCTACTGTCTGGTAGGTCTTCCTCAGAAAGAAAAGGTTCATCGAGAATATCATGTAAGGGAGGTTCGATTGGGCGATCATTTGGATCGACAAAATGTTTCATACGGTTGGCATGAACTATCGAACTAACCGGTTTGTTGCTACACGTGCGCAGACGGTAATGGACCGGACTAAGTTTCTCAACTACCCTGTACGGCCCATGGTAATTGTGTAATAATTTCTTAGACAATCCCTGATAGGTTTTGGGAGTAAACACCCAGACCTTTTGTCCTTCAACAAAGTCTGGCTCGGCGGCACGCTGATCTAAGCTTTCATTTTCTGTTGGGTTCGCATGATATTTTCCTTCGCAATTTGCTGAGCTAATTCAATTTGTTTAACAATTTTCCGACGATGTTCTTCAATTGAGCTGACTGGATCAGTTAGTGGTAACAAACTCACATCCATGGGAAGGAGAGGTTCTCTCCCGTAGAGTAAATAAAATGGACTTTCCCCGGTCGATTCAGACGGAGACGTTCTAATAGGGAGCAAAGCAGCCGGGATGAAAGTATCCCAGTCCTTTTGGTTCTTACTGACGAACATCGACAGTGTTTGGCATAAGGTGGAATTTAAACGTTCCACAAGGCCATCGCATTTAGGGTTGTAGGCACTGGTATTTAACTTCTTAATGCTGTATAGATTGCAAACTTCGCGCACCAAATTCGACAGAAAGTTCTTTCCCCGGTCTGAAAGCAAGATACGGGGTGCCCCATGTCTTGGGATGATTTCATCAGTGATGAGGCGCGCAATTGTAACTGCATCGATATTTTTCACGGCGAAGATTTCGGGCCATTTAGTTAAATACTCCATGAAACAGACGATATAACGGTTACTAGACCACGTGGTCGGCAAAGGACCGAGTATGTCAACTGCGATTCTTTCAAAAGCGCCGGAAACTGGAATTGGTAACAAAGGGGCGTGGCGTTTGTTCCTAGGCCTCTTGCGAGTTGAGCAATCCTGGCAAGAGCGCACCCAATGGTCAACATCTTTGTACATTCCTTTCCAATAATATCGATCGCGAAGCTTTTCGTAAGTTTTGAAAACACCTAAGTGTCCTCCAGCGAGGTCATCATGCGCGTGCACTAAAACCTCGTAACGTAGAGGAGGAGGTAGGACGAGTTGAGCGTGGCGTCCCTTTCGGCCTCGTTTCTCAGTCAAATCTAAATGGTACAACAAATCATGTTCACCTAAGAAATAAACATCTTCAGATAGCAAAATCCTCTTTGCACGCGCATTATCCGGTGGTAAACGTTCGCTTTCAAGATAATCTATGAGCTCCCAGAGATCGGGGTCCCGGCGCTGAAAATCGTATATTCGGGTAGATTGCAATCCTGGACTATCAACAGCGTTAAGTTGACAAGTACCATAGTGTCGCCTAGATCTTTACCATCTATAATTTGTCCTAAAGTGAGCCCGATGCCGGTTTGGCTGGCGTCGACATAAAGATGAAATGGCAATTCAAAGTCTGGATAAGCGAGGACTGGAGCCGACACTAGCGCGTTCTTGAGACAATCAAACGAGGTTTGGCATGCAGGTGTCCATTCAAATTTCACGTTTTTACTCGTCAGCTTATTCAAAGGCGAGGCAATTTGTGCAAATCCCTTAATGAAACGACGATAATAGTTACACAAACCTAAAAATGCCTTAACTCCAGTAGCATTTGTTGGAACTGGGAATTCCTGAACAGCTCGAATTTTGGCGGGATTTGGTTTCAAGCCTTCTGCTGAGACAACGTGTCCTAAATATTCACCCTTCGATTTTACAAAATGGCATTTGCTAGGCTTTAGGCGAAGGTTTGCTTCCCGCAAGCGTTTGAATACTTGTTCAAGGTGAAGCAGGTGTTCGTCAAAAGTGCGCGAAAAGATGATGAGGTCATCTATGTATACTAGGAGGATATCCCACTCTAGACCCCTTAAAACATGTGTCATCACCCTTTGGAACGTAGCTGGACTGTTACAGAGACCAAATGGGAGGGCGTTAAACTCATAAAGACCGTTGCGAGTGATAAACGCGGTCCTCTCCTTAGAGTCAGCATCCATTTCAATCTGCCAATACCCAGATCTGAGATCCAGAGTGGAAAAATAATTTGCCCCTCCTAACGAATCGAGGGCCTCTGTTATTCTAGGCAAGGGATGGCTATCTTTCCTGGTAATTTGGTTCAACTTTCTATAATCAATGCAAAAGCGCATAGTGCTATCAGATTTCTTTACCAACACTACAGGGGAACTCCAGGGGGACACTGAGGGTGAGATTATGTCATTCTCTAACATTTCGTGAATTTGCCTATCAATTTCCTCCTTATTCGCCGGAGAGGCGCGATAAGACCTAAGGCGAACTGGAGGGTGGTCTCCAGTGTCTATTCGATGCTTTACCACCGAACACCTACCCAACTGATCAGGTGTATAGGCAAAAATGTCATCGTAGCGCGTGAGAAGGGCCTTAAGTTGAGTGAGCTGTTCCTGGGACAAATCGGTATCGCCTATATCAAGGGGTGCCCGTGGCTCAACATCCACGGCAGTAGGAACATCACGAGTGTTCTCCGCTTCTATATCTGATTGTACTAATTCGTATGTTGCAATCTCTGGGTCCACTACTGCAATTTGGGCAAGCCTTGTGCGGCGGTAGATGCGAACTGGTTTAGAATTCGGGTTTAACAATCTAACCGGGATGGAATTACTGTCAGAAACCTTAACCAACTGTCCAGCTCCAATTATTTGATACCGTTCCGGTAACTCAGCTCGAGGGTCTAAAAGTGCTGTCGAACCTGCCACACAACTAACTTCTAGTTCGCCTGGAACAATGATCTCGGAGCATGGTGGAATTATAAACGAGGACTGAGCATGCACGGAAAAGATGCCTGGTGCTCTATGATCTGTACTTGCTTCGAAAGCAAATTCTTTAAAAGGAATGGACTCTCCTTCGAGTTCTAAAGTGTGTTGCTCGAGGTCAATTTTCGCTTTATAAAACTCTAAGAAATCACGACCCAGTATTGCGTCATAAGCCATAGCATCGATAAGCAAGGCCTTGAAAGGATAACTTCTGGAGTTGATTTGAAACGGCACCTCAACCTGGCCTAGAACTGGAATCGACTCTCCGCTAACCGCCTTAATGCAACTAATCGTGGTTCGCAGAGTGGGATGTTTTGTCAGGGCTGGAATTTGTCGCCAGACATCTGCTCTAATAGCGGTGACGTTAGCGCCTGTGTCTACCAAGAACGTGAGTTCGGTATCACAGACAGTTCCATTGACTGAGATATTGTTAGACTCTTGCGACAATGGCAAAGTATCATGCGTTACGAGAGCAATAAATCGGTCGTTAACCTCGCCAAGATCATACAAACAGTCATTCTCTACCTCAGAAATTGGCACTCGATCTTGCTTATCATCAAAACAAACCTCTAAGTGTCTCGCGCTGAAGTTATTTTGGTCTGTATCTGATGGCTTCAGATTAGCTTCATCAACTGAAATCTCGATCTCCTTAACAGAATTTTGAGTATTTTCTAAAACGTGTTCATGTGAAGGAATGCTATCGCCGAACGTTTGTTTAACCTGGGTTGCCTTGCCGGTGAGAGACGACAAAAGGCACTCCCTAAACGAGCCGAGTATTCTCAAAAGGAAGAAAAATGGACTAATTGAACCTTTGATATGTCAGGATTTTTACTGACATTCTTGACCTTGCACTGTTTGCATGATTGGGCACTTGCCGCAAAAATCTCACCTGGGCTGACACCCCGTTTAACAGCAATTTCCGGTTGATCACATGGCGTATTAAAAAGAGGTCTATTATTCATAGCATGGAATGTGACCGTTTCCACCTGGAGTTCATGACACAAGACTACTGGTTCGTAAAACGTACAGGGACTTTCCCTTACTTCAGTATCACTTAATTTCGACTCCGACACTGTATAAAACACAACAGACTCTTGTAGATTTGGTTTGTTTACAAAAATGCCAGGTTCTGTAATACACTGATCAGTTAATTCTGAGGGCACACACACACTGTCCGTGACAAACTGGTTTCGGCGGGAAAAACTTCAATTTCTTCTGTAAAAATAACTGAATTCTCTGAAAAACTTCGCGCTTTATAAAATTGTAATTTCAAAACATCATCGTGTTGAACTAACACGGGAAACTCGTTACTCTGTAGCCTGCGAGCAAGCTCTCCCGGGGGTAGGGGGTGGGGGAGGAAAGGAGAGAAGGAGAGCTTGCACTCGTGTCTCATAAATTTGAATTTCTGCGTCCAAAAATTGGACGCAAAATGCTGATTGGCTGATTTGACCGGGTGATGACATGATCTATCATCGAGCGTGGACTGCGTGGTTTGATTGTTTGGTTTTTGTCCGGAAAAGGCGAGACATTTGTATTCTGCGAAGCGAAAATTTCTCCAAATATATGAACTGTCCGTCAGATTCGAAACCAGAACAGCGTCTAGCAGTCGATAGCTTACTTCAAAGCAAAGATGTTCTCGCTGTTTTGCCTACATAATTTGGCAAAAGTATCAATGCGCGCCGCTGCGATCTAAAATAATTGGTCGCAGACAGTATTGTTTGTTTTCCCACTTCAAAGCGTTATCGACGACCAGGTCGCCGAAGCCCGAAGTATGGGGATGTCTGTTGCGATCTTTCTTTTGACCGGGGCTTCTATTTGGCGTAGTTGCTGAGGTTGGCAAAGTTCGCTTCATCCTTGGTCCGACATCCGATACTTCAACTTCATTCTCCGGATTCAGTTAGCAAACTTTGGGTTTACCGCGTTCACTGTGGCCGCAATAAAGCTGAAACCCTCGCTGGTTTTTCGTATTTTTTTTGTAGCTCACGGTAGGCAGAAACTGAAGAGTTATTTTTTTTCCGCGACGATTCCCGTCTTTTGCTTTGCGTGTGCCAAAGTTGTTCTTTCGTGTCCTTTCCTGTTTGACGGAAGAAACAAATTTCCGGTTTGCGCTGATTGCCCAAATTTTGACAGCTCAGGCAGCCGGAAGCGATAGGGAGCATTAGGGGCGGAATTCAAATCGCAGAGAGATCGTTGCAAGCTCTCTTTCCATTTTTCCATCCTTCCACCCCCTACCCCCCGAGAGAGCTTGCTCGCAGGCTAGTTACTCTGGCAAACTCTTATGCTATTTACTGCTACAGAATCGGTTACAGGTGATATAGAAACGCTGTTGTTCTCTTCATTACTAAATTGAACTCCTCTATCATTTAATCCCAGATTTTTATTTCCATTTGTGTTAACCGGGCGAACTTCTTGTTGTTGTTGTCTTTCTCGAATTCTCTTAGCCATTTGCTCTGAGCGTACCGCGTAAAAGGCGGGTTTACTGGCGTTTGTGACTTCTTCCGAAACAATTGTTGTGATTTCCGATCTGCTCGGGAGCGCAGATCTACGTGCTTGTACATAAACCTGTGACTTATCACTCTCAAAATCAATTTCCTTTCGCATGTCACAACGTTCAAGTGAAGTAATTAAATCACCACTAATCGCTTCGTTATCTTTCACTTGGTCATTTAAAACCTCATTATGTGATAATTGAAAATTCCTGCGGTTCTGCTCGCGATCGCTGTGATTACGTTCTTGAATGATAAAATCATGATGCTCGCTTTGAACATTATCGTTTAAATACAAGTCATTTGGAAAACCTTCATTAAAATAGTTCTGATAATTTCTACCGATCTCCCAATGTTCCCGACCATAGGAGATCGCCGCTAGTTTAAATGTGGCTGATTTTCCGGGCGAGGCGTATAATTTGGCCGCTCCCAGTTAGGGGTCATTCGTGGCGATCTGTTAAAATTGGGAATTCGCGGAGCTCGACCCGATGATTATGAGGGGTGATCTCCGCCAAAATTATGTTTCAAATTCTGTTATGCAGAATCTCCAATTTTTCAACTGGCAATCAAATTCTTTCCTAAAGAGATTGGAACAGAAATTGAGACACCACAAAAGAAATTGAAGCAACAGAACAGAATTTAAGACATGAGAAGTGAAATAAAGACACTAAAACAGAAATTGAAGCAACAGAACAGAAATTACGAAATACTTAACAATCGATCCAATTTCTGTTCTGTTGCTTCAATTTCTATTCTGATGGGGGTGTGGCTCAAATGGGAAACCGAGCAGAACCTGGGTATGAACTAGTTCTACATTATAATTTATGAACATACATTCGACGACCAAGTTCCCGCGTACAGGAAATTAATTCCTTGTTTGAAATGGCCGCTCGAGAGGAAAGCACCTGCGAGGAGGGACTTTCAGCCCGATGTATCTCCTTGTTAGAGGAGGTTAAAGAAATAATCGAGGGTCGGTGCAACTCAACGACCAGTACCGCAATGATTGGCAATGAGGCTTTAGCCCGCCGTCATGCAAGTGAAGTGGCCCAAGCAACAGAGGTTTCTCCGTTGGATCCGGCAGAGCCACGCTCTCAACGAGTACTTCAAAATTTTAGGTCGCTGTTTTCGCCTTATCCAGCCAGATCTGTTCCAGGACCATCTTCGTCTGCGAGGAACAATTGTTATAGGCCGCCTCCACCAAAGAAGCCAAAGAAGACCGGTTTTTTTCAAGTGAAAGAAACCTGGACGCATGACTTCTTTTGTCTAGCGTCAAAAACAGCTACCACTGTGCCACTTCGTGCAGAGAAAATCAGCCTACAGAATGCTGGACTTGGGCGCAGAAAAGTTGTTTTTCCGTGCAGAGCATCAGCTGTTGATGTCTTGAAAGTTTTGGAGGACGTGTACCCGAAACTAAAGGAAGGCGGCGGTTTTGAAGTGCTCAGAAGCGGATCCCCTGCCTCCATGCTGTCGCTGATCTTTCCCCCGGTCGGCGGCTATTCAGTGGCATTTCTTAGGGATGCTGCTGGACTGGGCCAGGCATTGGCTTACATCAGGCCGTTGCAAAAAGACTTGCCAATGGATGCGCCCGTGGAGAGCAAAGAACAGGTACGTGGTTCCACTGAGCTAATCGTTTGTCAATATTAATAGTCATACCAAAAAACCCATAGTCGAGAGAAATACTCAAATTGTCTTTATTTCATGACTTAACAGTACAAATGAATAGGATTTGTCCTTGATAACCCCACTATTAACGTGTTTGAATCTATATTTATATTTGTAGCCTGTAGACTAAACACACGAAGAATACAATGCCTTCAGTGGGCTGTATCGTGTTGCGTTTCTTTGTCGCACGCAATGCTAAAGACCGATGTGCCGTGAGAAGTGATATGTCGATAAAAATATTGCTCCATTGCAACACAGTACAAAAACGGTTCTTATAAGAAAAAAGAGTGTCAACTTATTTTCAATACAGAATTTACAGTCGATAATTGAATTGCCAAACGTATTATCTATAACTCATTTGTTGTAACAAGGCTAGCCGCATATACCTGATACCGTTTTCAGTGGTGTTGTTTTGTTAACCCACCTCATTTGACGTTTGTGAAAGATAGTTATCGCTCCGGCAGTAAAACAAATTAACGCGTTCGTTATAATTAACTTGCGAAATACAAAAGACTACTTGATAATTTCTAGCAGTCAACTTGTACATACATTCAGTGGGTACAAATTCAACCGTTAACGCTGAATTTATTTCTTAATTCAATGTACTGTATAGTCCAGACGTGCTACACAAAGTGACCCATTACAAAATAAAAATATGTATGTTGACGAGTTTTTATTTAAATCAAAAGTAGGAATGATTTTCGCCCAAAAGGCCTTATATTTTATGCCTGGTAAACGTAAGATTAATGGAAGTGTCCTTTATAAGGAAAAACCTTACATGCATTTAATATTTCCCCTGGCTTTAAATATAAATTCTCTTTACATTTAATATTGTCATATATGTTTCATAGTTCTGTTAGGAGAGTACAATTTAATCGCCAGCTGTATTCTTTTTCTATCTGAAAAAACACCAGTTCAGAACTGCCTATGTGGTATGCAGGTATGAACATGATCGTCGCTAACAAGAAACACTACTTGTACCACCAATACACTAAAATCCGACGGTGGCACTATAATTTTTCAGGGCAGCTCAGGGAGCCGTGGGGACTATCTAAACAAGGCCAACAACTAACTCAATATGAAAGACCAGCAGGGTATTTTGATCCCTGGTTATAGTTACATAATTGTGTTTCCAATATGATGTACATGTAAATTGTCTCTTTACATCATTTTCATTATTTTAAAGGTTTGTGTTAGTGATGCTCCCACTGTAGTGTCTTGAGTGCCACAAAGAGATACCAATGTCACTCTTTCGACAGCATCAAGCAGAGTGTATTACAAAGTAGGTACAACTACAAACTGTATCTATCTTATAGCATGTTGTCTTGTGTCTTGGAATTATAACATAGTCCAAGCCAGCAAGTATAACAATTGAAAATCCTACCATTATTATTGGGTATTTTCCTAGCAAATTTCAGTATATTTGGAAACTTGGATATTGTTCTTACTGAAACTTAAATTGATAACTATCTTTTCTTCACCTTTTGCTGTTAGTCAGGAATGTATAACGATTTGCTGCGGGGCCCCATTTTAGCCATCCAATTTGACCTCAACTTAGTTGGTGTCAAAACTGTTATTAATGCATGCAATGCTCACCCTCTTTTCTTTCATGTATAAAGGGAACCTGAAACAAGTGTCAGTTTGGAAAGTCAACTGCAGGATATGTTTCCTGAACAGACTCGAGAAAACATCGAGCATGCTCTTCTGCAGGGACATCAAGATCTGGCTAGGGCAGTTGATTATCTCTTGAATGGAGAGATGAATAATACAGGTCAGACTAAAACCAATTGAATGATGGGAATATGTTGATTTAGGTGTATATTTACAAGAAAACATCATTATGCCTGCTCTCATGACAGGTGAGAAATATATGAACTGAAAACATCAAATAGTTTTTTGGTCAATGTTACAAATTTGGCATGCATTTTGATCTGTCACTTTCCTTAGAAAATGATCCTTGTTCAAAATACTGTTTCTTCATGGTGAATGAAAGATAATCCGAGTACTGTACTGTTCTTTAAATGTCAGAATGCACTTTGAAATTGACTTAATTGAAGGGGTATGTGAGACAGTCTTCTTTTATGCACCCCTTCATCATTTGTTAAGCCTAAAGTAAGATAGTTCATTTGAAGAACGTTAGCACTACACATTAAAATTAATGTGAATAAGCTTGGAAACAATTTTGCTGTGGTAGTATCAAGGCAAATTAATTTGTTATTCATAAAAAAAAAAACAACCAAAAAACATGTTAAAATGATGTTAACTTTAAGTTACTCAGAGAATGCAAACATTGATTTCATGATTTTGATTTTTGAACTCTGCACAGAAAGATGAGTATCATCCTACGCTTAAAGTTTTTTCTTTCTTTTAAATTACATTGAAAAGACGAAGACAGTACAGAAGACAGTGCAGATTGGGACATGCCCTTGTCAGCCTGGGGAATAAGGAAACTGGACTACCAGGAGGCTCTGATGCAGTTTGTTACTGGAGCTACGCAGTCATGTGCACCTGAAGAACACCTAGTCATCACAAGAGATAAAAGCATTTTGGGTCAGGTGTTGAGGAAGTACAAGAATCCCAGTTTCAATCTGCAAAGTCCTCTTAACGTCCAGTTTCAAAGCTCTGGTGTATTTGAATTAGGTGTTGATGCTGGCGGTCCAACAAGAGCCTTGTTCCACCATCTCATGGAGGAGTTAGTAAGAGGCAGTTTCAGTGGAATTAAATTGTTTGAAGGAGAAGCTGGTCACTTACTTCCATCGTTTGATTATGACCTGGTCTCCAGCTGCTTCTTTGTATTTGTTGGCAAGATGATTGTGCATTCTTTCATACATGAATGCAAAGGCTTGGCGGGTATCTCACCAGCGGTCATCAGCTACATAGTAAGTGGAAGCCGAGACACTGTTTTGGAGCATTTGGTTATGCAAGATATTCCAGATCCTTGTCTCCGTCAAATTCTCAATGAAGTAAGTGATAGTTTACGTTAGTATAAGGACAAATGAAAAATTCCTCAGCTTTTTGTCATTGCCCATACCGGTATCTCAAAATAGCTGCTGCATGAAACATCTCATTGTTTCTATTGTTGAAATAGTATGCCACTTTCCAGCACTAGTACGTACCCACTGTACAGTTAAGTGTAGGGTGATCAAGCTAATGAAAATGTTTTGATGTTTTCACCCACAATAATTTGCTGTCAAGGAATTCCCATACAACTGCTGTCATCACCCTTTAACCTTGGTTTGTCGATGGTTTTATTGCAAGCAGATTTGTTTCAGTTCTGCAGCAACTGACCTACAGTGAAGGTAGAGTTTGAATACAATACCAGTACCCCTGACTGAAACATGTGTAAGCAGCATACATTACTAATGTTGGTGTATTGTATCGTATCTAAGCTTTCACAGAATACAATGTTCTTAGGAATTTTTCATTACTCATGGTGACACGACAATGACTCCTGTTTTTTTTATCTTTTAGCTTTTGAATTGTAGCAACCAGGAGCTAAGAAAATTCACCTCAGATGGAGAATTCAATATTGCTGACGTACTAACGGCAGCAGGATTTCCCTATATTGAAGTAAATTCAAGCAACCGGTCACAAGCCTATGAATGTGTCCTGACTTATGAGGTTGTCACCAAGCGGATTGTGGTATTGGATGACCTTAGGAAGGGCTTGGGTTCGGTTCGTGTGATGGCCACAAGTGTAACTGACCTAGTCCAGCAACATCCCAAAGTGCAACAACTGATCTTTCCACCTGCCAAAAGCAAGATTGAAGTGTCAGACCTAAGGCAACTAATTAAGTACGATCCAACAGATGGCAACACAGCAAAAGCTGCAGAGTACTTTGAGAAGTACTTAGATCTGCTGAATACCAGAGGTACACTTGCCCTTAAAATTTCTTTCCAAAATTTGATTTGTTCTTGGCTTAGCTAAGGTGGCAGCTGCTGTATTAAGCTTTGCCCAGATTTAGATCTCTTGGACAATTGGTTTAGTATACTAATTTTTTTTTTACATGTGAATATCCATTTCTGCAAAACGGTTTCTGTCCATGGATCATTGAATTTCGCTTGAGTTATGGCCATATAGGGTTTGCAAATGCTCTCCTGACAGCTTAAATTTACTTGAAAGGATGACTGATGTCCAGGACTGCAAGCAGAGTGGTACCATGCTACTCCATGATAGGCATTACAAGGTGTCCTCATCTATAAGAGTTTCCCATAACACACACAATGCACGGTTTAATTCCTGCTGTTACCATTCCTAGGGTCAACTCCCCCCCCCCCCCCCCCAATGAAAAAGTTGGCCCTTGCAGCCAAGGGGTGGGGAATTGTTCAATCTGTCTTGTCCCTGGGGGTGGGGTGAGGGACAAATGGAAATAACTACTTGTGCAAAGACTTGTAGGGCAAAATTGATGGCATAAAACTGTATAGATAAGTCCATTGACTTTGCCGGTATGTCTCTTTAATTTGTAAGCAATAGGTTGGAAAAGAGGAAAAGGATGGCACATTACAGTATTCTAGTTTGTTTGTAACAACTAGCGATTTTTCTAATTGTAAATGAAACCCTCTATTTTCAGTTGATGTAAAATGTCCTGGGGGTAGGGAATTGTCTCTTTCATAGTACGGGGGGGGGGGAGAGAGCAAATTCCCGGTAGTAGGGGGGGGTGACAGGAAATGAACCACACATCATTATACGAAGTAATATGAAAATGGCAAACAAGTCTCTCAGAAGTGTTTATTAAACAATATTTGCACACAATCTGGGTAGTAAGTGGCAATTGTATGTACAATATTTGTATAAACTAGATCAAAAATCCATAGTCAAGACGCAATTTTTGAAAAATCAGCATGATTCTCCACGTCCATCTCCAATGTGAAGCTGGATGAGAGGACTGTTGTCGAAGATTTTGAACACATAATGATCCCAAAAAGGCTGAATTGTGGGAAACTCTAGAAAATTCTCTAGTCACATAAAACTGATATACATCTAGTATAAGAATACAGTATCCAATTTGCAAGGACTCGTGGCCCATTTAAGTGCCACTGTTCATATATATGTTGTAGTTCAATTTAATCCCTGGTTCAATTTCTATTTTCCTTTGTTTTGTAGTCATTATCATACATTACCATACACAAGAACAAAAGAAAATAAAAATTGAACCAAGGATAAAATTGAACTACAACATATATACTTTTTTCTTGTATTTTTTTTTTCAAGTGATAAAAAAGGGGAAACAACAGATGTGGTTATTGCTCTAGTGTTGGAAGCGGCACAGGGCGCCCTCGCATCACACTTGTTTTCAATTGTAATGAATAAAAGATAATGTATTTTACCTGTATTGTGCCACTGTTTTCTGCCTTTGTTCCTATTGGCCATTTTTCGAATAATTATAGTGCGGCTAAGTGTTGGGAGGTCTGGAACTGAGATAACTTCCGAAATGTTTCCAACAAACTTACGAGGGTTCCCTGTGAATCTGTATGGTTGACCTTTTTTTTTTCAATCTAGGTGTCTCTGATGATGATCAAGAAGAGGAAACCCTTGGGGGGCTATTGCAGTTATGGACTGGCTGGCCCTCCATCCCTATGCTTGAAGAAAAGTTGACTGTAGCCTTTCTTCCAAACACATCTAACAAAGTTCTGGCAGAGGCGGACACCTGCTTCAAAGTGTTGAAGATACCCAGCTACCACACTGATTATAATGATTTTTTGAAACACATGGATATTTCAATTTCATATGGTAAAGTTGGGTTCGGAAAGATGTAGGCAATTTCCAAATCTGACTACGTTTACCAAAGCTTATTACCAGTAATAAGCTCTCACTACTTTTCTTTATTGTCACCTTTGGACCATAATAAAATTATTAGCTTTTGTTTTTGGTTACATTTCAAGATGTTCCAGTTTTGTTTATGTTCTCGCTGTCTAGAATTTGTATTCTTTCCAATATATTGACTGACTCAATATAAGAGCAGTAAATGTTCATTGCATATGAAGACAATATAACTCTTAAAGGTGAATCATTTTCAGTTTTTAAAGTAATTGATTATGCATTAACTTGTGCCTTATTAACCCATTGGTACCAGTGCAGGCCAAAACCGGCCGTAAAAAACTCCCATGCTTCAAAACATTGCAACTTTCTCAATCGCATGAATATTGCCTTAACTGTTAGTTGTGAGCATGAAATGGAATGCCCTTTAAATTTGGATATCCAATAAATGCAAGAAACGTAGCGATTTTTACCAAATATGGCCTTTTGAGTTTGGACAAGAACGAAACTGACCGTTTTTAACGTCAAAGAGAAACGACAAAAATGCCCCTTTTTGCCTTCATGTTTTTTAAGGAAATCGTTGCCCAAAAACCAAACTTCAACCATCATAACGAAATTCAGTCCTTTTTCTAGCTTAGAAACGACTTTTTTTGTTCATATTCTTCTCCCGAGCGTAGATACAGCCTTTTGTTCCAGTGCATTCTGACCTTTCCGCCATTTTCAACATCTAGACCACATTGCATGCTGGGAAATGGCGAGAATTTTTTACAATACCCGTTCCTTCCCCCAATTCTTTCACATATAAACTAAGTCTACAGCCACTCTGACCTACTGCCAAAAATTCCTGCTTGTGGTCATCTTCAGTAC
Source organism: Pachyseris speciosa (assembly GCA_016490735.1). NCBI lineage: Eukaryota > Metazoa > Cnidaria > Anthozoa > Scleractinia > Pachyseridae > Pachyseris > Pachyseris speciosa. The sequence continues at coordinate 372,025 of JAEMWC010000409.1, forward strand.
TCAGAAATTCCAAAATATGTGGCGGTAGGTCGAGAAATTCATCAATAGTCGAGTCCCAAAGGTACTAAGTGTTGGACCGGCCAAATTCCCAGTTCGTCGAGTAACAAGCCAAATTCAACAACAAAGTACATCACCTTGCTCGATTCTTTGAGAAAGTGGACTCTTAGCTACTGTCACTGTAAATTTAGTAGAAATCGCAAGCAAACCGAACTTGGGCCACTGTTGTCGCTTCACGGATAAAAAATAGCTACGGCAAAATGACGTTTTCAGAAACCTTGAGCCTCCAGTAGCTTAGGACAGCACCACTTTTCCCTGGTAGTTCAAATAAAGACTCATGAATTGCTATTCATCGTTTATAGGTGGAAAATCACTCCGAAAATGTAAAAACAGCCGGTAGTCAATGGGTTAAAGGAAGTCTCAAGTTGGTTCTTAAACAGACATTGTAAAAAGATGATGGACACTATCATTCCACAGTGTTACTTCGGATTAAAGTGCTTCTAATTTTCAGTGTGTTGACAGTGCCTGTGGGGTGATAAGTATCATTACATACATGAAGTCAAATGAATTCTCCCTTCAACAAATTGAATTACTTCTAGATATATGTCCACACCATTGTATTCTGACTCTTGGGTTGGATTGTAGTTTCTGTTCAGCACTTGCCAGTCATTGTCATTAAGAGGACAGTCAGTTGGAGGAACCTCGACTGTGTTGTTTTCATATTCGTCTGATGGTGTTGGTCCCTCATAGTCTATCCCATAAGCAGTCTCATCAAACTATGAAAGAAGAACTCAAATGTTCAACAACATACAGTTAACACATGGCACTGTTTTGCTCATATAACATTTATAACAAGATATTACATTGCATTAGCCCCTTTTTTCATTAGCCCATTAGTCTGGGTCAAGTTTGTTTTGAAGCAAGAATAACAACGTAACTTCTCTAATGCCTCTACCTTAAGTACCAAGTATTTAACAAGGAATGCTAATTGATCATGAGGCCCTGTAAACAGATATTGAAAATAACACATAAGGTTAACAATCCTACCTGGCAGGACGCAAACCAGTTTGCTATTCACAAGGATGGCTGAGCAGTTGCACTTGACTCTAATTGAAGGGGAGGATTTGAACCTGAAGTCCATCACTCCAACCACTCAACCACCTTATGAACTTAGACAAGCAGGTGGCTCATACCATAGATTGTTCTGTAACTTAACAAACTACATGTACCAACCTGACTGCTGAATTCAATAGCTGTTCTTCGATCACTGTTGGCATTGGACAAAATTCCACGTACCCATAACTGTTCTGGGGAGGAGTTATGCTCAGAACTTATTGGGCCTCTGTTGTGTCCCTCCCAAAATAGCTTCAAGTTTTTGTTAATCCTTGGGACAAATACAAAATGAAGTGCAAACAAATGAATCTCATTTGTCGGGCCCAAAACACCAGAACTTTCCATGTGGTAAAATAAATAATAAAACACATATGTACAGCCTAGGAAGACATCTCTCCACAATCTCTCGATTCTCTGATTGTGGACACTTCGACCAGCAATGTGGCTACCTCTGTCTGGTCCTCGCAGGGGGTGTGAAAGCATGAACCAGGCGACATCTACATTTTCTCCACCTTTATCCGATCTAACTCTTGAAGGTAGCCCATAAGTTTGTACTGCTGTATGAAAAAGCTGATAGACAGTGCTGGCAAGGTTATTTGTGGATGCCTTCAGGTAAACAATCATCCTGGAGAAGCCATCAATCCCACCATGGATTACAACTCTCCACCTATGGTGAATCAGAAAAATCAGACCATCATTGTTGCCAATCATATGTCAAAGGCAACTTACTTTGCCTTGAATGTCAATTGTTACTCATTACACCAACCATGTAACATAAAATTGAGAGTACCCCTGTCCAACATTTTCATTTTGACAACAGGTTTACCATGGACAGTGTGTACAAATAACGTTCCTCCAAGTAATGGGCTCAGTAATGCCCCAGTTCCTAAAGTTAAGTTAAGGGGGACAATCTTAACTACATTAACATATCTAAGGCTGTTGGTAACGGATTACTTTATAGTAAGCTGGCTTTGAAGTATTTTTGTTTTGTTCTGTGTACGAGGAAGAACACCTAAGTTGACAAAAAAGTCCTTGCGCATGCATAACTAATGCCAGTTCTGAAGGAAAGGAGATAGAAGTGGCCTTCTTCATAACCTGATGCATGCATTTGCTGTCTACACAACTGTACGCTGTTTAAGTTTTGGGGGCTTTTCTGTTCTGGTCACACGACTGGTCAAATATGACTGTAATTCATAAATGTCCATGCAAATTATGGTTTCCAAGATATGAGGGTTGGAAGCCTTCCTTGGCAACAATTTGGTAGTTAATGTTGTCCCCTCCCTCATCAGTTATTCCATGATAACAGGTGGGGGGGGGGGGGGGGATATTATGTAAACATAATGCATAATTGGCCTCAGAGATTAAAAATTCTAACAAGCAAACGCTAACCTTTCAAAAATTCTTACCTGATTAGCTTATGATTTCCATCTATGTGCCATAAAGCGAGAGGGCCGTACACTCGATAACAACGGCGTTGCAAGGTGTTCATCTCGAGCGCTCGTAACAGACATCCCTCTGGGTGAACGCGACGCATCGAGGAACGAATTCGGTTTTGCTGAATACGCAAACCTCGTGACATAAGAAAACCGGACATTCTCTTGTAACCAGTGTTTGGGAAGCTATGTATTATATTCTCAACTACTGAGTCTAGTTCTGCGTCAGTTATCGTGCTGTAGCACCCTCCAATGCTTAATCCGAACTCGTTCATCCTCCTCTCGACAGTGCGGATACCAACTCCCAGCAGAGACGCTATTTCCCGGACAGTGAATCGACGATCGATCAAAAACTGAAGCTGCTCCTCTGTAATATGGTAACGTGGTCTGCCTCGCTGACCGCTAAAGACCATCTCGGCAGTTCGAGCTGAAGAAGAGCTGCTATGAGCACAAAGACAGTCGCGAGTTTCCCGGAGGAGAAAGTGAACTTGATTCAGCTCTACGATAGTACCCAACGAATCGACGTATCTGTTCACAACATCGAGTAGCCAGTCCAGGCGAAACAAAGCTCTTTCAGTCATAGAAGCCTGTAGATCTCTCAATACTTCTCCCACAACATCAAGAATACTTCTACGAAATACATTCTCATTAGCGGCCATCTTGGGAACGGAATAAATTTTCTTTTCGCGGGAACTATGTTCATAAATTATAATGTAGAACTAGTTCTTACCCAGGTTCTGCTCGGTTCCCCATTTGAGCCACACCCCCATCAGAATAGAAATTGGAGCAACAGAACAGAAATTGGATCGATTGTTAAGTGTTTCGTAATTTCTGTTCTGTTGCTTCAATTTCTGTTTTAGTGTCTTTATTTCACTTCTCATGTCTTAAATTCTGTTCTGTTGCTTCAATTTCTTTTGTGGTGTCTCAATTTCTGTTCCAATCTCTTTAGGAAAGAATTTGATTGCCAGTTGAAAAATTGGAGACTCTGCATAACACAATTTGAAACATAATTTTGGCGGAGATCACCCCTCATAGATGATTGACCTTGATTTTGTCTCATTCGCTGGCGACATGTAGCCAGAACGTGACCCGGTCGGTTACAGAAATCACATATTGGCTGTCCCTGAAAATTTCGCCTGCCACGGTTATTTTGATAATAGGGCGTTGCCCGCGCAATTCTTGGCGTAAAACTTGTGTGACAATTTCACTAACCTCATGTCTGGTCACTGGGCGTGACTCACTCGCGGCCTTATCAGGGTGATAATGATTTGTAGCAGCGATAGCATTTGGTTTCGGCGCTGTTTTTTCTTGCAATTGAGCAAGTGCCGACAAAATTTCAACAGTGCGATCGGCCGGTTTTTGATTGGGAACGGATTCCTTCAATTTGGCGTGCATTTCTGCTTGCTCGAGAGACGTGGGCCGTTGTAAAATTACAAATGTCTTCAAATCCGGTTTTAAACCCTGGCAGATCGATTCGCTGGGCGAGTCTACGGATGGCCGCGGCAAATTCGCTAACACTTTCGGTGGGCAGTTGTTTCCGTTCGTTTAACTTTTGGCGCAATAACCAGACATCGGAGCCGGAATGGAAATGGGTCTTTAACGCATTAGAAAGAAATGAAATCAAATGAAGAATGATCCTCGCAGTTGGTTATAGAGCTCAGTTGGTTAGAGCATCGCACCGGTAATCGCGAGGTCTCGGGTTCAAACCCCGTTGAAGTCCTGAATTTTTTTTTTTTTTTTCAGGCTTCTTTTCGCAATTGCATAAATTGCGTTCACAACTGCGAGGATCATTCTTCATTTGATTTCATTTCCGCAATTCATATATGATTCATTTCATATATCATTCACACTCATTTCTTTCACGGGAACATATGAACCTACAATTGACCTGCTCCCAACGTCAGTGGCTTCATAGCTCAGCTGGTTAGAGCATCGCATCAGTAATCGCGAGGTCACGGGTTCAAACCCTGTTGAAGTCCTGAATTTTTTTTCAGGCTTCTTTTCGCAATTGCATAAATTGCGTTCACAACTGCGAGGATCATTCTTCATTTGATTTCATTTCCGCAATTCATATATGATTCATTTCATATATCATTCACACTCATTTCTTTCACGGGAACATATGAACCTACAATTGACCTGCTCCCAACGTCAGTGGCTTCATAGCTCAGCTGGTTAGAGCATCGCATCAGTAATCGCGAGGTCACGGGTTCAAACCCTGTTGAAGTCCTGAATTTTTTTTCAGGCTTCTTTTCGCAATTGCATAAATTGCGTTCACAACTGCGAGGATCATTCTTCATTTGATTTCATTTCCGCAATTCATATATGATTCATTTCATATATTATTCACACAGTTTTGCAAACGTTACTTAGAAGTAAGCAATAAAGCATCCAATATTGCGTGCAGGGCTGAACTTGGCCGATTTCCTTCGATTCTTGAAATAAATACTACTCTTCCCAGTAGACCGCCACACCAGCGAAATTTTTTGCCGCCTTCAGAGTAACGCTTTTGATGCGGAGACCACGTGACATTTTTCTGTCGCTTCATGACTTCTTCGTATCACGTGATGTTCATTCACAACGTGTTTATCTTCAAGAGGAATCTCTAATACCGTGCTTTTTGTCTGCCATAGAATTGACAGTATGGTCGCTGTTTATCAGCTTAAGATTAAATATGATCAGGACAAATTCGGGGCATGTGCTAAAACCCGGACGATGGATTCTGGACGATAGACGATGGACGATGGACGATGGACGATAGACGATGGACGATGGACGATGGACGATGGACGATGGACGATGGACGGTGGACGATAGAGATCTGTGCCACATTGGCATCTAAATTTCACGCAATAAAAAGGAAAAAAACTGTGAAATTGAATAGAATCTCTGAGAGAACAAGCACAACCAGACAATTATTGAGATTCACTCATTTATTTCGTTACACTGGAAATCAAACTTATGACGCAATTCTGAGCGCCGCTACAATCTTTTTTTATTTCACAGAACCATTTTTTTTATGTGGGATACTTCTGACAGGGCAGCGCGCTTGTGGAAAGGTTAGACCAAAACAGCTCAAAAACTAAGGTGTGATCGCTTGTAGCCACCTCATATGGGATAGGGTTCTACAATGGGTTCTACCGCGTCATGCATGCCTCATGACTGCGTGCAGTCTCTAATAACTTATGTGACATTATGTGACAACTGATAACCCTAAAGATTGTGTGACAACTGATATCCCTAAAGATCATGTGAAACTGATATCCTTAAAGATTATGTGACAAATTTTGCCCTTGTCTGGCATCCATCGTCCTTCGTCTATTTATTTTGCCCGCGATTGTGTGACGAATTTGAATTTCGTGTTCATGCCCCGTTTTGCCACAAAATCGACACTGGCATATCGTCCATCGTCCATCGTCCATCGTCCATCGTCCATCGTCCATCGTCCATCGTCCATCGTCCATCGTCCATCGTCCATCGTCTATCGTCCATCGTCTATCGTCCAGAATCCATCGTCTGGGTTTTAGCACATGCCCAAATTCGGAGCGGTTTTTTTAGACGCATTCGACACTTTAAATTTTTCACGACAAAGCTTAATTGACAAAATTCGCAAAGTAACAAGCCGTTTTAACAACATTGATGACCAAGACTTACGAATGAGGTACCTAGACGACGAGAAGACCTTTGTCGATCTTTCTGACGAGAATTCGGTGCAAGAAATGTTTAGATGTGGAGTCCCCGTTGAAAATGCAGAATTCAAACGTATCACAGTCATGGTAGAGCAGTCCAATTCACCAGCTCCCATTTTGCAAAGAAAAAGAGCAGGCGAGCAGCAAAACGTTAGCCCCTCGTGTATGCCGAGTCCAAGCAAGATAGGAAAAGCTGCAAGCCGCCGAAGTTTGGAATTTGAGAAAAACAAGAGTAAAAAGGACTCTGGTTCATCGCAGCTGGTTCCACCTCGTGTTTCAAATCACCTCTAGAAAAGTACCTTTAAAATCAAGAAGAAAAGCTGCGAAGCCTGGAAATCAAAGAAGAGAAGTTTACAACATGGGTCGAAAGTTATCGCAATTGCCTCAAGGAGACCAACTGTAAAGGCGGACCAACTTGCAGCAACTGTCATCGACAGGAGGGGCACAACCGTCTGAACTGTCCATATCAGTGTTGCGAAACTTTTTTTCACTGCGGCGTCATAAGTAAACATCCAGAAGAAAAGGCACAATTAAAAGAGCTGGAAAAACCGCGACAAGAGGTGTTGAAAGATATTGACTCGGTGAGAAATGCAATGAAAGTAAAGCAAGCAGCCGCCAAATCTATCCAAGAGCGCTACGTCTACAAGGTGCGACGTCATCTTATAGAAAGCGATCCGAGCAGATATTTAACAACCAGAGATGACGGGCAATGCATTGAAAATTGGTTCCTTCTCAACAAGGATGCCAAACATATCGAAGTCATCCTAAAGGGAAAACTGCCTGCCCCCGGAGCCAATTTAAAGGAGATCCTTTCAGCCAAAAAATGTGATGGTGTGCGAAATTATTGTGGTAAAACCTCCGTTCAAAATCCCTACAGAAAACTGTGGGAGGATAGAGGGATTCATTGGCCAAATATCTCTAGCCAAGCCAGCGTTCCATCCTACTTAAGCCCATTGGAAATGTCCAGTGTGTGTCATAGCAGAATTGTCTAGCCCGTTTCCAACCGACGACGATTTCATGTTGGCAGTAGGTATTCAAGAAAGCCTGAAAACGCCACGCCCGGAAGATATTGATTACCGTTTGCCTCCAAGACCTCTTCCAAAACTGGATAAACCGAAGCGCACTGAAACAGATATAAGAGCCTCACAGTCAACTTCAGATGCGTTTTCAGGACTAAGTGCTCTAGCTAAAGCTTGCGAAGATGCCACTAATACGCATAACTAAACAATATCGGACAGGCCATGGTTTTCAGGACTACTTACACTGATACGATTAACTTATCAATATCGACAGGCTATGGTTTATTTATTAATTAAACGTCTGATCGCGGTCGGAAACATAATTCCTCGCTGCGATCTTTATTAATGTTTTTGTTCTCTCTATTACAGCTGTGTTGAAAGCCCTGTTGTGTTTTCTAGCTAATATCAACGCACTGAACTTAAAAGAAAAAACAACAACGGAAATTGAAATCTCTATTACTTTGTTACTTCTTCTTCGTTAATTGAAGATTTGTCAATTCTGTTGATCATGTTGAGTTCACTAGTGTCATTTTGTTACTGTATTGCTAAGTAATGATATCACGTTAATATTACTAAAATTTGTTGTGTTAGGGAGAAAAGTGGATGATTAATTGTTGAAACTTGCTTCATCAAATCCCTAGTTCTCTAACTCAAATTATATTGAAAATATGTTATTACTTATAACCAAATTAAAAGTATTTCTCTTTGACTGAACGAGCTATTTATATACTTTCCTAAATTCCTTTTTCATAAGACTTAAAGGGTTTATCGCCAAACCGTCGCCGCAACGCTCTCAAAATAGAGTGGAGTTTGCACTGAAAACAGCGTGATTTGTCTTCCGCATCCCTAAGCTATAGCCAGTAACAATCTTTCAAACTGTGTTTTTGAATCAGATTGAACTATTCCCTTAACAAAACTGCACTCCCTTAAAGGCTGGTTGCTTAAACAAGAATAAATGTACTAGGTACACTTACTATTTTTATCGGCGGCTTTGTCATTGAAATGGTTTATCGTCAAAACACAACATAACATTACTTAACACAGATTTTTTCACTGAAATACTGCGTGATTTGTGCCCAGTGTTGCAGAACACTTAAACCTCTTCAAATTATGTTTTCTCGAGGGGTTTTTGAAACAGATTGAACTACCGTCCCGACAGAACCGTAAAGGCTGGTTGCTTGAACAAAACACTACGCTATTGACTGCTATTTTTATTCAGTCACATGCGGTTGCTCATAAACATGTTTTACTTTACAAAGGAAATTTCAGAAGTTCTTCGTCTATTCATCTTTTGAGTAGACTTGAAATCGGCAGTACCATTCGTCATGTAGGCTAATAATTAATGTAACCTATGTGTTTAAAAAAGCCAGCACAATCATTCACAGTTATCTCTTCTAAACATTCATACACTCCCAAAGGAACATTTCTTGCAAATACTTCCCGGATTTCGTCTTTTTGGGCGACCTTCTTTAGTTTGTTAAACGCCAGTTCAATAGGATTTAATTCCGGGCTATAGGTGGGAAGATAAACGACTTCAACACCTATATAATAATAATAATAATAATAATAATAATAATAATAATAATAATAATTTAAAAACTTATATAGCGCATTTCCATGTAAATATGATCAAATGCGCTTTACATATGATACAATTTAAAAATATTTATAATGTACAATATAAAATTAATATATATATTATATATATATATATATATATATATATATATATATATATATATTATACGTGATTAAAAGCGTTGCTAAACACGTGTATCTTAACCCATTGACTACCGGCTGTTTTTAGATTTTCGGAGTGATTTTCCACCTATAAACGATGAATAGCAATTCGTGACTCTTTATTTGAACTACCAGGGAAAAGCGGTGCTGTCCTAAGCCACTGGAGGCTCAAGGTTTCTGAAAACGTCATTTTGACGTAGCTATTTTTTATCCGTGAAGCGACAACAATGGCCCAAGTTCGGTTTGCTTGCGATTTCTGCTAAATTTACATCCATTTTTCATCTTTAGCGGCTGCCTAATGAGCATCATTAAGCGTGACGGTAGCTAAGAGTCCACTTTCTCAAAGAATCGAGCAAGGTGATGTACTTTGTTGTTGAATTTGGCTTGTTACTCGACGAACTGGGAATCTGGCCGGTCGAACACTTAGTACCTTTGGGACTCGACTATTGATGAATTTCTCGACCTACCGCCGCATATTTTGGAATTTCTGAGTACTGAGGATGACCACAAGGAGGAATTTTTGGCAGCAGGTCGGAGTGCCTGTAGACTTAGTTTATATGTGAAAGAATTGGGAGAAGGAACGGGTGCTGTCAAAAATTCTCGTCATTTCCCAGCATGCAATGTGGTCTAGATGTTGAAAATGGCGGAAAGGCCCGAATGCACTGGAACAAAAGGCTGTATCTACGCTCGGGAGAAGAATACGAACAAAAAAAGTCATTTCTAAGCTAGAGAAAGGACTGAATTTCGTTATGATGGTTGAAGTTTGGTTTTTCGGCGATGATTTCCTTAAAAAAACAAGAAGGCAAAAAGGGGCATTTTTGTCGTTTCTCTTTGATGTTAAAAACGGTCAGTTTCGTTCTTGTCCGAACTCAAAAGGCCATATTTGGTAAAAATCGCTACGTTTCTTGCATTTATTGGATATCCAAATTTAAAGGGCATTCCATTTCGTGCTCACAACTAACAGTTAAGGCAATATTCGTGCGATTGAGAAAGTTGCAATGTTTTGAAGCATGGGAGTTTTTTACGGCCGGTTTTGGCCGGCACGGGTGCCAATGGGTTAAATAAAACATAATTTTTTTTTTTGATGTTGATATTTTTTATTGCTCAACTACTTAAACAAAAGCCTTTGAGGCTAGTAACATATCAACGCTATTTTATTTGAAAACAACCATATGCTGCAAGATCTGGGTGGGGAGGGTACTACTTTCTGGCCAGTACTTAGCTTCAAGGTTGAAGTTGCATGAAAGCCAGCTTGAGGGGGTGGTGATTTTAAAAACTAGACAATAAAGGTCGAGTTGGAGCCACTAATGACAGTCAGAAGTCCATGATCATCTCATCTAGGGTAACTGAGTTTGATACTGTGGCTTGTCACGTGACCTGGCAAACTGCAAACCCAGGAGGTAAAGTTAAATGAAGCCTGGCCCTGCTAAGTTACCCACCCCCTAGAAACTGTTTTAACTGTAGAATCTTAACTCTGACCCTGGATTTAGACTACCACCAACCATGACTTTCACTGGATAGTGTTAAAAGGACCGGTCACGTGACCTCTATTTTTCTTTGTTAACCCATTGACTACCGGCTGTTTTTAGATTTTCGGAGTGATTTTCCACCTATAAACGATGAATAGCAATTCGTGACTCTTTATTTGAACTACCAGGGAAAAGCGGTGCTGTCCTAAGCCACTGGAGGCGCAAGGTCTCTGAAAACGTCATTTTGACGTAGCTATTTTTTTATCCGTGAAGCGACAACAATGGCCCAAGTTCGGTTTGCTTGCGATGTCTGCTAAATTTACAGCCATTTTTCATCTTTAGCGGCTGCCTAATGAGCATCATTAAGCGTGACGGTAGCTAAGAGTCCACTTTCTCAAAGAATCGAGCAAGGTGATGTACTTTGTTGTTGAATTTGGCTTGTTACTCGACGAACTGGGAATTTGGCCGGTCGAACACTTAGTACCTTTGGGACTCGACTATTGATGAATTTCTCGACCTACCGCCGCATATTTTGGAATTTCTGAGTACTGAGGATGACCACAAGGAGGAATTTTTGGCAGCAGGTCGGAGTGCCTGTAGACTTAGTTTATATGTGAAAGAATTGGGAGAAGGAACGGGTGCTGTCAAAAATTCTCGTCATTTCCCAGCATGCAATGTGGTCTAGATGTTGAAAATGGCGGAAAGGCCCGAATGCACTGGAACAAAAGGCTGTATCTACGCTCGGGAGAAGAATATGAACAAAAAAAGTCATTTCTAAGCTAGAGAAAGGACTGAATTTCGTTATGATGGTTGAAGTTTGGTTTTTCGGCGATGATTTCCTTAAAAAACAGGAAGGCAAAAAGGGGCATTTTGTCGTTTCTCTTTGATGTTAAAAACGGTCAGTTTCGTTCTTGTCCAAACTCAAAAGGCCATATTTGGTAAAAATCGCTACGTTTCTTGCATTTATTGGATATCCAAATTTAAAGGGCATTCCATTTCGTGCTCACAACTAACAGTTAAGGCAATATTCGTGCGATTGAGAAAGTTGCAATGTTTTGAAGCATGGGAGTTTTTCACGGCCGGTTTTGGCCGGCACGGGTGCCAGTGGGTTAAGATGGCGCTTGAAATTATTGATGTTAGAAATAGAGCGGATTTCATGCGGCAGAGCATTCCACAATTTTGGTGCGGCTACTTGAAATGACCTATCGCCCAAGGTGGCTCTAGTTCGAAAAGATGGCGGTTCAAGTAGGAGACCATTAGAAGATGATCTTAACCTATACGCGCCTGGCATCTTAAGTGAAATTAGTTCTTGCAAATAAACTGGCGACTTCCCGTGGATGGTCTTGAACGTCAAAAGCAGTATCTTGTAATTAATCCCCTGTCTGACTGGTAGCCAATGCAGCTCGCGCAAAAAGGGTGTTACGTGACAATAGCGCGGCGCGCGGCTTACCAGCCTCGCAGCAGCATTTAAAACACGTTGCACTTTGTTGATTTGTATTGCAGGCAGACCATATAAAAGACTGTTGCAATAGTCTACGCGTGATGTGACAAACGCATACACGAGAGCTTTGGTAGCATCTAGACTTAAAAACTTACGAATACGACCTATATTATGTAGATGGTAAAAGGCCGAGGCACAAAGGTTACTAATATGGATAGACATGTTAAAATGAGAGTCAAACCATGACCCAAGATTCATAACTTCAGATTTAGCTTCTATGAGTGCGTCACCAACGGTGATACTACTAAAGTTAACCTTCTCAAGCTGCTGTTTGGTGCCTATAAGTAAAAATTCAGTCTTATCGTCGTTCAGCTTTAACTGATCCCTGATAATTCAATCCTTTAGATCTTTAGTGCAGTCACACATAGCGTTAAGCGCGATCTCATCGTCACCTGGGACATTCGGGCTGACCGCCAAATACAACTGTGAATCGTCAGCACAGCAATGAACGCTTGGCAGATGCTTTTCAACTATGTCAAATAGCTTACTTGTGTATACGGTAAAAAGGATAGAGCCAAGACAGCTCCCTTGTGGAACCCCTTGCTTCAGGGGAAAGGTAGATGAAACACCTCCATTCACGGCAACGCGTTGTGAACGATCTGCCAAATATGACGCGAACCAGTCAAGCGCTTTGCCATCCACTCCAAACCTCGAGCTCAGACGACTCAGCAGGGTCTCATGCCGAACTGTATCAAATGCAGCGCTAAGATCAAGGAGCACTAAAAGTGTTACCTTTTGCGCCTCCATATTAAGGAGAATGTCATTTTTCACCTTTAGCAACGCCGACTCTGTGCTGTGATTTTTGTTTATATACTGATTGGAGCTGCATATGCAAGTCATTAGCTGTCATATGATCGGTAAGTTGGATAGCTGCCGCCTTTTCTGATAATTTAGAGACGTAAGGTAGGTTGCTAATTGGGCGAAAGTTCTTAAACGCAATCTCGAGACCACTTTTTTTCAGCAAAGGTCGTACTAAGGCCTCCTTCCAGGCGAGTGCAAATTTGCTTGATTCAAATGACAAGTTAATCATGTCCGTAATAACTGGCAGCAATACATCAATAACCTCGAGAACCACCGAGGTGGGCATTGGATCCAAGGGGCACGATTTTTTAGTAGCACTCCTTATGAGGTCAGCAACCTGCTCTTTTGTTACCGCTTTAAAGTCTGTGAAGGTAGCACCCGTGAATCCATCCGAAGCAGTGCAATACCTTTCTCCAGCCTCTGACGCCAATGAAAGGCTCAGATCGTCTAAGGACTTAATGACGTTGTCAATTTTTTGCACGAAGTAATGACCAAAGCTATTCGCAAGATCAGCTGGGGATATATGCTTTGGAAACGATACTTCAGACGGCTCACGCAGTAGTGACTTAGTAATGCGGAACATTTTCCGTTGGTCTGTGCTGTTCTCGGCTATGAGATCAGTGTAGAACTCACAGCGCGTTTTATTCATAACACGAGTTGCTTTATTTCGCGCGTCTTTGAAGGCGCGCAAATCGTGCTGGGACTTTGTCCTACGCCACTTCCTCTCGGCCACCCGTCTAGCCCTAATAATACACTTAATGTCGCTATTAAATCAGGGAACTCGCTGTCTACAAACTTTAACCTTCTTCTTCAACGGCGCGTACTTTTCCAGAAGAATACAGAATGTTGATTGATAAGTAGATGTCAGTTCATTTAGATCTCTGTAATCACTTGAAAAGAGATCAGATTCCTCCAGATCCAGGCGCAATGCATCAAAATCTATAGCCTTCAATTGCCGATAACAGATCTCCTTCGTCTCGTGCACAGGCCTCGTTGTATTAAGAGAGCAACGTACTGATGAGTGATCAGAAAGATATCGGTCAGCCACTGGAACACTCGCGATAATGGGATCATACTCACGCGTGATCACTAGATCGAGAGTATGGCCGCTGATGTGGGTTGAAACAGTCACATGTTGTTTAAGTCCCATTGACGTGAGTAGATCCAGGAAAACTCTTGCCTCAGGATCATCAGCTGCATCCATATGAAAATTGAAGTCACCAGTTAGTATAAGCGACTCGGCAGATAGAATAATTGTCTCGAGATAAGAGGCAAACTCCTCGAAAAATACACGAGCCGTGATAGGATGGGCTTGCGAGTATGGAGGGCGATAGATGATGACAAGCTTCGCCCTGAGTGAATTAAAACCCACTCGCCACTCTGAGAACTCAAAAGAAGATCTCTCCCCAGCGTCAATCTTTTTCACATCAATACTTTTCTTGAACAATAGGCCAGTTCCACCGCCGCGACGACCAGACCGATTTTGCTGAATAAAGTTATGAGTATCTGTGGGAAAGAACTCAAGTTTCGCCGCAGTATCGTTGTCACTCAGCCAGGTTTCAGTTAGTGCAAAAATATCCATATCAGTACGATAGATATAATCCCGTAAATTAACAGTTTTGGACTTCACCGACTGAACGTTACCATGACATAGAGTTAACAAAGATAAACATTCCTTTTGTGCTAGTAACAATGGGCTGCGTTGAACAACAGTGCGAGTAGAAGTTGGTTGAAAGCTGTCAAGTTGAATATTTAATTCACTAACTTCAATCAGATCAAAAAGCGTAGAATTATATCGCACATGACCTGATTCTTGCCTGGAATATATTATTATAGTAGGAATACTTCTCCTCTTCATACGTCCAGCTCGCCATCCACGTCGGGTAGGCCGTGTACGCGCGACGTCATTATTGACTAGGTTCCTCCAAACTTCACAACTCAATGGCCGCGAGACAGATATAGTCGAAAAAATTGAGAGTAAAACCGACCTTCCAAAATGTAGCGCCATCATAGGACAGTTTCACTGCAACTTTTTAAGCACCGTTAAACGAAAAATTAGTAAAATCAATGGAGACCGAAAAATACACGTGCTGCCAGTGGGCGCTACTGTGGCCCCGCTATGGACGTATTGTCTAACGATTCGGCTAGGGCATAGCCTCCTTCAAAATTGTGGGTTGCACAGTTGTCTAAAATCACATGGTTTCCGTACTGTAGGATAGGTTGACCGTTTGGCATAGAGTTGTGGCTTGCTTCACCAAAAAAGTTTAAAAACGCTAAGGTGTCTGCGGCACCATCTTCTGTATTTGCATAAAGGACTCTTTCTAGCCCTATCAACATGTTTAGAGTGACATTTGGGGCGCCTAGATGCCTACCAATTTCAACACAGGGATTATTTGCGCGGGAATGTCCATAATTAGCTTTCCCAACACCGGGAAGGGCAAACCCTGCCTCATCAAAAAACTTAAGCTTGAAAGGGTCAATGCTACTAATATAGCTAAGAAAATCTTGGCAATAGTTTACATTTTCGGGCGTGAACTTTTCGTACTTAAAGGTTGACATTCGCTTCCATGTCCATGGCCCGCCAGAAAGTCTTTTTTGAACTGCTCGACCGATAGCAGACGTTGATGTTCCTGAGGGGATAGGACAATTGGCATTTATAACTTCACGAAAGTCGTTGTAAGGCATAGATGGCTTTGCCGATTTTAGAGCTTCCAGTAGGTCCAAATCTTGAGACTAGAGATGAGTTGGATTATTTCCTCCCTTCCACTGAGGATCAATAGTAGCTCGTTCACGAGCGCCGTTCCACAGTTTTGCAACACAAGACCTACTAAGCTTCAAATGATCAGCGACAGAGCTCACTGATCCTGGGAAATATCCTGTTAGAACGTCACCACCATTTGAAATCATGTGGTCAATCATCAATCTTCGAACGTCAGCATCTATCGCACGTCCTGGAACCAGAATCCTTCCCTTTTTTGACACACAATAATTCAGCTCTTCGTTCCACAAAGCACACTGCAGGAATACAAAACTGTGATGACGCCATACGAAAATGTTCATCACGTGGTACATTTAAACGTACCACGTGATTGGTTTGAAACAAGCTTGCGGCATCAAAAGTGTTACTCTGAAGGCGGCAAAAAAATTCGTGGTTGTCGCGGTCTACTGGGAAGAGTAGTAAAAGAATACTTAATTACGTAACTTATCTTCAAAATAAGGCCCAAGACTCTATTGTTAAACAGTCCCTTCTACCGTCAATTGATCTTCATTCTCATGGCAAAAGTAGCTTTTACTCCAATCTCATAAACATTTATCATTACTATGATCTCCCTGACTTCGATCATAGCGAATTAGATAACAGTATGATTAAGCGCCATTTGGACGTCATGAAAAAGAAATATATCGATCATTGCAAACATATACCCTTCAACATTCAAAAACATTAGAATTTTATAGCACTTTCAAAAACAACTATGCACCCTCGATTTATTTAGATATAACCAGGAAAAACTGTAATGGAAAAACGTTAGTGAAACTGAGAATTGGTAATCATAAACTTAAAATTGAAACCGGTAGGTATGATAATATCCCTAGATGTGAAGGACTTTGCAGTCTTTGTGCTATGAATGAGATTAAAGATGAAACCCACTTTCTGTTTCGTTGTTCAAAGTATTCATCAATCAGAAACGCCTTTTATGATGAAATAGTTAATAGAATACCGAATATTAAGCTGTTACCATTTGCTGGTTTAATTGTGGAATTAATGAACTGTGATGATAATATTATTAATATGAAGTTTGTTAAGTTTATTTCCGCGTGTTTTGATTTACGAAACAATCTGTTGTCAAACTAGTGTAGTTTAATTCTTGCTACCTGCTTTCGCAATACTGTATTGTTTTACGGTCATGCAAATAAAGTTTGTTGTTGTTGTTGACACGTACCGCTCAGTTCTTCAACGTCAATAGTCTCGCTGGAGTACTTCATCCACTGCCTGAGAATTCATTTGAATGTCTGGCTTTAAGAATTGCATCCTCGGATACGGAGTTCGCATTTGGTTGTGCAGAAGCCAAAGGAAAGTTCTGTTCAGATCAATAGGAGGAAACGTTTCTGGTTTTGTTTTTTTCGTGTGTTGTGTAGTATTTTCCGACAGATCTAGAGCATCACTGATTTACCGTAGTTTAATTTTTAATTCCAAATTTGTTATGCTGCACATGAAACGGTTGTTGCGCGCTTTTTACATTTTAAAACAAACCACCTCACCAAAATTGAAACTGTTTATAGCATGTTAATTTCTTTTTCTGTCTATCAATCAATAAAACATTACGTTTCAGTGAATACAATACAAATACAATGCAACCCTTATTGGCACACTTTCGCGTGCGTGTAAGAAGTGAAGCCAAGTTAAGCGTATACTAAATAAGCACGAAATGCGTAACGGCGTTAGTCGAAGCGGCAAATAAATGGTGAAAAATATATGACGCGCAAAAGACGATAAAAATAAGAAAGTGACGATTAAGGATGACATTTGCGAACTTACACAGAATTTAACTCCTCAACGAGCGGTTACATCGGAAATACCTCGTCATGTAAGACGGCACTTTAAACCATCGCAACAAGCTTCAATGACGAAATATCCATGGAGCCTGCCATTTCCAACAGTTCAAGTTACATGCCATAGCCATGGCAACCGGCTTTCGAAAGCATCACATTTCGTTCCGAAAGTATCACATTACTTTTCGAAACCCATTTCGACCTATGACGTTACTTTTCGAACGATTTCGTTTCGTTTCCTCATATCGTGATTCGAAATATAA
Organism: Pachyseris speciosa; assembly: GCA_016490735.1. Classification (NCBI taxonomy): domain Eukaryota; kingdom Metazoa; phylum Cnidaria; class Anthozoa; order Scleractinia; family Pachyseridae; genus Pachyseris; species Pachyseris speciosa. The sequence continues at coordinate 389,601 of JAEMWC010000409.1, forward strand.
TTTTGCTACAGATGGCGCGCCATATACATGAGGGTGGAGTATGAGTCAAAGGTGCAATGCCAGTTAGTATCTTCAAAAACCAGAATTGCGCCATTGGCCAGGCAATCTATCCCTCGCCTATAGTGTTATTGTTAAACCTTACTGCGTCTAGATTGTTGAAATCGTGAGTCAGGCTTTAGAGGGTGTGAGAATTAACAATGTATTTAGCTGGACAGACTCTATGATTTCGTTGTGGTGGATCACAAACACCGATAAGGAGTACAAGCAGCTCGTCGAGAATGGAGTGACTGGGATAAGAAGAAATTCTCCACCTGAACAGAGGAGATACTGTCCCCCACTGCAGAAAACCCAGCTGACATAGCGTCGCTCGGAATCAAGGCTGCTGAGCTGAAGAAATGCAACTGTTGGTTACATGGACCCGAATTCCTGTCTAAGGATAGTGAACACTGGCTAGTTCAACCGGCAAATTTACAAACCAGAGAGGAGTTATGCGAACTGAAATCATATAAACCAGCTGTTTCCAGCTTAGTCACACACGTGTAGTGAAGGCAAAGAAGGGGAAGAAAGGAGTTTAGAAGATGTTGTCAAGCCTGAGAACTTAGTTCTGTTACCCAATTGGCTATGTTCTAAACAAGTAAGGACCTGAGAACGAGGTTTTAAAATTTATCGATTGGAAAAAATTGTTTCCACTGCTTGAAAGAGCATCTCAAAAATGGTCACCTAACCAACTTTGACACTGTTCAGTTGAATTGGAGCTGAAAAAAATGATTTTGAAAATTGTGAAAATTAGAGACTTTGTATGGAGGGATACACTTTCCGAAATAGAGACATTTGTAGGGAATTTTTTCAAGTTTTAAATGCATGTTATCTGGCGGCGTTTCATCCAAAACGTACTCAAACTTGCTGAAACTGCTTATTTTGACATACCCTTTCATGTGGGAATCGATTTAGTTCAATTTCATTGATTTTCAATGAAATTTGGATTCGTTCCCAGGCCCTTACTCGTTTAGAACATGGCCAGTTGACAAGAGTTACTGCTTTAGTGTTGTTGTTTATTGAGAAATTGAGGAGAACAAGATCCAGGAAAAGAATGAAAGAAGATTCTGCAAGATTTTTGTGGATTAAGCACGTTCAACAAGAGATCCTGAACAGTGACAAGTATTCACAAATGAAGTCATCGTTAGGACTTTATCAAGACGAAGATGGGATCCTACGGTGTCAAGGAAGAATAGATCTGTCATCCCCTGTTGATTCTCAAGTGTCATGATCAAGTAAGTAAGTAAAATCCTTTATTTAAACACGATCAGTAGTTAAAGCAAAAAACATCCTTGAGGGGTCGTGTATTATCTATGAAAATTACAGACCTAACTAGATTTAAAATATAAAGTGATTTGAGTAATAAACACATTATAAACGTACATGACATATAAAAATTTAGAAATGACATAGAGATTCAGATTCAGGAATTTAAATAGGGATTTACATAAAAATTCAGATATTTAAAATATAAAATCGCACATCTTTTTCTTGGGCATTGACTGAACAGATAAACTGTTAAAAATGAATTCCCTAAATGATGGATCCAGTTTCACTTTTCTGATAAATTGTTCAGTTAAAATTGTAAGAGTCATTTAAATAATCGGAGACAATTGCAAAGTTCCACAGTACGGCGCCTCCAAAGCGTATATATTTTTTCATGAAATGTGTTGAAAATCGTGGAACGGTAGCCTTTTTATACCCTGTTAGGTTGTATTGACTCTTTCTCCATATCAAGTGATGCACAACGGAGTGGCAGAACCATTGGTTCAAGTTGGATCCAAGTATTGGATTGTGAAGGGCAGACAAACAGTGAAGAAGAGGGATGTTAGAAGAAGAGTTACATGTTTATCACAATTGCCACTTGAAGAACAAACAGCCAGCCGTAAATATTGGAGACATCGTTTGCATTCGCAAGGATAAGACGCCGAGGCAGTTTGGAATATGAGAGCTGTCATATCCCTCATTACAAGACGAGATCGATTTCACAGAGGAGCTGTGGTGAAAACACGGTGTGGAGATCGCGTCATCGAGGTTACAAAGAGCCTTGAAAAAGCTGTATCCTGTAGAAGAACAATGAACCATTTCTTCTGTTAATGTTGTTACGAATTTGAGTTGTTATTCTGTTGATTGACCCTTGTCAAACAAGGAGGGGACTGTTTTAGAAATTGTTACGCGTATAATTTAGCATAATTACGCGTGGCGGCAAAAGATGACCACGTGACCAAGAACACCATCCAGAGTTTTAGTTCGATTTGTCGAGCAAAGGGTGTAGAGTAGAACACCAATTTCAGCAAGGGTAAATGTGTTTGGTTTTGGACTGTATGATCAGCTGTGCGGAAAATGAAAATAAGCCGAATTTACCTGTCATCGACATCAGTTTACTCTCCCCTATGAATGACGCTTTGCTGAAGAAAATTACGGAGAATCGCTAATATGGCTCTGTTGTTTTTAACTCAGAAAATGACTAAATTATACTCTCAGCATTACTTCGCTTACTGAACACAACTATGAATTAAGAAACACAAAATTAGCAACAAACAGTTATTCCAGCGGGAGCTTTTATTCAAATCAACAATACATTTGCTTTTAGAAGTACAGGGATCGAAGATAGAAGCGAAGGAGAGAAATTAGGCTCGTACATAAGGAACTCTGAAATGGCATAAAGTGATACGCGAGTGCTTTAGATTTTATCTGCCGAGTTCAGTAGCGCCGCAAAATTAGCCTGCTTACTACTGAGCGGATATAAAATACAAAAAATATATATATATATATATATATATATATATATATATATATATATATATATATATATATATATATAAAGAAATGGCACGAGGTTAATTTGGCCAAAATATTCTTCAAAATAACATTCGAACATCTCAATCAGCAAATCGTTCATTCGACAATTCGCGCGGAAGGCCACGGTCTTACTTTCATTTCCTTTACAAGTCCGAGACTTTGACAGCTTGCACAGAAAATCGAGAATGCTGGACTCGTGATTGCAAGAAGGGAATTTCACGAGACTCAAAATATATGTTTTGAATGACAACTTGTCGTAGCTTTTTATCTTTAAACGCCACATTGGTAACTGAATACATTTATTTAATTTTCCTTCGTGAGTTGAGTTTAGTCTCACTCGCTTGGGTTACACGCAAACATAACAATAACACGGTGATTCAGTTTGAGCGGGAGACTATGCAGCCTTATGCGTTACAGACCACCTTGGTTACCTCTCCTAATTCGTTTGCTTATAAAAAAAATAATTGCACGTTAATAGATAGAAAACAGGTAAAACAAAGAAAATTTATATCTCTAAAACCAACAAGAATTTGCATTTAGATAGTTTAAAAACAAGTTCATTGCATTAAAATACGAAATATTAATCAAGAAATTAACATTGATTATTATGAACCTTTAACTTATAAGAACCATAGATTATTAGCAATTTCGTTTCTACCGAATGATCGAAATTAAGTAGAAAACAAAAATTAAAAGCCAGAATTTCAACACCGGAGGCTCAGTAAGCCTTGAACTATTTCTTTAATCGATTTTTGTGTCACAGGTGGCAAATATAGCATAATGATTTTAAGTCGGGTTTCACCTCTTCCTCTGCTACTTATGGCCTCCCCCATCCAATCATTTAAAATATAGGGTTAATAGAAAACATCACCGACACGCATAAAAAAAAACTGAGCCGTGGAAATATACGGCATATTCCAGTTTAGACATGATGTTTGCCTTTGAAATGTAAATAAGTTTGAATAACATATAAATTTGCTGTCGAATACTTAATGGTTCCACAAAACATGCTGCAGCTGTTGGCTTTTCAACCTGTTTCGCAAACTTGTACCCTAAGACTTGGAAAGTCACGCGCCTTATCATTCATTCCTTATATCATTACTGAATTGGTTTTTTAAACAATGTTGCACTTCAGTTTCAGTTGTGATCGAAATGCACAAGGAAGACAAGAAGAGGTGAACACTGCTTTCATTGTTTATTGATCACAAGAGGAGAGAAGAGCAAACCTACGTTTCTCAAGTTGAGGAAACTTTCAGGGGGGTCAACAACGCACAGTCTTCTCGTTGTTATTCGCTTTGGAGATAACATCGACATAGATTGACCAGAAAAATGTAATATTTCGCGCACAATTACAAGTCGTTGACATTCAAAGACGGAAGGTACAGTCAAGGGGAGGTTTTCAAACTTGGAAGGGACCATGGACGCTTTCCAAATGAATGGCTCTAGATCTTCTAGAAATGCTGCCTCAGCCGATCTCTCCGACGTCGAAAAAAGCTTAAGTCCAGGATGAAGGTCTTCTTCTGTGTACGCCATTTTAGCAGTCGGTACCATTTTTTGGCAATGTTCTCGTCATGAGAGCGTTTTGCAAATTTTCGACGCTGCGACGGGTAACGTCTAACATTATTTTGGTGAGCTTGTCCGTCGCGGATACCTTGATGGTGGTTGTCTTTACGCTGCATATCACTAATATCCTGGGCCCCAAACTGCCTCCTCACTTACTATGTTCTGTGACATCGATGCTGAGCCTCACGTTTAATTCCGTCATTATTCTCCACCTCGCTTGATCAGCATGGACCGTTTCATCGCCGTCAAGTACGCCTTGAGGTACCCACTATAGTGACTAATCGCCGGGCACTGATCGCTTCCATTGCTGTTTGGTTTTGGGCATCGGGGTTTCAATGATTTTTCCTGAGTCGCTGAAAACATACGGAAAGAGAACGTTTACAGAATTTTTGCGGACCTTAACACCCTGCTTCGATCTTCACAAGAAAGAACCCTTCACTTTGCGTTCAAATGCTATTAGAGCCTACCTAATTTTCTTGACGATTTCACTTCTGGTCGTACCCATAGCGGTCGTCATAGTTCCTACTGTTACATCCTCAATGTTGCTCGTAAACAACAAAAACAAATAAACAATGAAGAAGACAGCTTACAAGTAAATAAACTCGCCATGAAGCGTGAAATGAAAGCTGCCCGGACTGTGGCCATCGTCGTGGGTTGTGTCTCGCTAGTTTTGTGCCATGTTGGTGGTACTGAGCCTTCGCGTCCTCACTTCCACTACAATCACGGCAGAGCACATGTACGGACTCAGCTTGCTGCCAGCTTGAAACGCTTTCTGGAACCCGCTCATTTACTGTTGGAGAATGCAAACTTCAAAGCAGTTTCAAAAGCTCTTAAATGCAGTCATAATGAATAAACTCAGAATGGATTGATTAAGACTAAGGCCCGATTCAAACGTCGCATTTCACATGTGCCGAATATAACTCCGTCCGCCTTCAATACTCCCAGTCTCCTCTGTCAGCACTTTGTACTCTGCAACTTCAACGTCTTCAACTTCTTCATTATTATGCACTATTTACATCAATTACAACTTGTTAATACTATAATACTTTCGACAGAAGATATATATATATATAAAAGATCATAAAACCAAAGAACAACAAAAAAAGGATGTGTGCGTGGACACCAGAGTAGCCACTGGCTTTTGAGCTGGTTACCACCACGCTAAAGGTAAATGCGGCACTAAACAAAAAATGGACAATAAATATTATCTTATTACATCAATCACTAATATGAAGACACATTTTTACATTAATATGTTTATATCTAATTATATGAATAACTTACATAAACAGAAAAGATGAGCAGTGTTGTACTGCTCACAAGTAGCAATTAGTTTCGTTAATAATTTTGAGCGGTTAAAAGGTACTGCTTGTAATGCTTCTTAAAGGAATTGTAAGGTAAACTTTTTAGGCTGATAGAAACTGACTCCCAGATTTTTGATGCAGAGAACTGAAATGTTGATTGGCCATATCTAGTTGTTGTGCTTATCCTATAGAAGTTTTGCCTTGATGTATACCTGGTGTGATGGCAATGGATTTCTAATGCTGGTGTGAGAGCACCAGAGAAAACAGCTGGAATACTATTTTAATCATTTTGAATTTTATGAGCAAAAAGTGCTATAACTTCATCTAGTAGATATTGTTTAATTCTAAGATTTCAAGGAAAGCATAGTAAAGCAGTTTCTCTCTTATGAGCAAAGAAAATGCACCTTATACATTGATTTTGTTTAGTTTGTATCTTTTTTAGTCGTGTTTTGCAGGCATTGCCCCAGCTCACAATTCCATAATTTAAATAGAGGTAAATTAGAGTATAATATAACTGTTTAAGGACATTGAGGTCAACATAATTCCGCATCTTATAAAGTATTCGTATATTTTTTTGCTAGTTTGCTATTTATGTGCCGAGTCTGGGATTCCCAGTTCAAATGTTCATCTATGTAAATTCCTAAATATTTAATAATAATAATAATTCCTAAATATTTGATAATAATAATAATATTTAAGTTTACGTGCAATATTACCGATATTAATATTAATGTGGACAGTTTTCCTTGTTGATTAAATTAACATATAATTTGTTTTCTTAAAATTAACAGACAGCTTGTTAGATGTACAATACTTCAACACTAGTTCAAGTTTGTTATTGACAGCAGATTCCAGTTCATTAGAGCTGTTACTCGAAAAGAACATATTGGTGTCATCAGCAAATATTCTAAAAGAAAATTTGGAGGAAGAGTTTGGGAGATCATTAATGTCAAGTAAAAATAACAGAGGCCCTAAAGTAGAACCTTGGGGTATTCCACAGATTATTGTATCCACACTTGATCTAATATCTTCAATCTTAACATACTGGGTACCCTGGTGCAGGTAATTTTCAAACCAATTATATGGAATTCCTCGAATTCCATAGGCATAAAGCTTAGATAGTAAAATATTATGGTTGACAGTATCAAATGCCTTCGAGAAGTCTAGGAAGATGCCACATGTAATTTGCTTATTATCAATAGCCATGTTAAGACTGTCAGCAATTTCCAGGATAGCCTGTTCAGTTGAGAAGCCCTTTCTAAAGCCAAATTGATATTTGTAAAGCACATCATATTTTTCCAGGAATGCATAGAGCTGGTCATAGATTAGACGGTCTAGGACTTTTGTAAATTTTGACGAGGTTGCAATAGGTCTATAGTTCCCTGTATCAGTAACATCACTCATATCTTGGCGTAACTTGGGAAATTTTAAAAGCATCAGGTACTATGCCAGTTGTTAAAGATGGGTTATATATGAATGTTAGGGGCTTTGATAGTGGATCTGCAGCAATTTTAATTAACTTATTTGGAATATCTAATGATGCTTTCTGTACATCCGAATTTGAGAAGAGTCTGCTCACTTGTGCTTCTGTAACTGGAGACATAACAAAACTAGATGAAGGGGTCTTCTTGATATACTGCATTGGGTTTTCACTGTTTTGCGGTATGGTGCTCGCCAGTTGCGGGCCAACGTTTATAAAATAGTGATTGAATTGCTCACAAATATCAGCTTTATCGGTGTATACTTTATTATTCCCTACTATTCCTGATGGGGTAATACAAGCTGTTGGCTTACGTTTTATCAATGCACCAATTAGTTTCAATGTGGCCTTCAGGTTGTTTTTGTATACTTCAAAGCGTTTACTAAAATAGGCTTTTTTACTGGCTGACTTTACCTGATTAAGCTTGTTTGAGAATTTTTTATACTCTGTTATTTATCCGGGTCAGTTGAGAGAAAGTGCATCTTATACATACTTTGCTTATTTTTAATTGATTTAAGTATTGCATTTGTTATCCATGGCTTTCTTAGCTGTTTTTGCTTATTTGTGGATGCTATTCTCATCTGTGCATGTTTCTCAATGACAGTGTTTATAGCCCTAATTACACTATTGGTCAGATCACTGATGTTGGAGTTTGAACTAATAATAACATTCCAGTCAGTTGCATTAATATCTTGTCTATATAATTCATGGCTAAAGTGGGTATAATCCCTAAAGTGGATTTTGCTTCTAGGGTGATTTATAGAGACATCTACAGTGTAGAATATGGGTAGGTGATCTGAGATATCAATAAGTCCGATACCAGATATTCAGCAGTGGTATTGGTGTATATATGGTCAATAAGGGTTGCAGTATGAGTAGCAATTAAATAAATAAATAAAATAAATAAAATATACATTTATATAGCGCCATCTTCCATTAATTGTCCATGGCGCTTTACAATGCTCTAAATACCCTAAAAATTAAGATCCTAAGAATTAAATGCGCCATATAATACAATAAGGTTACAAATAAAAGATAAAAACTACAAATAAAAACTACAAATCAAATGCACGCTTAAAAAGATAAATCTTAATATTATCCTTGAAAACTGCCTCTGATGATGAAAATCTGATCTGGAATGGTAGTTTATTCCAGAGCCTTGATGCCGCCACGGAAAAAGCCCTTTCACCATATGTTTTAAGATTCGCTCTAGGCTCATCAAGCAACCTATTGTCTGAAGATCTTAGTGTGCGACGAGAGTCATTATACCTCAATAGGTCTTTAATGTAATCTGGGGCCAGTCCATTCAGAGCTTTGTAAGTTAGCAACAATATTTTAAAAACTATCCTATAATGAACTGGCAGCCAATGTAAACTCCTTACTAGTATTGGTGTGATATGTTCCTGCCTACTAGTCAAGGTAACAAGGCGAGCTGCCGAGTTCTGTAAAAGCTGAAGTCTATTAATCAAATACTTTGGGAGACCATAAAGTAGGGCATTACAATAGTCCAAACGCGATGTTATGTAAGCGTGCACAATAGTCTTAGTAGTACTCTGGGATAGGTAACGCCTAATTTTAGCTATACTGCGAATGCGGAAAAATGCGGTCTTGCAGGTTATTTTAATGTGTTCTTTGAAATCTAAACATTGATCGAATCCAACTCCTAAGTTCCTGGCCTGTTTACTAGACTTGATTACTTCTTTGCCAACTCGTATATAGTCGCGGGGTGGTCGTGGACGATATTTAGAACTAATAACCAAAAGTTCAGTCTTATCCTGATTTAACTTAAGTTTGTTGCGCAGGGTCCAATTCTGGTGTGGGTTTAGTGACTATGGGCAGAAAACTGTTTGAATAAAGCATATCCAGATAATCTTCAGTCTGCGAATGGGTAGGGCATTTTAGAAAATCAATGTTCATATCACCTAAGATATAAATTTCATATTTATCACTATTCCTTTTGATGGTCTCTTCCAGGGATACTTTGAACTCATCAACATAGCAGATGGGTGCCTATATATACAATCAACTAGAATGTGTTTTTTCGCGTTACATGGATCAATCTCAGCCCAGCAGGTTTCAACAAGCTTTATATTAAGTGTTATATCTGGCCTGGGTATTGATTTGAGAGTTCTCTTAATGTAAATAACAGCGCCCCCTGCAGGGGTGGGTGAGTCGGTGTGATAAAAATTGTAATTGGGGAGGTCTACATTAGTTGTACAGTTTGAATTCAATTTAGTTTCTGTAAGTGAAAGAATGTCTGGCCTTTCGTCTAGAGAGTATAACATATCATCTAGCAGGGTCATATTCTTTGGTAAACTTCTTATATTACAGTGTAGCATTGAGAGGGCATTGGATCTGGCATTATTTAAAACATTTTTCATCTTCGAGATTGAATAATAGTCAGATTGCGGAAAGGTAAGCATCAAGTCAGGGTCAGTTTCATCAGACTGTTCAGGATTAGGTATCATATCATAAAGATCAATATCTATGTACTGATCAATTTAATATGAGCATGAGCCATTGACAAAATTAAACTCTCTGTCATTTAAATTGTAAAAAGGTAATTCTTGAAGTCCGGCATCGATTGCTGTCATTATGCAAGTGTGAGTTACCTAGAATAAAACGCACGAATTAACTAGAATAAATTTACATATATACAGGTTAACGTTCTGTAATCCTACCGTCCAAAGTGATATATTTTTCTCATCTGTTTCTAATTTGGTCCAGATAATCGTCGAATTCCTCGTGGGTATTAAACGCCTCAATATTAGATGTTTCGGTCGCTCTTAGGTGAATTTTTCCATTCACAGTACACAGAAACTTGTAATTGTTGTCACGTTTAGATTTGTTGATCCGGCCGAATAATCTTTTCCGATAACTTGTAAGTGATTCGTTGACATGGATCTTGTCTTCCCTGAAGATACTCTTTCCCATTTCTGCACTTACCGACGGTAAATTACTTGATTTTTTACCAATAAGGTTTTATATCCTTTTGGAGACCTCCTCCCTTTTGTCTCTTCTTACAAACTTCACTATGATGCGGTTCTTTACTTTCTTTGTATCTGGCAATCGATGTGCCGTCGAAATACAACCGCCATCCGGCTCTAGTCCAATGAGTGACCCTATTTCTTTCACTAGCTGCTTTGGGTTGTCAGCCGGCAACATGGAGATGCCAGGTATCTCCAAGCAATCTCTTCTGGTGTATTGTTGGGTTTCATCGATCGTGCATTCTATTTCATATATACCATAAATACCTTTTTGTTTTTGTTTCTGCGCCACCAGTTGACGAATGCGGATTGTTTGAAATAGTAGAGACCTTAAGATTGAGGTTTTTCGGCTTTTCCCGCAAACCGCGAACGTCAAGAAGTCACGTGACCAGTGCCTTGCCGTCAGGTTTGCGGTTTGAGGTTCACGTTTGTACGGCTAGACCACGCTCTAGAGGTAAGTGATTTACTGCAAGGTTTTTTGCACCCTAAAACATCACAATCCCACGTTTGAGAGGAAATACTACTTTTTAGAACTCTTTCGCCTATTAATTATCGAATTCTTTTTCATAGAAATGTCATTTTTAAGACGATTTCTCAGCTAAAATAGAAGTGAACGGAATGACTGAAAACAAACATGGCGGCAGGCTATTTGTTACCAGCGAATCTTAAGTCCGAAGATGGGCAGACAGCTAACGTGAAACCGCTAACCGCAAACCGTGGTTTGCCGCTTGCGGTAAGATGGCCAAACCTCGATCTTAAGGTCTCTACTATCTTCATTGCCAACAGCGTCATCTTGGCCTTCACTCGACTCGTGCCTTTTCATCGTTTCATTGAAGCACGTCTCACAATATGCCACAGATTTTCCCTCTTTCCACCCAGGAATGTCCTCTTCATTTTCAAACACGAAGCACCTCACACAATAATAATTTCTGCACGTCAAACAAGTACATTACTTGCCAAAAATTTCCGACGATTTTAATTTCGGACTAAAAAGGTGTCAGAAAATAGAACCATCCGAACTTTTTAAGCGTCCGAAAGTTTTACAGTACAGTCGGTGTAGAACTTTTAAGTACTTTCATGGGCGACGCCATTACATGTATTCAAGGTCAACTGATGTACATTATATAGCTACATGTAGAACTCGGATTACGCTTTGCTCGTTCTTTTCATCACTGGAAAGAAAAGATTTTGTTCCTTTTATGAAAAACATAAAGTAGATAAATTACATTTTGAGTTCCAAAGCCTTTAGTTTCCTTTATGGAGCGTACTGGCTTGAGATAAGGCTTGGGCGGATTTTTTGTTTATTTCTCCTCGCTGTATCTGTAAAACCTTGAGTATACCGTAAAACTATCATTTCACAGCTGTTGGTTTAGTCCACTTCCTGTTTTGTAGGCGTAAATTTGCTTTATCCATGTTTCAGCAAAGTGTCCCAAATTTTTCTCCGAGATTTGACCGAAATTAGATTTAAAAAAGTGTCCAAAAATTAAACATCCGAAATAAAACGTCCGAAAATTTAACGTCCGAAATTTTGTGGCAAGTAATGTATATTTGTTTTTAAAAAGCACGAACTGCACATTCCTTCGCCTCCCGCCATTTTTCAAAGTTCTGTTTAGACTCATCTGCGCATGGCATTTACGGATTATGGTTACTAAATGAATCATAATAATTCACTATAATTCATGCATTATATTCTGCACATGTGAAATGCGACGTCTGAATCAAATGGCGAACTTAAGTCGAATATTCGACTGTTTCAGTCGCAGATTCGACGTATGTCGAATTTAATTCCAAACAGTCGAATTTAATTGATTCAAACGTCGCATTTTCTCGAGTTATATTCGGCACATGTGAAATGCGACGTTTGAACCGGGCCTAACTTGGTCTCCTCAGAGAAAATGAAATAGCGGAATTTGGCACGAAGCCAAGTGCGCCTGCCCCACACTGAGATTTCAGCAGCTGTCTGTCTTGAGCCATCATAAAGGTGACAATTTCCTTCTTCGTCTTCGGACGTGCATGGTCATAGACCCTTTTCATAATGGCGCCCGACAAATTATTCTTTTATCCTTATGATAATGAGCCCTACTAGCCTCGTCAGCATGTGCAAAATTCAATAGAATTTTTTCATTAAAGTGAGGTTAGTAGGGCTAATTAACACATATACAAAAGAATAATTAAAATCGTCCGCCATTATGAAAAAGGTCTATTGGGCTGACAATTATGATTGCTGCAAATAATTGTTCTGTGTATCGAGGAAGCCGGTTAAAACCTCGAAAATACCATTTTCGAAAGGTCCAGCTGGACTCAGTGATACAAGGTACATTTCGGAAGTCATTCATCCGCCTTTCATGGCGATATGGAGATTACTAGACCGTGTTGGGCAAGGCTGTGCAAATAGCATGACCGGATGGATCTGACTGACGACTCTTGCTCACACGTCAGTAAAGGAACTCTCACAGGTACAATTCTAGACTCAGGAAAGGCACTGGCAACTCTCAGGTGCTGGTGTCTGTGACGAACATTTATTAGGCCCCGGTTATATAGAGAAACATTGTCCCGGGTAGAAGGGTCACCCGCCTACCCGAGCTACCCTGGGCGAGCCAATTTTTCCTACATTTCCTTACAAAACTTGGCGAACCGTTTACATGAGTAACAAAAAGTTGGCTCGGCTAGAAGGGTGACCCTCCTAGCCGGGTCACCCTCTTTCGATGGTAGGGTTACCCTCCTAGCCGAGCCAACTTTTCTCCATATAAACACTTTGGCTCACCTAGCCGGGTCAACTCGGTCAAGGTGAGACAATCAGAGCATGCGTGAGTGCTGCTGGCTCGGGCAAAAGGGTCAACTTTATCTCATATAAACGCTCGCTAAAGTTGACTCGGCTGGGAGGGTGACCCTCTTGCCCGGGACAACTTTTCTCCATATAAACGGGGCCTAAGCCTTCATGCAATTCCGGGATGAAACGATCTATTTTTATCAGTTGTAATTACCTTTTATTCAAGAATTCAGTCAGAACATTTTTCTAGTCAAAGTAAAGTGAAGGTTTGTTTCAGCAGATATTACACGGTGTGCAAATTAATTTGCACGGCTGTGCAAATTATATATATATATATATATATATATATATATATATATATATATATATATACATACATACATATATATTTTGCTGGAGTTTTGAAAATATGGCTCCTGGAGTCCATACTAACTCCTATTACATGTCTCTATCTCTTTCTTGGGGGGGGGGGGGGGGGGGAGGGGGGCGCATACTAGCTACATTAATAATTAGAAGAAGAGAAAGAAACTGTCCCTGACTTCAACTTTGCATTAAGGTCTTGTCCCCGCTCCCCTCCCCTCCCCTCCCCTCCAGTTTTATTTGTCAGTTAGTTTCCACTCTCTCTCAAAGAAAGAAACGTGCATTTGAAGTCTTCTAGCGGTCAGTTAGCTCGCAATGACGTCGTTAGAGTTTGATTTTCCTTTGGCCTCTTAGAGCAGAGTATCCCTTTGGACATCATTAAGTCCAGTGAGGGGTGCAGTGTCTGCCTCGTCTAATATCCTGCTGTGCAGTTGTTTGCTCAACGAGTACTTTGTTTACCCGGGCGGTACTGCTGGAACAATGCAGGGATATTGAGAGCTCTGCTTTGAGAGGTAACAAGTCTTTAGCCTCAGAAAGTAGGTGTCGGTGATGATTTCTAGGCTCAGGGAGAGAAACTGGTGTAGAATTTGGAGCATGCTAAAGACTTAGTAAAAATGCTGTGGCTAGATTGTCGTCAACAGCTCCTCGCTAACACGGACAGTAAACATCCGGGACCTCATGAAGTTTCCCAAAAAGCACAAGGCATGGCTGGGAATTTGTCTGCAAAAAGCGTAAGTTTGAACATTTTTTAGACTAGTTTCCGCCCTCGCAACTCTATCGATCTTAAGCTAGTGATTTGATAGTCTGAAAGTGTCATCATGACTGGTTTCCGGTGTCAGAAGTGATCACAAATTCGAGCGATAATTTACAATATAATTGTGTAATAATTTGTGTTCGGGACATGGACGCATGGATGCTTTCCAACAAGCTGAAATTAAATAAAGACAAGTCTGAAGTTCTCGTAATATCCTCTTCCTATCGACCTCGGCCACCACTATCTTCTGTTGATATATGTAATGAGACTGTATCCTGCTCCCCCAGTGCACGCAATATTGGAGTTATCTTTGATCAGTCCCTTTGTATGGTACCTCATGTCAATGCAGTCTGTCAATCGTCCTTTTTCCATCTTCGTAACATTGGTTTTATACGCAAATATCTTACTTATGATGCTGCAAAGATCATTATTCACGCCTTCGTAGTTTCTAAACTTGATTATTGTAATTCTTTATTGTATGGCCTACCATCCTATCTTATTCGGAAGCTTCAACATGTTCAAAATTCTGCCGCTCGCCTTGTTAACCAGTGTCCAAGATTTTGCCATATGACTCCAGTCCTGAGGGATCTTCACTGGCTCCCTGTCTCCTTTCGTATTGAATTTAAAATTATGTTAATTACTTACAAAGTACTACATGATCGAGCTCCAATCTATATACAGGAACTCCTTCAATTGTATTCACACAGCCGCAATCTTAGATCCTCTAATAGAAATTTATTAGTTAAACCCTATTTTAATCTTAATTCGTATGGTAAACGAGCTTTTTCTGTTGCTGCTCCGGAACTTTGGAATAACTTACATGAGGATATTAAATCTGCAAACTCAATTGATGATTTTAAACGCAAACTTAAATTTCTTTTTATGCGAGCCTATGAATCGTGAAGTTTTTATTTGTTATCTGATTTTTTATCTATTGTGTACATTTATTTTGTAGTTAGCGTCTAGTTTTAATGTCAATTGCTTGCGATTATTTTTACTTTTTAATTTTATCTAATTTTTGTAAACAGCGCCTTTGAATCTTGTAGAAAGGGCGCTATATAAATGGATTATTATTATTATTATTATTATTATTATTATTATTATTATTATTATTATTATTAGCTGTGATTCTTCGTAGCAATCACGAACGCTCGGTTGAAAACGCTGTTAGACTTCTCCTAAATCGATGCCGCTAATTCCAAAGCTAACTTTGCCGTCAGAAAGAGCGTATTCTAGAGAGATTTGGCCGACTAACGCACCAAAATTCTCATGTCAGAGGTCACGTCAATTTCATGTCTAAATGCAAGACAAATAACATGTATTCTTTGTCTTCCCTTTGACAGAGACTGTAGGTTCCTAACGGGCCTAAATGCAAGTCTCCCTTTTGATAAACCGAGGTATTGATAAAGAAAGTTGTAAAACCCCTCAAATTTTCATGAACCTGGTTTTCAAAAGATCGGCTATATATATATATATATATATATATATATATATATATATATATATATATATATATATATATATATATATATATACTCACACACACATGGCGTCTTGCCTTTATTTTCAGTTTTTACTAAGAGAGCAGGGAGGCCCTAATTTACATATTTTATATGTTGACGGAATTCTGTTCTTTATTCTGGCAACTCTCCTCTTTAAAGGCCAAGCAACGATGCAGTGCGAAGTGATCAGTGCGACGCGGTACAGTGTAATCCCGTTCATACGGCCATGAACCTAGCCTAAAAGCGGAGCTCCACGATTTTTTCTTCTTTTAACTGGTATTGAGCAAATTCGCATGCCTCTCCTTGCTTATCTTTAGAGCTGTCAACTGCTTATGTTTAGAGCAGTCAACATTAAAACATTAAGAGGGAATGTCCACTATCGTTGAGCCAGTCGTGGCACATGATGAAAAATAAAAAGCTTTCATATTCTTCCCAGAGATAGCCTATGGTAAGCCTAGAAAAGTGGTGTGATTTTTTTCTTGAAATATATTTGTAAACCCACCAAAAAATCAAAAATCCGTTAGGTCCCACCTCTCGTCAAAAACACGCAAAATTCAGTGACTAATAGCTTATCATAAACTTCGCTCTGTTCAATCCGCATCACAATAAAACTCCGGTTTGAGCCTGGAAGTGTAGCTTTGAGAGGTTTTCAAGTCTTTTCAAGGTCACGACGAGCCGCTCAAGATCACTAAAATTCGCTTCTCAAAAATTCTTAATTATGCACACTTTTTCAATCGCAAATTCGCTACCCGGTAAATCACCAAAACACCTAAAATTCTGACCTTTCGAAAGAGGAAATTTCAGTGTAAAACCTGGTATAAAAATTATTTTCGGGCTTTTCATCAGCGCTGAGTACTAACGCTCTCAAAATCGTGATAATCACAACACTAACCTGCTAGAAACGAAAACAATCGGCGGGTGCCTGTGACCAGATAACCAAAAGGAACGAGAAATGTGTTCTTTCATTTGATTTCCTCGGTATTTGGACTTAAACTATGGCAGAAACGTCACGTCTAGCTCACCTTCTGTAAGATATGACATTCAAATATTTTAAGTGCTGGTGTTTCCAGAATCCTACACGATAACCATTGCGACGCGTGGAGTTCGGCAAAGTACATCATCTTATTGACATTTAATCGATGACTCCAAGATAATCCACCACATTCCTAACCACATTCCTATCCCTTGTTCTTAAACAGCAATCCATAAAAGTAGTAAAGCCTTCCATCGCCAGTCCCTTGCTTGCTAAAGCGAAATGCTTATGTGCTGTTCTCCTCGCTCATGTTGCATGCTGAAAATATGGCGTCCGATTTCGACCTCTCTGTCACGCAATGGTCACTTAATAGGATTTTGTCACGCATTGCCAAAAATGGATAAAAGAATAATGAATATGGAAATTTAATGAGACGTTCAAATTTTAAAGCCAGAAGGATCCAAACTCACGCGGAAATTTCCTGGCAGAGAAACAGTGCTTTTATGTGTTTTGGGCTCGGGAGGGGGAGGGGTTAGGATGACTCTGCTATATGGGACTATCAGAGGTATGTACGGCCCCAAAGGGTATGGTTTTTGAGCTGTTTATGTCTGAAAAAGGTGTAAATCTTACACACACTGGACTGAAATAGGGTGTTTTTTTCACTCTGGCTTGGCATTGAGTATTTTGTTCACAAGGAGCCGATTATTTCCACATTAACAAATTTGTAGCCCATCTCAAATGTTTACGCAGATGAGGCCTTTTTTCCGGTTTAGGGCGGTCATACTTTAGAGACTAATTTTATAGGTTTGAAAATTGAGTATCGATTTTTTCCGCTGGCGAGCAGGTTTTGGAGTTGTGTGACGTCTTGTTTCCAACTATTTTATGTGAGAGATCAATGCTGAATGATCGTATACTGTCATGATATGCACCTATTTTGTTATATAATCACAATGATTATAACCAGTATTAATTAAATTCCCGGCAACTTTGTTACTGTACGTCAGAAGATAGTAGCGAGCTACAGAAGCGCAACGCCTCGGTAATTTTAGGAGAAAGTTGTGCCAAGTAAGTTGAACTTGCATACAGACATTCGTTGAAAGGGCAAACGAACTTCACGTTTACTTGCTAATGCAAGCTAGCTGCAGTCCTGTAACGAATAACGTGCGATCAATAAGTGTTGGCCGTCGATGGGTGGCAAAAGGGTGAAAAACTTCCGCGTACTTGCCTGTAAATATTGATCTTGGCCAAAGTGAATGTAGGCCATCACAGGTCCTTAAGTCTACGGTCTACTAGCGACTCCGTTTGACCAATACTTCAAGTCTTGAGAAAAAAATAAAAAAAGTTTAACGATGGAACTGATCTCCTTTGATTGTTATACATGTATCTTTTTTTTCCTTTTTTATGTTGTTATTGTAATGACTCCTATAACCTTTTTAGTGAAAAATTAAGTGCAAAATAAACAAAATGTGAAAGTGAATGTGAAATGTGCACAGCCGGAATCGATAAAAGATTACTGATCAGAGCGGATTCACAGCTACCTTAAATTGAGGTGGTCCTGAATCTGCTTTCATCGCTTTTTTTTACACTTCCCAAAACGTAAACCTTGACGTGCTGATTAGAATTCGTCTAAAAAGGTTATAGGAGTCGTTCTCGAGTAACAAGCCCATCGTTTACGTCACAAAAGTGGCCACCACTTTCTCACCAATGTTTGGGCCTTTGTTTGATGTAGCATCGATTTGTTTATTGTAGCATCGAAGGGAGGCGGGTGGCCACATGCCGGATCAAGCGGTCCGGGTTTGAGCCCTGACAAGGGACATTGTGTTGTGTTCTTAGGCAGGACACTTTACTCTCGCAGTGCCTCTCTCAACCCAGGTGTATAAATGGGTACTACTGGCAAACTATTTCTCGGGGTAACCGGCGATGGACTGGCATCCAATCCAGAGGGGAGTAGAAATACCCCCAATCACTTCATACTACAGAAACCGGGATGAGCTCCGACCAGATTAGCCATTAGGTTCGTAATCAGACTTAACTTTACTTTGCAACTAAAAACTAATCTTGATCCATCAAAGGAGAAAATCTGAAAAAGGTGCAAAACGTTATGAGCTACATCAGGAGCTCCTGGCTACATAAGTACTATACGAAAACAAACCATGCCTCTATGGGATTCATCTCGTTAAAGAGATGAAATATTCTCAAAAAGCTGAAAGACTTAATTCACCCCATGAGATGTCTCCGTCTTGTAAATATATTTTTCCAATCAAACGATGTAAAAAGATAAACATTTTTTGGTTCTTTGTACACTCAATACGTGACAGTTTTATCAGTTTTATCACCGTTCTCGCGTGGCGCGTGACACAAAGCAAGTAATCGATAGCTTTACACAACTAGGCTTAAAAAAAAAACAATAAGGCTATGTACTGAGAGAAGCGTATGAGTATCTTTAGCATATGGATAACACCACATCAATCTTTTTTCTGTTTGAAATCATGATTGCATGAAAGGTTTTATGCAGAACGCCGGCGCTGAAACATAAGACCACGAAATAACGTAAAAAGAATGACTGTAAAGAAACGATTTGTTATTCGCTCGCCGAGAGAGCTTCAAGCAGGATCCCTACTAACAGTGTCTCAAGCTGGAAAAGAGCGAACTAATCCACAACGAAAGTCAACACTTTCTTGTTTATTATACTTCTACCGCAAGGGGTTATGGGAGTTACAACTCTAGGGGGATTATGGGTCACGACCCTCACAATATGCATTGAAAACTCAAGATACTGTGGTGAAAAATGAACTAGTCTTGTTTAAAACGAATAAGCACCCTTTTTATTTCCCTTGTTAAAATCATTGGAGGGCAAACTTTAGTGCACATTGTGTTGCAGATAGGATAAAATTAAGATGATTTTCATTCGAACATTCGAATAATAATGGCAAAATTAAGTTCCCAAAAATCCTCATGGCATGGTAATATTTTGAATGCTGTTAAGAAGAACCTATCGAGACTTTAAGCTATTAAGCTGACCCCACGAGAGAAAATTGGACTCGAAGTTCCATATTTCAATAAAACACAGACGCTTTAAGCATTCTTACGAGGTTTGACACTATTTTTCTCGAGAATGCTGGAGAATTTAATCGCGGGATCACTTGGAGAAATTAACTAGAGTGGATTTGTTAAATAGCATTCTCAAAGTTACCGTGCTATGAGTAGATTTTCAGTAAATATTTTTAGCACTCATTGCTCGAACCTGGAGCCGAATCCGTCTTAAACGCTCTTGCGGCTGTATAGGCGCTAGTCCATTGTTTGACTTCTTTGCATTGCCTGTGATTGAATTGTGCGATATCTTTTCGTTAGACAACCCCGCTAAACAACAAACTCTTTTCGTTAGACAACCATTCAATTTGAGCAGTTTTCATGCGATTTCTGACGCTGCGATATTTTACGGGTCACGTTCGGATTCTTTTAAATTTTCCATATTGTTTTCCACGTGAAGGGTCGCAGAGGTATGTTCTCATGGCTCTCAAATAAAACTTGTTTGCTCTGAACGTCTTATTAAATCTTTTGATTAAGTTTTTGGCAACGCGTGACAAAATCCTATCAATTGTCCATTACGTGACAGAGATTGGACGCCATTTACACATTTCAGCTCCAGCATTGGCGAGGAAAACAGAGCATAAGATTTCCTCTTTATGAGCAAGGGACTGACGCTAGAAGGCTTCACTACTTTTATGGATTGTTGTTTTAGAACAAGGGATAGGAATGTGCTGGATTTTCTTGGAGTCATTGGTTGAATGTCAGCGGTGAGAAGATGATGTACTTGGCCGAACTCAACGCGTCGCAATGGTTATCATGCGTACGTGTAGGATTCTGAATACACCAGTACTTACGTTTGAATGTTACATCTCACGGGAGGTGAGCCAAACATGACTTTTCTGCCATAGTCTAAGTCCAAATACCGAGGAAATCAAATGAAAGAAGACATTTTCAGGTTCCTTTCGAATATCTAGTCCGGTACGGCTTCCTTTTGTTTACGTTTCTAGCAGGTTAATGTTGTGATTATCACGATTTTGAGAGCGTTAGTACTCAGCGCTGATAAAAAGCCCGAAAATAATTTTTATACCAGGTTTTACACTGACGTTTCCTCTTTCGAAACGTCAGAATTTTAGGTGTTCCAGCGTTTTACCGGGTAGCGAATTTGCCGGTTGAAAAAGTGCGCATAATTAAGAATTTTGAGGAAGCGAATTTTAGTGATTTTAAGCGGCTCGTCATGACCTTAAAAATGAACCCACAGAAGTATAATTAGCCTCAAAAGACTTGTAAACCTCTCAAAAATACATTTCCAGGCCCAAACTGGAGTGTTATTGTGGTGCGGATTGAACAGAGCGAAGTTTATGTTAAGGTATTTGTCACTAAATTTTGCGTGTCTTTGACCGGACGAGGGACCGTGACGAATTTATGATTTTTTGGCGGGTTTAAAAACTATTTGAAGAAAACAAAACCCACCACGTTTCTAGGCTTACCATAGGCATCTCTGGGCGAAATATGAAAAATTTTGATTTTCCATCATGTGCCACATATTTACGATATGGGTCGGTCCTAGTGGACATTCCCTCTTAAAAGAAAACAGTACACGATGCGTATGTTTGCAAGAAAAACAAATTTAACAATCAAAAAGCGATCAAACATTTTTATCCAACATCGTGTTTGATCGTTTAGCTACCTCTCTCAACATTACAATTATTCTTAAGAGCGACTTGCTGTACCGGTCACCTATACCTATGCAAGATAGAAAAAATCGATTTTCTGAAAATTTGTCAGGAAGAAGGTTTTTACTAACTTGTTTTAAAACTGTAACTTTGAGGCTGTTTGGATTTTTATTTTCTTCTCCAGACGGCATTTTGTATTTTGCCCCTAAAAGAGCCAAACTCGGCCCTGAAATTACACTTTTTGCGAACGCTAGCAAACCAAATTATTGCGCGTAGCTGGAAAAGCTGACCCATGTTATTAAAATATAATGTTTTAGTACTTATTTCGTGTTGTCAAATCCACATTTAATACGAACCTGAATTTTTAACAAATTTTCAAAATTATACGCTACGGTGATGTCGCGTCACATCCAAATTTAGGTCAAATTCATGGACCAAAAAGTCAATCTGGTACATGGATTTACCTCCCAAAACTATTTTTCTGGATAAACATATCACTTCATTTTACTTTTTATCGCAAATCTAGCTTGGGTAAATAAAACGCAAAAATTTGACAGCGTCTTGAAACTAGGCACTTGAGCTAATCGCTTTACATTTTGACCTTTCACGCTGCGATTATTATCTCGAACATTGACCCTGAAATGTTCGCCTGTGGGTCTTAATTCCGGTGAAATAGTTGTTTTAAGCCTCCAGATATCAGCTATTGTAATTTAAACACAGTTTCTAGCCGCAAACGAGTATATTTAGCAAAGGCTTATTTTGAATGGCCTAAACATTTGGCGGTTAGCGAGCACAGACAATGCACGCAACAAAATGTCGCTTTATAAATCGTTATCAAGAAAAATCTTTAGGAAAACTAGAAGAATAAATAGTTGAATAACTACTTGGAGTTATTTCTTACCTTAATCTCGCCTATCTTGATAAGAAATGGTAACATTGCTGCTGACGTCTTTAAGGTACTTTTCGTGGCGTGACGAAGCACTCGGATTACATATTAACCATTGACACAGGATACCCAAGCTAATGGATGATTCGATTCGTTTTGTTTCGGTTATCGTCAGTCGGTGTCGGCATTACAATTACACTTTCACAACCTCCGTGTTGACCCGCTAATTCTGTTAAGTACTATTATAATAGTTCCTAGTGGCTGATGAATCCCCGCGAGACAGTTCCGCCTCTTGAAAGCTACACATGGGTGAGATATTTATTATTTCTGGGTGTAGCAAAAAATAAATACTTGGAGTTATTTCTTACCTTAATCTCGCCTATCTTGATAAGAAATGGTAACATGGCTGCGTCTTCATAGCTTGTTCGAAACATTCTCAGCGGCCAGGCTACAAACAAAACCACGGTCACAGGAATTCTAAGGTCACGTGAGAGCGTCCAAATTCTTACTATTTGTTTGGTTGTTTGTTTTTTGCAATTGATTGTTTTGTTGCTGTTTTTTTTTTCTTTCAACAAGCTCATTGTCTCGGGATAACGGGTGTGCACTTCCTGGTATCAAATCTCGCAGAATTGCGGTGCACGTGTTTTGGAGCTGTCTTGTTTTGAGCGCGATTAATATTTTCTTGTAAAAAGCGTTGTATCCTTTCGCCTTTCAAATTAACGTCGGATTTGGTTTTACTTGTATTCAACATACGTAACCGGAGAATCCGGCGTTTATATTAAAGTTAAAAATTGTAATTTAATGGCTTCATGTGGTTTTGCCACACTTGTGGGGAGACGTTCTCAAGTGAACTCCTTAATAATAATAATAATAATAATA
Organism: Pachyseris speciosa; assembly: GCA_016490735.1. Lineage (NCBI taxonomy): Eukaryota > Metazoa > Cnidaria > Anthozoa > Scleractinia > Pachyseridae > Pachyseris > Pachyseris speciosa. The sequence continues at coordinate 412,600 of JAEMWC010000409.1, forward strand.
ATAATAATTTAGAACTTATATAGCGCATTTTCCATGTGTATATGATCAAATGCGCTTTACAAGCAGATGAAATTGGAATTTGGAAATGTTGGTTTTTTTGTGGAGAGGGGAAAACCGGAGAACCCGGAGAAAAACCTCTCGGAGCAGAGAAGAGAACCAACAACAAACTCAACCCACATATGACGTCGAGTACGGGAATCGAACCCGGGCTACATTGGTGGAAAGCGAGTGCTCTCACCACTGCGCCATCCCTGCTCCCCCCTCCTTATGTAGCCAAATGAAGGATGTGTCAAAATGTACCAGAGGCATTCCGGTTTGGAAAAGCACCTATTGTTTGGGTTAGTGCAAGATGTTGCATGAGAGATGCACTCTGTTGGACTTGGCTAAAAAGAAATACCAGGCCCTTTTAGTCGATGGTCGAGTGAAGCAGTCTTGACAGTGCTTGAACAAGGAGACATCTAAGTAAGCGCCAACACTTTACCCAAGGGGTGGGCCTCGAAGACAACCAAAAAGTTCACTCGATTCAGTGATACCCAGAAGAAATACTGGGGAGGAAAAATTTAACCTTGGCCAGGCAGCCGGCCAAAAAAGAGGATCCCATTAATGTAGCCCGAGACATGAGATTTGCCAAGAAGATGGATGGCTTGATGCTGTTCAACAGAGACGAGTATCTCGCCACGCAGCAAGTGCAGTCTTCTTTTTTTCTTCTAGAATGGCGGCGAAATGTCGTTATGATCAAGGTGATCTTTCAGTGCCAGATATCACGGTGGCAGAAGAGCAGCAGCAAATACCATACTTCAAGAAGTACAATTGCTGTATCCAATTGTATATGACAACCTAGACCCTGGAGGGGGGGATATACGTATGTGCGGCCCCAAAGGGTATGGTTTTGTAGCCGTTTCGGTCTGAAATAGGGTATCAATTTTGACCATTTTGGTCTGAAATAGGATATGGTTTGTGCACTCTAGTCTTGAATTCGGTATGTTTTTTAGAAAAAGCTACTTCTCCATCTTTAGTCGATAAAACCATCAACAAAAGCCCTTCTTTTTTGTCTTTTAATTATGTTTATGCCAACTGTGTACGTGAAATAGGTTTGAAATAGGGTATCAATTTTTTTGTCAGGTCTGAAATAGGGTAGGGAAAATCGCAGATTTTCGTCTGAAATAGGGAAAGGGTATCAGGAAGCGGGCCGCACACCCCCACCCAATTTTTTCTGAGAGTACCCCCCCGGAACCTAGACACCTGTGCCCTGTACAAAGAAAAGCGGCTGAAGCAGCTCAACATTGCTATGCTTTGTATTGTATTGGCAACTACTTTGACTTAGTAACGGAAGGCGGTTTTAATAACAAACGCAAGGCAGAACACATAGCTGCTTTAAGTGGACTTGTTTCAGCTTGCGATTGTAATGAGTAAGCCAGAAATGGAAAAATGTAGACCACATGCACCCATTTCGTATCAGTGGCAAAGGAACATCTCACTAGCTCGTGGAGTATGGGGCGAGATAATAATTCGCAAATGAAACGATCTGAACCTGGCCGAGCTGAGAGAGTAACATCTAATGAGAACGGCCCCCCACTGGCCTCCTAATTTCTAGCCTGCGGAGCACGCGTAAAACTGGGCAGTGGGGTGTGGGGGGAGGTGGGGGCTTGCGCTGATGGAAGCTCAGGAAGGGACACGGGTTTTCGCTTCCCCTCCACCTCCCTTCCCCGTTTACGCCTGCAACGCAGGCTAATCAATTCTTTCCACCCGATACCCCACTTAACATATTTTTCAGAGAATAACGAAGGGCTCATGTTTTACTCACTTTTAGTATTTAGTATGATGAACAGGTCGGTCACAAGAGTCTCAACAGTTTAGACAAGGAACTGTCTTCGCAAATGAAAGAGAGCAGAACGTGTTGTCTTAATAGGTTTTACATTCATCATGTAAAATGAGACAGAAATACCTTAATAGGTGTTTTTATAGGTATTTTGCAGAACTTTAGCCGCGGAACAGGGGCGTGGGGTAGGGGAATTTGGAAGAATTTACCAAAGGAACTGAAACTATTATTTTATTTTTTGTTTTGTTTTGTTTTGAGTATAATAATTTGTGCCCAAAATCGAAGTATTCTAGAACGTTTATTACCAGGTCTACTACAATTAATATAATCGGTATGTGTAGGAGCAATAGCAATAAGCTCCTGGTAAGAACCATGTGTAAATGTTACACCCCGAAATAATAAATATCTCACCCATGTGTAGCTTTCAAGAGGCGGAACTGTCTCGCGGGGATTCATCAGCCACTAGGAACTGTTATAATAGTACTTAACAGAATTAGCGGGTCAACACGGAGGTTGTGAAAGTGTAATTGTAATGCCGACACCGACTGACGATAACCGAAACAAAACGAATCGAATCATCCATTAGCTTGGGTACCCTGTGTCAATGGTTAATATGTAATCCGAGTGCTTCGCCACGAAAAGCACCTTAAAGACTCTCTGGCTACCAAGATGCAACGCGCGCATCACCCGATACGAAACCTCCATTTTGTCCGTCGTTCAATGACTGGTTACGAAATCGGTTTTGAATCTAAGCCATCTTCGCAGGATTTTAAACAGTTGTAACTTGTAATCCATAGTTTTGTTGTTATTCTTCACTAAAAAGTGGATATTTCGCTGGCAAACGTACTCTTTGAACGTTTTTGGATCATTTGAACAACCGAGAGGCTGACGATGTAGACTGTGACGATGGCGGCTTTGAAGAATCGCGGTGGAAGACCTCGGAGGCCAGAGCCTCTGAAATTTGTGTATCTCAGAGAGTCAGTCCGTGAACACTGGAGGATCAGAAAGAATTCCTTGGGATATGCCAAGCTAACCGATAGCGAGTTTGCTGAGGTTTTACTTCAGTAAGTAACATTTCAATGCTGTGTTCGGAAATCGCTTCTCGTGTCAAACGTGATATTGAAGTTGTCCTCGATAATTTTGGTCAACTTCTCGCTTTCTCTCGTTGTAGTTCGCGCCCAACAATCAGAGCGGAGGACAATGACAATGCCGATGTTGGTATACAGGACGACAGTTTACCTGTTCTCGATTGTAGTTCAGGTGAGTTGTAATTTCTCTGGCACTTATCTTCACGCTTTACTTTCAATGAAAGAAATTTCGCATTATCTGATCATCATGGCAACAGAAACGTTGTGGTTCAGTGTTATCCTTGGTTCAATTTTTATTTTCCTTTGTTTTGTACTCACTATCATACATTGCCATACACAAGAACAAAATAAATAAAAAATTGAACCAAGGATAAGATTGAACTACGACATGAACAATTCCTTTTGTACACAGTGTTTTCATTTTTTTCGTTTAGATATAGTTGCTCCTGAGTATTGTATTTTTTATAGTTTGTTTTATGAGACAGTATTTCTCACAAGAAAACTAAAGAAAAGGGCCACTACTGCATTATTTTTGTATGGTCAATCGTTGTTGAGTTGAATAATATTGATTGTTCATACCTACAGTGTAAGGTCATGAGTATGTGTATGATTACCTAGCCATGGCGTCAAGGTAAAATGTATGTATCTACATTTTAGACATACAAGCCTGTTGGAAAACTTCAACAGGATGATGCTAAAGTATGCCCTCAAGAGGAATGCCTTTGAGTAAGTACATTTTCAAACATAATGTTCTGAAACAAGTGCTATGTATGATGGCTGTGAAAAATTGAGCATAGTTATCTTTTTAGTCATTTTGCTACATTGTGTGGGGTATTGTGCTGGATCTCCATACCTTTTGTATAGTCTTATGCTACAACCAATTAAACTATCACATACAAATGTTCTAAAAGGAACTTTGTTTCCACAGCTTCCTTGCTTTCTGTTTAAGAATGTTTCTGGCTGCGCTTGACCACAACATGCACGTTTTCCGACCACAAGTGACTACAAAGGATGGGCAGCCACTATGGCAGAAGCAGTACTCCAAGCGTACTAAAAGATGGCACCCTGAACCTGTGAAAGCTGAGAGGTCATTTCACTACATTCCATACTTAATGGCAAGCATCATGAAAGGAAGGGTGGATGATGAAGAAAGTGCTGCAAGAGTGGTGTTTCTTCCAGAACATCACCCAAGGCATTTGTCACCAACTATTGCCATGAGAGAAAGCCCCGAGTTGGCAAACCTTGTTAAAAAATATCAAAGTCGATTAAGGCCAAAAGAAGGTCATTAAAAGCATCCCCTCTATTCTCTGTGTCCTTAAATGGGATGTTTTGTAAGTTCTTCAGTTATAATCAGGGTTGCCACAGTCAGGTTTCCTGCTAGCAGAGGCCTCATTTCCTTGTATTCAGAAAGCGGGAGAAAAGAGACCTCTGCTATGGGTCAAAACGGTCTTTGATTAAGTCGCCGTCCGAGTTCGTGAACGGAGGTGTTAAAATACATGCTCTATGTTTTGTTTGTCATTTGATCATGTGCTAAAAACATCACGTGATGGTTCGGTGGCTAAAAAAATGTGCTGCATGCTCAACACAGACCGTTTCGACCCATGGCAGAGGTCTCTTTTCTCCAGTATGCTGAATACAAGGAAAAGAGGCCTCTGCTAGCTGGGAAACATTCAGGGAAAAGTCAGGGAAAAACAGTTTCTTTTTTCAAGGTTAGGGAAAAGTCAGTGAATTGTGCATCAATTCAGAAAAATTCTAAATTCCACCAGAAAGTCAGTGTAAAGTCAGAAAAATTTTACTTTTGGTTAGCAACTAGGTTTGTAAAAGAGTTTTCAGCTTTTAGCAAAGGTGTTTCAAAAATTTTCTAGAAATTGATTTCTGTGACTTCATTGCTGTCCTTATTGCCCATGGTTTTGTCTTGGATGGTCAGTGGTTGGTTTGTGGTCAGTGAAAAGTCTGGGCATAAACTGGATCCCATGTGGTGGCAACCCTGGTAATAGTGAGTCATTCTTGCTAGACAAACTCAAGTAATTTAGTTTTCAGAATGTAAGTGTTATGACTTCATTGAGATGCCTACATTGTGTGCAACATGGGGATCAAATTTGTTTCTTGCTTTATCTGCTACATGGCAAGCAATTCTAAGTCAACTACATATAGTATGAATGTTCATTAAAACTGACAGTTACGTATAAGAACAGTTTTCTGCTAGTCACCACATATGTTAGTTACTAAAATTGTGTGTCATCTGTATGGCAATCATTATTTGTAATGATCGGTGAAGCCTTTGGAATTGGTCATTTCTTTCAGCCATAATTTGTAGATGGCTTTTTATCTTACCCTGTGAGCAATCCATCATTGGAATGGTGGTGATTTAGGACCCGGTAACATGGAGGTGGGGGACCTAAGGAAAGTGAGGTTCCCTGCCTAGGTGGGGTTACCAATCTCTCCATACAATCTCTCTTTATCTTTTGATCGCATTCACATGTGAAGTGGGGTACCTCACCAAGGCGGGGTTACCAATCTCTCCATACAATCTCTCTTTATTTTTTGATTGCATTCACATGTGAATTGGGGTACCTCACCTGGGCGGGTTGCCCGGTTAGCTGGGGCGGGTAATCCGCTTTGCTGGGGTGAGTTTTCTCTATGTGAATGCTGGAGGTGGGGTAGGATGTTGTTCATCCGGGCAATTGTCTCTGAATTCTTTGTTGATATATGTACTTAGCGACCACGCAATAGCATTTTAAACCTCACCCCTGCACCCCAGGGTTGCATGTGAAGGCCAGCTTTTTTTAACACGGTTAGGTGGGGTATCTCACCTTCCAGGGCTCCTCCACCGCCATGTGAACATTCCCTTAGTGTTGGTGTGTGTGTGTGTGTTTGTGTGTGTGTGTGTTTGGGAAGTGGAGGGGGCTGTGACCTTATGTCTAAACCCGACAATAACTGAGAATACTTGAGCAGTATCAATCTTTAATTATGCAAAATATACCAATTCAAACAGAATGTATTATGGTAGATGTGGAACTGGTGAATGGGCAGTAAATTTCAAATAAATATTACAGCACCAGTCAGAACTATCCTTTCTAATTTACTGTAAGAGTAACAGAGTAGCTTTCAATCGAGTGTCAAAAATTACTCTTGTTTAGTGAGGTTTTGGTTTGCTTCAACAATCAGAAACAAAATTAAAACCAATTATAGTGATTTGGTTGCAGTTGTGGTTTTCAGCCAGAGTCAATGCAGTAGTTTTGAATATACGACACTCTTTTGAAAATCGCTGTATGCACTTGCCCTAAGCTCTATTGAAAGTCTAAGATTAACTATTATAGTACGTTCACTATGAATCCAGTCCACATTGAAACATCAACCAAAAACAACCAAGTCAGGCAAAGAAATTTGTACTTTTGTCCCCGGACAGTAAAATAACACACTTTCCCCATAGTAATAACAAATGTACCAATATGCTGAATATGTCTTACATTGAACTGGATGGTTTTTTACTAAATTATTCAGCCTAAAACCCATGTAGACATTGTCAGGTGCGGGATAATGGGCTCGGATCCTTTTTACTGCACAGGAAGGAATGATTCTTCTATTGCCCTTTCCAAGGTAACCGTGTTCCCATAAAATAAACGGTCTGTAACCAGCCTTCCTAAAACTTGTCATTGAGAAGTCAAGTGGCTCTACTCGAATGTCACACCTGGCACGAATTGCCAACTCGAGGACATGTCGGTCAATGCAGAGGTTCTGGAACAGTTCGTACGAGGTAATGCATTTCCTCCGACGACAGCACTTGTTTTCGTCTGGGGTGGGCATATTTACGCAGTTTTGGCATATGCACCAGTCACAGCCATTGTTAGAGGGACCAGGTAGTGATGGAAGTGGGTCATCGTTGTACAGAAGTCGCCTTGCATAATCGAGACTTCCTCGGTCATTGTTGAGAACCATGATGAGCAATCTTCGTCGCTCGCCTACTTCGAGACCGTCAATGAATTCCTATGAAAAGAAAAAAAATATATAAAACTAGGTTGATACAGAAGAATAGGCAAGGCTGTCTGCTAAGGTTATAATTTACAGAAGAAACATTTTCTCGCCTCTATTTTTCTTGCCTGGCATTTTCGATGTCACGCCTTTGCCTTTCCAGCGAACTTGCTGGTAGCCGTTCTCGGGCCGCACCATCGTTATTCTGCAAAGATAATGAAGACAAGAACATGTTTATAACTTGGCTTGTGTACATATGGACACAGTAAATCGAGAAAACTGGGAAGTGTATTGCAACAAAGCTATAAATGCCCTCACCGTATTCAAATTCGCACATGGTTTCCGCGAAGTCCCGCACTTACATTGCGCTGGGACGCAGGGCAGATTAGCCGTTCGGCAGGGACAGCCACGACCGCTTCCATTTTTTTTGCTTAGTTTTGCAAGCCGACTTACAACTGCAGTAACTTCTTGATGCCTCCCCTTCTGGTCCACGGTCTAGCGCAGATTCTTATTCTGGCTCTGCAATCTTTCATAAAACGAAGACGCGATCATCGAAATCTGCACTAACCATTAAAAGCAAAAATTTTCAAGTCCTTTGGACGCGAAAACTAATTGTACCAAACTTCCATAATTTGTTGATTCTTGGTAGTCGCTGCACCTCAACCGATAACACAGAAATTTCAACGTCTGACAAATGGTTTGATTCGCGCTCTTCGCTCGCCCCTCGCGCCGCCATTACTGCAAGCTCTGACTATGAATCAAAACAATAACAAACGCGCGCGATGCATCTTGGTAGACAGAGAGTCTTTAAAGACGTCAGCAGCAATGTTACCATTTCTTATCAAGATAGGCGAGATTAAGGTAAGAAATAACTCCAAGTAGTTATTCAACTATTTATTCTTCTAGTTTTCCTAGAGATTTTTCTTGATAACGATTTATAAAGCGACATTTTGTTGCGTGCATTGTCTGTGCTCGCTAACCGCCAAATGTTTAGGCCATTCAAAATAAGCCTTTGCTAAATATACTCGTTTGCGGCTAGAAACTGTGTTTAAATTACAATAGCTGATATCTGGAGGCTTAAAACAACTATTTCACCGGAATTAAGACCCACAGGCGAACATTTCAGGGTCAATGTTCGAGATAATAATCGCAGCGTGAAAGGTCAAAATGTAAAGCGATTAGCTCAAGTGCCTAGTTTCAAGACGCTGTCAAATTTTTGCGTTTTATTTACCCAAGCTAGATTTGCGATAAAAAGTAAAATGAAGTGATATGTTTATCCAGAAAAATAGTTTTGGGAGGTAAATCCATGTACCAGATTGACTTTTTGGTCCATGAATTTGACCTAAATTTGGATGTGACGCGACATCACCGTAGCGTATAATTTTGAAAACTTGTTAAAAATTCAGGTTCGTATTAAATGTGGATCTGACAACACGAAATAAGTACTAAAACATTATATTTTAATAACATGGGTCAGCTTTTCCAGCTACGCGCAATAATTTGGTTTGCTAGCGTTCGCAAAAAGTAAAATTTCAGGGCCGAGTTTGGCTCTTTTAGGGGCAAAATACAAAATGCCGTCTGGAGAAGAAAATAAAAATCCAAACAGCCTCAAAGTTACAGTTTTAAAACAAGTTAGTAAAAACCTTCTTCCTGACAAATTTTCAGAAAATCGATTTTTTCTATCTTGCATAGGTATAGGTGACCGGTACAGCAAGTCGCTCTTAAATGGCTTTCCACGTTTGATCGGTACATCCACAGGCAGCCCAAGCTCAAGAGAAGATACGCCACAAACATACGCCACAAACGTGACTCTAGCGTATCGGCGTATAAGGTGGTCTTGTGTTACAACGGTTTGAATTTGAATTACAAAGGTTTGTACGGGAAGACTATGAATTTGTTTTCAATAGTAGAAATTATTGTTGTTTGAAATCAAAGTTGACTTACTTTGGTACCATGTTGTATCCTTTGTCATTTGCCAGCTTCTCAGGCCGATTTGAAGCCATTTCGGCGAGTTAGCGATCATCGGAGTTTCCACTGCTAAGAGAAGCGCAATGCAGAACATACAGGTTACGTTATATGCCTATCCGGTATTCAGGACGGTAATTCAATACGCCCAGCATTTTCTTGCAGTCAGATCACTTTACTTAGACTTGTGGAAGACTGGAAATCAGCTGTTGACAGAAAGGAACTGGTGTATATCCTGACTACAGATATGAGTAAAGCCTTCGATTCTCTTTGCCATTCTCTTATTGTAAAATTCTCTCAACCTTCTTAGATCATACTTTGATAATAGGCTTAACAGAGTGAAAGTAAAAGACGTGACACGTGACTTGAAAAGGATGGTACTTGGATGTCCACAGGGTTCGTCTTTCGGTCCACTTCTGTGGAATTTGTTACAAGTGAACCACAGATAACCCAGGCCCTGCATCTGCTACAATTATAGAGATTTTATATGGGAAAATACACGGCACACATGGGGCGAAGTTCAAGTCTCCAAATTTGTAAGAAATAAGAAATAAAAAACGATGTCACTTACCATATGTGTAGTTGTGGTTGTCCTTAATACTCACAAGGAGTTTCGGAAAATAAAGTCCACTTCACCCTCCACACTGAGAAAAATAGAAAGGTCGGAAGCTGGCCGCCATCTTAGCTCCAATCGATCGCACCCCAGCCGACTTTTTTGACGAAAATCGAATCCAGTCGGTAAATAAACACGCCAGGCTCGTGGAATAGGAAATGTTCGAAACCCTGAAGCCACTAAAGCATCGCCAACTAGCTAAGCGAAGCCAAAAGGCTCAAAATCAACTTTCCAAAACGTCTTTCCGAAGCCGATGTACACACGAGATGGATAAAAGCAACGGTTTAACTCGGGACGCCTGGTGACGAGTAAAATAAGTCCCCCATTCGGGAGGGGATCCGAGAGCAAGAAGCTGAAAGAAAACCCCGCCAAAACTTGGAATGCTTCAGAGAGCAAGCTCGCCGATTGCAGGGTATCCTCGGAAAATATTGATCAGTCTATTCTTCTCCATAGACAACCCCCACGAAGCGAGAAGCACTGAAGCATTCCAAGTTTTGGTGGGGTTCCCCTGGGACAGGGGAAAAATGCCTCTGAAACAGAGGAGCTACGGATGGAAATTTCCCAACATAATGAAGATGAAAACGAGCTTCTTCACGAGTCAGAATATGAAGAATTTTAAAAGCAGCCCAAAGCCACCAGAAAAGAAATGATACCGAGAACTCATCTCTGTCATTTCTCAGCAACCGGCTAGACTGACGAGAAGGCAACAAAGGCACTCAAAACACACACGGAAAGAGGAACTTGCCCAGAATTATTGCCAGTACACATTAAAAGGCTCGCATTAGAGCGGACACCGAATTAATAACTGAAAACTGCGGAACAAGAGTTCCTCAAGGTTCTAACTCGTTTTCATTACCGCGAAACCGATCGTTTAAGATCGGAAACACTGATGTCACCATCAGTCATCGATCAGTGACAAACTTAAAAGAAATCCTCATGAGCAAATGGCATTTCATATTAAAAAAAAAAAAAACCGGCGCTCAGAGAAATATTTCAGGAACCGCCACTAACACTGATCATACTAGAGGTGGCGGTCCCTGAAAGATACTCGTTCGAGCAAACAAATAGCTTTCAAAGGCTAAAAACACGCGTGTGGGAGTCGCGCAGGCCTATCTAACTCCATCTTTTAACACATCAGTGATTATCGAAATGCTTTCTTTGAGATGAATCGCCTGAAAGGTTTAAAGTGAAAAAAGCTGTAAAACATATTTCAACCTTTCGACCCGAACACAAGTAATATGTGAGGGTTAAGACTAAAATCTATTATCGTAATACCCCAAGCACAAAATTCTACGAAATACTTAAGGACATGCTCCACTAGCCATGATTATGCTGCTCCTTCTGCGACTCTTGATAGCCTGCGGACGTTTTCGCCAGCAGTCTTTCCTATGTTAGTTGCAAGGTATACTCAGCTATTAGTTGTTTTTTGGTTTCTTTTGCTTGACAATGAATTTTTGTACTGCAACATCATCAACTTCTCCTGTATAAGGTTGAGAATTAACTCTATGCCTAAAGTCAATGGCAGCCATGTTGAGATTAAGACCACCTATATTTTAAATTGTTTAAAAAGTGTTATACCACCGAATTTCAAGTGGCTAATCAATCAGAATGAAAGAATACTGTGAAGTTTCATGCTTGTATCACTAAGTGAACAATTTTGCCCAAAACATAATAATAATAATAATATCATCATCATCATCATCATCATCATTTATATAGCGGATATATACAGATCTCTATACCGCTTTACAGTTCTAAAATAGATATCTAAACTAAATATATAATAATTGAAACTAAATTAAGTGTGAACTTCAAAATCATCTAAAAGCAATTTTAAAAAGATAAGTTTTTAAACGTGATTTAAACGCAGCGACTGAAGGACTTAGCTTAATTTCAGAGGGCAGATCATTCCATAACTTAGGGGCGGCGACTGAGAAGGCTCTGTCTCAATACGTTTTTAGACGTGCTTTAGGGACTTCCAAGAGATGTTTTCCAGCAGATCTTAAACTCCTTGGTGGATTATAGCGGACTAAAAGCTAACTTATGTAAGATGGTGCTAAGTTATTAAGTGCCTTGTATGTCAGTAATAAAACTTTAAACATAATTCGCTGCTCCACCGGAAGCCAATGCAACACCATCAGGAAAGGCTTGCGTGCGCAGCTCTAGGCTGTCGAGCTACAAGGCGCGCAGCGCAATTTTGAATGCGCTGAAGCTTGATGATCAGACACTTTGGTGACCCAATGAGCAGCGAGTTGCAGTTGTCTAGTCGACAAGTAACAAAGGCATGAACCAGAGCTTTTGTGCTTTCAACGGTTAGATACTCCCTGATCTTAAAAATATTCCTTAGATGAAATAAGGCAAACTAAGATTACATGCTCCTCCAGCGTTAAATTTTGATCAAAAACTACTCCTACGTTCCTGGCCGTATTAGTCGGACGTACACGATTCTCGCCAGCCAGGATACTATCTAATGATGGGCACGGCCGGTGCTTAGAACTAATAACAAGCAACTCAGTCTTATCTCTATTTAATTTGACTTTGTTACGAGCCATCCAACGGTCGATGTCCCGAACGCAAGATTCAACCTGAGCGACGGAGCTGATCTGATCATCCCCATCTAGGGAATTGAAAGAAAGGTACAATTGGGTATCATCAGCATAAAAATGAAAACCCAAATTGTACCGTCTGACAATATCCCCAAGCCGCGAGGTATAAAGTAGATACAATATCGGTCCCAGCACGGACCCCTGAGGCACCCCGCATGACAACGCGTGGCAGACCGCGCATCCCAAATACTGACGAAGTGAAATCTAAATCAAATGAAGAATGATCCTCGCAGTTGTGAACGCAATTTATGAAATTTGCGAAAAGAAGCCTGAAAAAAAAATTCAGTATTAAATGATCAACCGTATCAAAAGCGGCCGATAAGTCTAATAACAACAAGATAACAGTCTTATTCCTATCAATCTCAATAGCAATGTCATTAAACACTTTCACCAGAGCCGTTTCGGTGCTATGAAGTTGTTTATAGGCAGATTGCAAAATCTCGTCCAGACAATTGCTAGAGACATGATCTATCAGCTGTGATGCCACCGCTTTTTCAGTGAGCTTAGACAAAAACATCAAGTTTGAAATGGGTCGAAAATTAGCAAAATCTTCTGCATCGAGGTGGGGCTTCTTGAGTTTAGGATTAAGCAACGAGAGTTTGAAACAATCTGCTACGACAGCAGAGGATAAAGACTGATTAACAATCTTAGCCATAACTGGTAGAAGCACAAAGATGCATTACTTCAATACAGAAGCAGGAACTGGGTCTAGGGGACAGGACTTTATCGTCGACTTGCTGAGTAGAAATATCAGACATAGATCGATACGGGTCTGAAACTAGACAAAGTACATCGATAAGAAAATGATTTACTGTCAGCAAACCCTGAAAGATCATCTGAGATATCTTCTAGTGAGCTGCGAAGAACCGTTCTCTTGTCCTGTTAGCCGCTACACTATTACCAACAAATGTTTGATCGTTTAGCCATCCCAAGCACATAACGTCGAAATTTCAGTGATCACACGCAAAAATTCGTTCTATGGCCTCACTCTGTCTAGTGTTTGGTCAAACATTGTTTGTGCGTTTAGCAACACAACGTTAAGTTTGACAACTGACGATGATGAACGAAAATATTTGATCGTTTAGCGGGGGCTTTAATCCTTAATTTTACGACGACTCGTTGCGATTACCTGTTAACAAGATCAGGGCAAAAGTTTCTTAACGCTGTTGAGGCACCGAGGTCGAAAAAAAGTCAGCCAAGCGAAATAAAAACACTCGTTTGCTTGCAAGCAAAACAACGTTACAAAACAAACAAACAATTCAACTACTTCTTTGCGTCCAAAACGAGTAGAGATTATTGTTGTTTATACCCAGTCAAGCGATAAATACAAGTTTCATTCCTAAATACAAGTAAGTACAATTCATTCCTAAATACAATTCCTAATACAATTCCTAAATACATTCCTAAGTACAATTCATTCCTAAATATATTCATAAATACAAGTTTCATTTCATTCCATTTCATTCACAAATACAAGTTTCATTCCAACGATTAAATCAAATGTTAAGCTTCAATTTACAATATTTAATTCACCTCACTGTCTTGTGTTGTAGAGGTTTCTACCACTTGAAAATACATAAGCTTATCCAATAAGCAAACGGTTTGTCCAAAGAAAGAACTTTGAGTTTGAGCTAATCGTTCCTGCCATTAATGCCGGTGAGCTGTCAAGTGACCTTTCTTGGCTCCACAATTCACAACCAGCCACGAAAGCTTCCCCTTGGTACTAGGTTTTCCTTGGAATTTTATCTACAATGTAGTCTTATCTATCTAGTCTTATTTATCTATCTGGAGTTTAGCATGTCGCGGGAAATTTTTTCTTGTTCAGTCCTCGACGTAAATATGATTTTTTTTTAATTAAATTTATAAGTAATAAAGATCTCAAATAGTCTCTGGCTTGTAAAAGAAATGAACGACTGGCCGCCTCTCAAATTGTCAAATAAACAATTCGCTGATTGCCATCTCTAGCTGACAGGTTAGAATTGGAGCCATTTTCGAATGCGGTTATTGTAAAGAATATATTGGTCAAGTTAACCGCGTGCCGTTTCTTTTTGTCTTCCATTTGTATGTATTTTACATCCACTCAGTAACTAGCAGGCTAACTTTGTTACTTACCGCTGTTTTGTTTTTAAAAAACAAACTACCCGGTAATATTCTCCAACAGACCGTAATTTTCTTAAGCAAACGTCATTCACAAACGAGTGCAAATTATTGTCCGGGGGAGACAGGTAAACTCGGCTTATTTTCCTTTTCCGCACAGCTGATCATTAATGTAAGACCAAATTTAACCCATTATCTCTTATTGAAATGCTTATTTTCAGCTCGTGGGGATTTTTTATCATCCTGACCAGCCTTTATAAAGACCGATAAAAGGTCTACAAAATGCGGGTCTTTTAACTTTGAGCTTTCGTTCCTTAGCCGCACATGCGTAGTTTATTTTAGCGGCTGCTCGCTGCCGGCCTCTTAAGTAGTGGTGTGAAATGAGATAATGAGATAGGAAAACTGCAATGCTTTGCCTGTACCTAACATTTTTGCAGATTAAATTCATGATTACTTAAATTCACCAAAAGCATACATCTAACGGAAATTTATTAGCGCCAAAAAATCCAAAAGAAAAGAAAAGAAACCACCTCAAGGAAACACAAAAGAACTATTTCATGTGAATTCCACTCCTTAGTTGGCTTTGATGGGCTTATCATGGAGGAGCCAACCGCGTAAATTATGTTCTAGAAAAAGATGAACAGTTACTGAAAGCACCAGCCTTCCAATGTAAATGTAAGGCCTTGTACACTCTCTTGGTCACAGAAATCCTGCTTGGTATAGTTCCATCTTTCTGAAAACAATTCATCGTGCGATGAAAGGGAAGAATAATAATTACGAAACAAGGTAAACGGGTAGGAAAACAGATAAACAATTTTAAATTCAATTTCTCTTTTCACTTAGTTATAAACCCTTACTCAGTAACCACGTCACTTAAATGATTGCTTAAGACAGGCAGCTGCTGAAACCTCAGTGAAGGGCAGGCACACGTGGCTTAGTGCCAAATTCTGTTATTTTATTTTCACTTCGGAGAGCGAGTTTATCTTTATCAATCCATTCTGAGTTTATTCACTATGGCTGCACTTCAAGAGCCTTTTGAAACTACTTCTGAAGTTTCCATTTCTCCAACAGTAAATGAGTGGGTTCCAGAAAGCGTTCAAACTGGCCGCAAAATGGGTCCCGTACATGTGTTCTCGTGTGATTGCTGTGGAGGTGAGGGCGCGAAGACACAGCACAACCAACAATGGCACAAAACTGGTGAGACACAACCCCACGACGATGGCCACAGTCCGGGCAGCTTTCATTTCACGTTTCATGGCGAGTTTATTTACTTGTAAGCGGTCTTCTTCTTTGTTTATTTGTTTTTGCTGTTTACAAGCCACACTGAAGATGTAACAGTAGGAAACTATGATGACCGCTATGGGTACGACCAGAAGTGAAATCGTCAAGAAAATTAGGTAGGCTCTGATAGCATTTGAACGCAAAGTGAAGGGTTCTTTCTCGTGAAGATCGAAGCAGGGCGTTAAGGCCCTCAAAAATGCAGTAAACGTTCTCTTTCCGTATGTTTTCAGCGGCTCAGGAAAAATCATTGAAACCCCGATGCCCCAAAACCAAACAGCAATAGAAGCGATCAGTGCTCGGCGATTGGTCACTATAGTGGGGTACCTCAAAGCGTACTTGACGGCGATGAAACGGTCCACGCTGATCAAAGCGAGGTGGAGAATAATGACGGAACTGAACGTGAGGCTTAGCATCGATGTCACAGAGCATAGTAAGTGAGGAGGCAGTTTGGGGCCCAGGATATTAGTGATATGCAGCATAAAGACAACAACCGTCAAGATGTCCGCGACTGACAAGCTCACCAAAATAATGTTAGATGTTACCCGTCGCAGCGTCGAAAATTTGCAAAACGCTCTCATGACAAGAACATTGCCGAAAATGGTGCCGACTGCTAAAATGGCGTACACACAAACAAAGAAGACCTTCATCCTGAACTTAAGCTTTTCTTCGACTTCGTTGGGATCGGCTGAGGCAGCATTGCTGGAATATCTAGAGCCATTATTTTCGAAAGCCTTCATGGTCCCTTCCAAGTTTGAAAATGTTCGCTTGTCTGTACCTTCCGTCTTTGAATGCCAACGACTTGAAATCGTGCCGGAAATATTACACAGTTTTCGGTTCAGTTTATGCTGATGTTATCTCTGAAGCGAATAGCAACGGAACTAGTCTTTCTGCGAGAGGACTGCGTATTGTCGAAGCCCCTGAAGGTTTCCTCAAACTCGAGAAAAGTGTGTTTACTCTTGCCACCTCGTATGACTAATAAACAATGAAAGTGTTCCAATGTTCACCTTCTTGCCTTTCTTGTGCATTTCGATGACAACTGAAACTGAAGTGTAACATTTTTTTAAAAACCATTTTAGTAATAATGCAAGGAAATGAAAGATAAGGCGCGTGACTTTCCAAGTTAGGGTACAGGTTTGCGAAACAGGTTCAAAAGCCATCATCTGACCATTGACGTCAGCAACGCGTTTAGTGAATCCATCAGTTATTATAGTTTCGTTGACAGCAACTTTATATGTTATTCAAAATTATTCACCTTTGAAAGGCAAACATCTTGTGAAATCGTAATATACCGTATACCTACGGCTCAGGTTTTTGTGTCTTTGATGTTTTCTTATAACCCTATATTTGAAATGATTATATGGGCAGGTCAGAAATAATATGGAGAATTAAACCCGAAAACTAGATGTACAAATGAATGCTATGTTAGGCACCCGTTGAGAAAAATCAATTAAACAAATAGTTTAAGGCCTATTGGAGCTCCCAGCCTCTGCTGTTGAAATTCTGAATTTTCATATACATATATATATATATATATATATATATATATATAGACGAGGTTAATTTGGGAACAGAAATCAACAACTAAGTAATTAAGTGAAAATGTGGCTCAGCCAGGAATCGAACCTGGGTCTCCAGATTACCGGTCGGATGCCTTAACCACTAGGCCACTGAACCAACCACACTGGGAAGACATATTTTTACTGTACAACACATACACAGTGTGGCCTTATTTTTATGGTAAGGTCCGAGGAGACAATTTTCACACATTTTCTGCAACCAGGATCACGTCACTACTCCCCGGTCGATCGGCGATGCACGGCCAAATCCCCCTGGAAATTAATTAAGTACAGTAAGGTAGGGAGGGGATATATAAGCAACTGATTGCCTTAATTACTTAGGATCACCAGCCTATTCCCGTTTGGATGGCGATTCATTAGGGAGTTCTGAGAAATACAAACAGACAAGGTTAATTTGGGAACAGAAATCAACAACTATATATATATATATATATATATATATATATGTATGTATATTACTTTATTTTGAGTACATTGGGTAGAAACTAAACTGCTAATAATCTAGCGTCTTTTAAATTAAAGGTCCGTATTCGTAATAATCAACATCAAAATTTTACTTATTTTTTTCATTTTTGTATTTTAATGTAATGAAATTGTTTTTTAATTTTTAAATGAAAATTATTGTTGGTTTTAGGAATATTAATGTTCCTGTGTCGCTAGAAGAAACAAGGAGTATAACTTATTACCAGTCTTCTATTTATTAAGGTGCAATTACTTTTTATAAATACACGACGTCAGCCGGAGAGGTAACAAAGCGGGTGTCTGGGCGATATGGCTGCATGGTCTCATGTTTAGACTGAAGCACCGTGTTATTGTTATGTTTGTAACCCACAAGTCTGAAAGAAAATAAATGCAACTCCCAAAGGAAAATTATTAAATGTATTCAGTCACCAAGACGGCGTTAAAGAAAATTATGTGTGCGAATTGTCATTCAAAACATGTTCGGGTCTCGCGAAATTCCCGTCTTCACTGTTTTCTGGGCAAGCCTGTTTCGAATTCCAGATTTCTTTTAAAAGATTAGTTAAGTCTCTGGCTTGTAAAGAAAATCTAATACTGGCCGTCTGCGCGAATTGTCGAATGAACAATTTTCTGATTGCCTCCCCCTTAACTCTGACGGGTTAGAGTTCAAGACATATTGGAAAGTTATTTTAAAGCATATTTTGGCCAAATTAACCGTGTGCCGTTTCTTTTAGTCGTCTTTTTTTTTCTGTTTTAATGTATTTTACATCCGTTCATAACTAGCAGGCTGATCTTTATTTATTTATTCATTTATTTGCCATCTTCAAAATATACACAAGTATTACACCTAAGCTAGTAGCGAGTAGACCTCAGGAAACTACAAGGCTTATATGAGAGGCCACCTTCAAGGACGAACGACGATATTAGATTAAAATGTGGTGCTGTGTGAGAGCGCCATTGAATTCAGAAAATGAATTATAAACCACTCACCTGTCACGTTATGCCATTTCAGAGTTGCAGGTATGAACCTAATTTCACTCCTTCGCTCCTTCGATCCCTGTACTCTTCAAAGTTACTTTTTTGTTGATTTTAATAAAATATTTTTCGCTGGAAGAACGGTTTGTTGATAATTTACGTTTGTTAGTTAATAGTTGTGTTCAGTAAGCTAAGTAATGCTGAGATCGGCTTTTAATTTGCATATGTGGATGTAGCCATTTTCCGAGTTAAAAGAACTAGATTAACGATTCTCCATCAAGCCGTCAATTTTCTTCAGCAAAACGTCATTCATAAAAGAGTGTAAATTGATTGTTCGATGACAGATAAACTCTGCTTATTTTCCTTTAGCGCACAGCTGATCAGTCAATGCAAAACCAAACACATTTACTCCGCCTTATGTGTATTTTCAAGTCGTGGAGAAACCACGTTCGCTGCGACGAGCCTTAATTGAAAAACAATATATATATTTAAAAAAATTACGAATACTTCAAATTCGGATTCATATTATGTGTGCCCTTTTTAAATATATAGCTTCATCTGTTTTGGAATGGACTGATCCTCTGTTGGAACGCGCATGCGCAATTTATTTTCACGGCTGATAAGATGGGAAGACAGCAATGCATTGCCTGACCTAAAATGTTTGCGGATTAAAATCGTGACTACAAGATCCGGAAAAACAGGCATGTAACAAAATTTATCAGCGACATAAAAATGAGAAGAAAAGCACAGCCAACTAACACACAAAAGAACTCACTGACAGTTTCACACGTACCCGAACTCCACTGAAGGCACTAAAAGTTTTCCTCGGTTGTTTTCGTTTATTAGGAAATGGCTTGTATCGGCTAGTCACGGGAGGAGCTTTCGACGTGAATTGCATCTTACTACTTACACCGGTCTTATCTGCATTCCTCTGAGTTACGGAGGACTGGTGGTCACTTTTCAAATAAAGATGCGAAAGTGAGTATGAGGGATGGAGGGAGGGGGGGAGGAAGGGATGCAAGGAGGGAGGCATGAGCGCCGGTGGGGCAGCGTGGTCGAGTAGTTAGGACGCTGGACTTGTAATCCGGTGGTCGCGGGTTCAAGTCCTGCTCTGACCACTAGCTGGTGTTGTTTCACGGTAGTTTCGAGTTCAACTCCCGGGCCACGCTTGTAAATAAGCAATGAAAACGTAAAGCTTGTGGGATGTGGCTGGAGTGACAAGGATACTTCACAAATTAATGTGATCAAGTAAGCTGAAGCCACTCAAAAGGCACTAAGGCCACAAGGTAGCGGGCATTACCCCTTAAATCTACCAAAGCAAAGATTGAGCCCAAGCATTAGCATCCATGGACAGCTGTTTCGGCCTTGTTAGGCCTCATCAGCATGGCATAGCTATTGCTCAGGCTCAAGTACCCACATATCAATAAAACAAGTTAGGTTCTTAACCCGTTATGTTCTATTT
This sequence comes from Pachyseris speciosa, assembly GCA_016490735.1. Taxonomy (NCBI): domain Eukaryota; kingdom Metazoa; phylum Cnidaria; class Anthozoa; order Scleractinia; family Pachyseridae; genus Pachyseris; species Pachyseris speciosa. Next base: position 432,514 of record JAEMWC010000409.1, read on the forward strand.
GAAATATTTATTCTGTATCATTTATCCCTGAACATGCTGAAAAGCCCCTGACGGGTAGAGGATACTTAAGTATATCATATTATTACTAAAAGCGGCCAGAAATAGTTGGAGCACCGATAAAACAGGCGTAAACTGACTAATAATGTTTTTAAGCTTGAATCTCTTTCATAGTCGCTGTGTGTAATGTAGTCCTCGAGAAAAGGATAAACAGCCATTGAAAGCTCTAGCCTTGCAATGTGTAAACCGTTTCAAGTCACTCTTACGGCCTTGTTCGCCCCGGCTATTGTTAATATAAACATCAACTTGTTCTTTCGTCTGAGCTTGTGCACTTTGTGTATAGGTGTAGCTCCACCAACACAGCGTCATAGTCATTACTAAATAAGGGACAATGAGCGCGATTGTGTTATTAAGAAGATCAGATCCTCTACCCTCTCTTCGGTGGTCGGCATGACGTGATCGGAGGTTTTGGAAGGTGGGGGGTAGGCAGTGGTTTTAGAGGATCGATGCAAAACTTAAACCGAACTTTTTTTATCGTGATTGCTGCTTCCTCTGAAAGCCTGGAAAAAGGCAGGCGCGGATCCAGGATTTTGAAATGGGGGATGAATTTTCTCCACCTCAATCAGAGAAATCAGAGAAATCAAATATTATTTCAATATTTGAGGGATAAGAAAAAAAAAGGAAAGAAGGGGGGCTCAGAAAAAGGGGGTTGAAAATTCACCCATTTCACCTCCCCTGGATCCGCGCCTGAAAGGCTCCAGTTTTGGCTGCAGTCCACAGTCAAACCTCGATAGACGTAAACAGCACGACGCGACTAGATTGTCCGGAGAGTCCGATGTACCACAAGGACAACTGGTGAAGTGGTTGAAACCTGTTCCACGCGAAATTCGAACCAGCGCTATCGTACTTACTTTCAGAGTTTAAACATTGTACTGTGTCTTCCACTTGCGAAAGCTGCTAAGTATCGAGGGAGTTTTAGTATAAATGCATAGTGCACGTATTATTACATATTATTGCCTCTGAAAACCCCCCTCCTAGGGGAAGTATTAATAAAGACAACAACAACGACAACATTTTATTTTATTCCAGAAGTTGAAAACGAAAAGAAAGAAGAATGTAAACTGTTACACCAAATGATAGGGGTGCTGGCCCGGAAATTGTTATAAAGCTGAACAGTGCGTTTGCCTTGTAACGAAATCTAAAACTAAATTTGGCGGATAAAAACAATCCCAATTGTTGTTGCTGTTGTGTTTGTTGCAAACGATCTGTTCGCTGGGCAACAAACTCACCAGAATTACGTTCAGGACGCCGTTCGCAGGATGGAAAATTTATAAAACGCTCGCAAAGATAGTTACTTATATCAAAATCGCTTTCATGTTAGCTATTTTGCTGTGTGTCTTTATTGGCAAAGTCGAGCTTGTCTAATTACAGCCACTCTCATAGTCACAAAAAACGGCAGTGGTGTGATATGTGTGGATAGATCTTTCTAGAAAAAAACAAACAAACAAACAAACAAACAAAACAAACAAAATGGCCGGTAATCATATGCTTATTTTCATTGACAACTGATAAGAAATGACTTCAAAGAAAACAGACAGGGAAAATGATCATGACAACAGTTCAAGTTTTGCTTTGTCGCTCAGTTATCAACTTGTTCAGTTTAAGCAAATTGATCGAGTGCTAGGCGCATTCAGCTAATATAAGCTTAATTGCTTTGAACTTGGATAGTAACAAATCAGCCCCCATAGCGTAACTAACTACAGCTCGATAATGTGTCTGTTTGCGTGGTAAATATTTATTTCTCTGAAAAAAATTTGAAAAAGAAAAAACCTAAACATAACAGCAATAAAGCTTACTGAGAGGAAAAAATCCCTGCAACCGATTTACAAAAATAATAGCTCAGAGAACTACAAACTCATTGATAACTCATACGTTCGATTGCCAATAAAAAAACTGCTAAGTTCGCGATCGTCACGTGCATAAGGTTTGAAACCCATAAAAAACCCAGGTGAAAATCACACGCGTTTTGGATCAGATATCCAAACCAAGCGTGGTTTTCATCAGCGAATAAGTAGTTAAGAGAAATGGCATCCATTTCACAATTTACAGAATTCACCTTCTACGAATCATTATCTTCGTAAAGACCGCCAGGATATGATCCAAAATCGGTACAGTTTACTTAAGTCTCTCTTTCCAGCTGCCATTCTCTAAAAATGTTCAAAGCCCATATTTTTGTATTTTGTAGAAGCTGGAATGGCTTTGTCAGCTGAAAGCTGCTTCTAAGATAAAGTTTCAGGCGGACGAAAATGGCTCGCTCCGTCCTTGGTCTCCGCCATCTCTGCGTCAGCTACAATGAATGACTGCTGTCCTCAAACAAACAACTCTCACAAAATGCATGCAGGCAAAGAGCTGTGGAAAATGCGAAAGAATGTATGCGACGTTTGTGATTACATGAAGAGAATTTCAGCCCGGGTAGTTCAGTCCGGGCTGGAAAGTGAGTTTGGTTTGAGATGGTGTTTTCGACGCCATTTTGATTTTCTGCAAATTGGAAGAGCCGAGAAGGAACTGAACCTCGCAGACTTTTAAAGAGGAGGAGTGGGTTGGAGTGGGGTGTGAGGTGGGATGGCCTAACGCTCAGGATAAAATTTCAACCCAGGCTGAGATCGAAACACAAAAAAGTGCTCCGCCTTCGACGTCGTGCTTTCATCTGTTTCTCGGTGTTTGGAACCCCTGATGAAACACGAAGCACGAGGTTTTGATATATAACATCAAACATTTTAGATATAGTGTTGCAGTTTTGAATTCTTTGTATTGTAAATGCAGTGTCACTCAAAAGCCCCATCAGGGAAGTGCCAATAAAGGTATTGCATTATATTTGCCCTGTATCCGTAGAAAAGAATGGCTGATTGATTGATACAGACGGACAAAGTAAATTGTACTTTCTTAATTAACATGTTACTGAATTGGAAAAAGTAACAGTCGCTTGATGTGCCGCAAGACAAATTAGAGAAAAAAAACTGAACGGTAAATTGATGATGATCCGTCGGAAAATGCTATACAACATAAGATTAAAAAAGGCAAAAAAAGAAACGCTTCCTCCAATTGACTTGAACAGAACTGTCCTTTGGCTCCTGCACAAACAAATGCGAACTCCGAATCCGTGGTTGAAATCATTGAGTATAGCCTGCCATTTAAATGAGTTCTCAGTCAGTGGGTGAAATTCTTCAGTGAGACTATTGAAGTGAAAAAAATTGTCTTAGAGTCCTTTTATGCACCTGATTGAAGAAACATTTTCGGAAGAAGAGTACAGGCCATAAACGATGCAACCCAGTGGTTTTCTGGGAAATTTCTGGGAAATTTCTGCTCACTTATATGATTTTTAAAAGTTGTTTACTTGAAGATCAGCATGCCCAAAGCGTACCCCGAACACTTGCGTTTTGGGGCCACTTGAGCGCAAATCTTATGCATATAGCTTATGAAGAAGTTGAAAACTACATCCACTACTGACAATTGATTGCCAACTCGGCTACTTTCAGAAAAGCGTGGACATTACACATCTTGTATTTCCAAATAACTCAGACCCACGAGCTGGCCGCAGTGCAGCGAGGAAAATATTTGAATATTAACGTGCCCTATTTTAGTCCTCCCATATGGTCGCATCGGTTTATGTTTTATACCTTCTTCCGACAACGTTTCTTAAATTAGGTGCCGATAAGGCAGTATACGCCAGATTTTACCCCGGGTTCATTTAATAACAGTTTAGATAGAAGATCAGCAAAATAAAGTCGAATATTTCGATAACATTTTTGTCAAGTTCAAATATCGAGCGTATATAACTTATTGTGATATTTGCATAAACTTACAAGCTCAAAGTTGCAGGTATTCTTCTTGGTAAATGATTTTGCGCTGATTGAATCTGGATGAGTGTCGAGCGTCGGTTTTTGGATCTCTAACAAAAAAGCATTTTATACACGAAGCAGTCCAGTTTAATTTACTCTTGCATTTCTTCAGAATCGAAAAGATGATCGATTTTAATTTCACTCTGTTTTAAAATATTATTAGAGATCTTTTTTTAATTATGAACTTGATAAAGAAAAATTTCCACTTTTACGTTGAGGGATGAACAAGAAAAAATTTCTCGTGAGTTTGATTTTTGATTTCTCGTGAGTTTGATAAGGATTTAACAGCTCTCGTGGCTAATCAGTGTATATTGTGTAAATTACTCGCTATAATGGCCTATAAGGGGAGGCTCCGCCCAAAAGGGGTACCTTTTTCACCCTTCAGGTATATGAAGGGGTAGGGATTTAACAAGTCGAGGTATAATATATAGATTTAGCCAAGCCTAAAAGCGGAGCTCGACGATTACTATTTTTGTTAATGGTATGGAGCAACTTCGCATGGCTTTCCTTGCGCCAATATTTTATGTTTAAAGCAATCAACAGGAATTGAACGCGGTTCAAAAACCTCAAAGCATTACAATAAAACAATACATGACGCGTATGATTGTTCGAAAACAAATTTGACAATCAAAACACGATCAAACATTTTCATCCAACATCGTGTTTGAACGTTAAGCCACCTCTCTGAACATTGCATTGCTTCTTAAATGGCTTTCAATGTTTGATCTAGATCAAACATTTTCATCCAACATTTCGCATTACGAAGAAATGTTTGATCGTTTAGCCACACCTACCAACAAAACGTGCACAGCCGGTAAAAAGCAATCAAATGAACCACCAGAAGTCAAAATTTTAGCGATAATACGCAAAAAATCGTTCTGTGGACTCACTCTGTCTAGTGTTTGGTCAAACATTTTTTGTGCGTTTAGCCACCCAACGCTATGCTTGACAACTGACGATGTTGGATGAAAATGTGTGAACGTTCAGCCGGGGCTTTAATCCGTAATTTTACGAGGACTCATTGCGGTTACGTGTTAATAAGATAAGAGCAAAAGTTTCTTCACGCTGTTGAGGCACCGAGGTCGAAAAACAGTCAGCCAAGCGGAGTAAGAGCACTCGTTCGCTTGCAAAGAAAACAACGTAACAAAACAAACAAACAAACAATTCAATGACTTCTTTGCGTCCAAAACGAGTACAGATGATCGTTATTTATATACAGTCGAGCGAAAAATACAAGTTTCATTCCTGAAAAAAGGTAACAACGATTAAACCAAATGTTAAGCTTCAATTATTTAATTTACCTCACTGTCCTGTGTTGTAGAGGTTTCTACCACTTGAAAATACGTAAGCTTCAGTAAAGTAAAAACAGGCATCCTCAAACATAGCAAACCGTTTGTCCAAAAAAAACAGCTTCTTCCACAGAGTTTGAGCTACTCCTTCCTCCCATTAATGCCGGTGAGCTGTTAAGTGACCTTGTTTGGTGAGATGCAAGATGCCGCGGCAAAATGAAAGCCCTTGAAGCGTTGAATTATTTTGTTTTCAACCACACAATCGATTCAAGTTTGATGCTTTTCCTGAGAAAAATCTTTCCCTCTTCCTTTTATCAATTGAAAATTCACTTTCCGGAGTATCTTTTCGCAAGCTCTTGATTTTTATGCCTTTCACGCGAATTAAAAGACAAACTTCGATCGAAGAAGTAGAAGTTTTTTTTTTTTATCAAAATGAAGAAACCAGCTGAATGTGAAATTACGAACCGCAGAAAGCGCGCCAAATATTAAGCCTCGTTTTGGTTTGGGTGTCCCACACCTGACTTGAGCCTGCAATCTAATCGAAAGCAAGTACCTGGTCAGCGGTCAACTTCACAAAAAACAGCTGACCTCGATGAGGTGTTAACTTGAGCCCGCGATATGGTCACGTAACACTGGTCAATGGCCAATTAATCAAAACTATGACAAAATTTGAGAAACGAACTAACCATCGGTTGAGCGTTAAACGGTTACACGTCGTTATGAATTCTGATAGCAGTTTACTCAACACAATGCACGACAACAGCGCGCGCAAAATGACGCGTACTGTCCACTAACACAGGAATGACGCGTAAACTGTCCTATTAGTGCTCAAATCAGGCTGCTCATAACCAATCATGTTCGAGAATTTCGTTATAGTTTTGATTAGTAATGGTAATAGAACTGAGTGGAGTCCGATTAGGTCTGTAATCATACGAGTGATAACAAAATCGGACGACCGCGAAGCGGGAGTCTGATTTGTTTATCACGAGTATGATTACAGACCGAATTGGACGACACGAAGTCTTATTACCAATTAATCATAAAAATTACAACTTCCGAGAAAAGAAGAAGAGCCAAGTTATAAAAGGGAAGGAAATTTTGTATTAAAAGACTGACAAAGGAAGCGTAAAGTGTTTAATGTCGCTCTGAAATTGACTACGATCAAAATGTATGGTGATTGTAACCAAGGTTGTGATTGGTTGATTTAAACACAACTTTGAATGTCATTGGTTGATTTAAGATACTACTTTGAATGTGATTGGCTTATTGAACTGTCCGATAACAAACTGTCCAATAACAAAGTGTCCAATAACAAACTGTCCGATAACAACTTGGCAAGTGAATTAGTGGAAAATAGTAGTTTTTTAAACCAATCACAATCGAGGAAATTGTAATTTTTATGATTAGTAATGGTAATAGGACTGAGTGGAGTCCAATTCGGTCTGTAATCATACGAGTGATAACAAAATCGGACGACCGCGCAGCGGGAGTCCGATTTGTTTATCACGAGTATGATTACAGACCGAATTGGACAACACAAAGTCTTATTACCAATTAATCATAAAAATTACAATTTCCGAGAAAAGAGGAAGAGCCATTAGTTATAAAAGGAAAGGAAAATTTGCATTAAAAGACTGACAAAGGAAGCGTAAATTGTTTACTGTCGCTCTGAAATTGACTACGATCAAAATGTATAGTGATTGTAACCAAGGTTGTGATTGGTTGATTTAAACTACAACTTTGAATGTGATTGGTTGATTTAAAATACTACTTTGAACGTGATTGGGTTATTTAACTGTCCGATAACAAACTGTCCAATAACAAAGTGTCCAATAACAAACTGTCCGATAACAACTTGGCGCGTGAATTAGTGGAAAATTGGAGTTTTTTAAACCAATCACCATAGAGGAAATGGTAATTTTTATGATTATGACTATTATTATTCGTCGTCGTCGTTGTCGTACGGTGACGCCCGCGAGCAATACCGCTAGCCATGATTATAATGAGAAAAGGAGTTGACGGGTTTCTATAGGTATGGTGCTCCGCTTGGCAGCCCTTCGGGCCGCCGAAGCTCCGCTATGAAAGGGTAGAGAAATCTGTCATTGAGGTAATTAAAAGGGCCTTTCATTAAAATATTTCGAACATATATACGTTATGACTGTACTGTTTTAATTTATTGAATGCTATGTGCAAATGACAATTGCATGCAAGAAGACTTCCTGCTTTAGGTTCAGGGGTGTATACGAAAGGGGTACTATTTGTCAATGAAAGGTATATGAAAGGGGTACCTTTTCTGTCAAAA
>JAEMWC010000409.1:445000-532500 GCA_016490735.1 Pachyseris speciosa
ACACGTCTGCACAGCTCAGTGACCGCTCAGTGCTTTTTAGCATAGTGCTTTTTATATAGTATATCAGTGCAGCTGCTTGTTTCCTCTATCAGGGAGCGATTTTGTGCCTCCTCACCCTGAAGAACGCAACGCATGTTATTTATTTGCAACCTACTTGTACGTACACTTTGAATCAAACAGACAGTTGAAGATTTCCTATTGCATAAAGGCAGATTGATCCCTCATAGCAACCAGATTGAATTTATCCAGCCGACTAAAGCCACAAGCAAGAATCTAAACAGGAAGTCGACAAATAACCTATTGGCCGCACCAAAGCTGAACGTAATGGCTGCATCAGGCCAAGGTGTTTATTTCGTGGCCTCCCTGAGCACTCTCTCTGTTGTGATTGTGGTTTTGAACGCCTTGGTTTGCTTCTTTGTTTGCTGTAACAGAGCTCTACGATCGAATACTAATTGGTTGGTAGTGTCACTCGCTGTTTCCGACATCATTACAGGAGGAGAATTACTACCCATAATTCTCATCAAACCATTGTCCATCTTCCTGAATTATTTTATTTCTATCATATTACTCTCAGGTGTTGCTAACCTATGATCGGTCACATATGACCGCTACAAAGCTATTATGAAACCTCTGGAATACCAGTATCGAGCTCCAAATATTCTCAAAAGAGCTATGATACTGTCTTGGCTAGTTCCAGCACTTTACCCCTTACTTCCACTCTTTTAGAACACGGATCAACCCAAAAAATACACAAAGCGTACATCATTGGCCTGCAACTTTTTGGTGTTGTCGTGCCTTTCGTCTTCATTACTATAGCCTACATCCGGATGTTCCGACAAGTAAGGCGGAGCTTAGCAATAAAGAGAGACTTGGTGAAATGTAAACAGGTGCACGGGAATGAAATAAGACGCTTATCATCGGATGTTAAAATAAAAAAAATAGCTTAAGTCTTCTGCATAATCTCTGCAATATTTTTACTCTGTTGGCTGCCGATTATTTATATGACCTCTGTCACCCGTTTCCTGAATCGATCTGACCTGTATCCTAATGTTTTGGCCACTGTTTCTTTTTTCACGATAGCGTTCAGTTCACTCGTAAATCCAGTGCTTTACGCTTTCATGAAGCCAGGTTTCAAGACGGCCATTCAGAAATACGTTCGAAGGCGTCCTCGGTCACAGAATCGCGAAGGTCTTGAAATGGCGCCGGCTCACGTAGCAAGCTTTGCATACAGAACAAACCAAGGAATATCCATCGACATAAGTGAGCGCATAGAAGAAATAGCGAACTTTAATACGGCTTAAATCAATTATTCACCGAATTTTTAGTAGTGCTCGCGCGGTTTTTATTTCCATACTTGTCCACCACGGATGTCATTCTTCGTTGTTGTTGTTTGCCTTGTTGTTCAGCTTTTATACCAAGAGGGCAGGAAGGTTGTAATTTACATAATTTATATGTTCAAGTAGTTCTAGCCTCTCACCTTTAGTCCGGCAAGTCTTCTCTTGAAAGGCCAGGCAAGTATAGTGGCGGATAATACTACTTATGCAGACGTTCAGTGAACTTCTTGATTCAGGGAGAAGAACCTCCACCAATTACACAGAAAAGTAATACCAGCAAGAAATATTTTCTTATTTTATTCCAAGACTCAAAAGTTCGAACCTGTATGTTTGTGTATAAATCCTCTCAACGCTTGGTTTGCTTGCCACTTACGCGACTCGCGCCCGAAATTAATCTCGTGTGAGACTGCAGCAGGTTATGTATAGGGGAATCCTTGTTTACAATATTTCCCTCATTAACATGAACAATTCAGTTTCTGATTGAACTACAAATAAACCAGTTCTGAATATTGAAAGGTTATAGTATGAATAATTCTGCCAATAAATATGAGCCTCATGTATTGAATACTTTTTGTGCAACACGGGTTTAAAATTCAAAATTTTGCAAAGAATGCATTAGCTCATTAGAGCTTTTGCCACCCAGAAATTTTGCAGTGTTTGGAAGACAATATCTCCTTGAATACTAAACCTACAGAGCTAAGAATTTCACGATGTATTAAATTTCACTAGCTCTTTAGCTGCCTGGAGTCAAATCACATCTAACATGTTTCCCTCTGTAAACAAAGCCGTATGCAAATGAGCCAAAACGTAAACAATGACGTAAGCATGAATCCCCCTATAAAAGGACTCTTAAGACAAGTACAGCTCACTTCTTTTCACTTCAATAGTCTCACTGGAGTATTTCATCCACTGACTGAGAATTCTTTTGAATGGCTTTAAGAATTTCATCCTCGGATTCGGAGTTCGCATCTGTTTGTGCAGGAGCCAAAGGAAAGTTAAGTTCAATAGGAGGAAGCGTTTCCATTTTTGTTTTTTCGAGTGTTGTATAGCATTTTCCGAGAGAGCATCATCAATTTACCGTTGTTTAATTTTTAATTCCAAATTTGTTATGTTGTCCATGAAACGAATGTTGCACGCTTTTTACATTTTGAAAAAAACACCTTACCAAAATTGAAACTGTGTTTCACATGTTAATAGACCTTTTTAGATTTTGTTTTCCCAATGTAGTCCATGTGATCTTCCCAAGGGGATTTGCCTTTTGTCTTTTCGTAAATTATGCGTACGTATGCACTTGAATAAGGCGAAATTTCAAAGAAACAGTTGTCCAGGGTAACATCACATGATCTACATTGGGAAAACAAAATCTACAAGCTAAAAAGGTCTATTGGAAAACTGGAATTTACTTTTTTCGTCTATCAATCAATAAAAAATGAAGTTTCAGTGAATACAATACAAATACAATGCAATACTCCTATTGGCACTCCCCTGATGGGGCTTTTTCGTGACAATGCATTACAAAAAAATTCAAAAATACAAAACTATATTACAAATGTTTGATTAAATTTAATGGATCTCTAAAAGGATCTAGAAAACGTGTAGTTTCTCTGAGTTATGAATTCTTAGACACGGTCTTGCAAGGATTTTAACCTCTCGGTAGGCTCAATTGCTCTTATGGTTAGGTTTTTTCGCTTTCATTTTTTGATCCGATAAACGGATAGTATTACCACACAAATAGATATATTAGCACGCAGTAATTACTCACGCTATGTGGCCTGATATTTTATTATCGAAGTTCACAAACAAAACAATAAGCTGATATTGGCGAGAATCATCTGACACTTGAACTGTTTGTCATGATCCATTTCCCCAGCCTGTTATCGTTGAAGCCATTTCTTATCAGTTATTAATAAAATAAGCACGGTGATCAGCCTTTTCTTAGAACGATCGATCCACATACATGCCACGCCGGATTGCTGTGACGAAAAGAGTTGCTGTAATTTAAACAATAACATAATCTACTTTAGCTGAAGAATGTTGTTGTGAGGGAGACGAGCTCGACTTTGCCAATAAAGACGCAAAACAAAATAGCTAACAAGAAAGCGTTTTGTAGGTAAAGCTACAATTCGGTAGGTATTTGATTTATAAGTGTCTTTTTCGAGCCATTTTCCACCTAAAAAACCCCCCGCCTGGCATCCTAAAGCTGGGTTGGTGGGTAGAGGCAATCCTCTAAAAGCAAACAGAGGTGAGGAAGCAATTTCACAACAAGTGGGCCGCCGAAAGTGTTTCTTGCGAGCCATGGCGATTCACGAGTTTAGTTGTATCTCTGGCAGTTTTGTGTATGGATTCAGGGACTTTGCATGACAATTTTGGCGAGTTTTGACTTGTAAATAATGTCGACATTCTTTAAGACCGATTTGGTAAACCACAGTTGTTGATTTCAAATTATATTGATGCCTTATTAAAACTTCCGTCTGTTAATTCAGTAAATGAAACAAAGAAGCTGCTTGAATTGTATGATAAGGATTGAGATCAACATTCGAGGTTTGAATACGTTAGGCGTTGAATCACAGTCCTTTGGGAATTTATTGGTCCCTATTATCATGGAGAAAATCCCCTCAGAGTTGCGATTGATTGTAAGCCGCAAGTTTGGCAGTTAAGGAACGTTTAATCTTGATGCTTTGTTGAATGCACTAAAAACTGAGTTGGTAGCCAGAGAAAGGTGTAATGCAATGAAAACAAGTGGTTCAAACAGCAATACCCCACAAGGTACGAAGAGCATAAGGTAAGAAGCAAGCAGCCCTTTTCTATATCTGCACTTAATACAGGCAATGAAGAATTTACTCCACATTGCAGTTTTTGCAAAAAGAACCAAAAGTCCATTAACTGTATGACCATTATTGAACCGAAGACTGGAAGAACAATCCTGAGTCCAAATAGCACCTGCTTTGTGTGCTGGAAGAGTGGTCACATCTTCACAGATTGTCTGTCAAAGGCAAAATGCTTTAACTGTGATGGTAGACACCATGTGGCTATCTGTGAAGGAACCAAGAACGTTCCACCTTCTAGGAATTTGGTTACAGAAGAAGTAACCCCATACAGATCTAACGCACCACATCAGCAATAACGGCAACTCTGTGCTGTTGCAGACAGCCCAAGCCTTTGTTTGTAGACCAGATAACCAGGAGTTTGGATTGAATGCGCATGTAATGTCTATAATATGCGACTCATGTAGCCAGAGATCCTACATTACAAGCAAGGCACGTGAGCAGTTGAACCTACCAACCGTTGGTAAGGAAATCCTTCTAATTAAAACATTTGGAGATAATTCAGCCTTTGTCAAGGAATGTGATGTGGTACAATTGTGTGTAAGAACATTAGATGGAATGAATGTCTATGTCACCTCATATGTTGTACCAGTGATTTGCAGCCCAGTGTCAAGCCAACAAATTCAAGACACATTTGAATGCTACCCATACTTGCAGGGTCTACAACTTGCATGTGGAACGTGTGATACTGTCAGTGTTGATGTGCTGATAAGAGCAGATTATTACTGGTATTTCTTCACTAGAAACATTATTAAAAGAGACCCCTATTGACTAGTAGCTCTTGAGACCAAGTTAGCTTGGGTTTTGTCAGGACCAGCTGTATGCCCAACACCCACAAGGTCGTGCACAGTGAATTTGAGTTCAACACATGTGGTGATAATAGAGTCCACAGAGATAAGTGATATGAGGCATGATCTGCAGAAATTTTGGGACTTAGAGACTTTAGGCAAGGAAAATGAAGCTTCAGTCAATGACAAGTTTTCAAATGAATGTTATGTAGACAGTGCATTTGCCTTGTCTAAGGAGTAGCAATTCAGAGGGCTGCGTTGCGTTCTCTGGAACAAGATGAAGCTTTCAGCGAAGACTTTGCAAAAGGTGGGTGGAGATAGTGTTCAAGAAGAAGACGAGAGCTTCTCAAAGTCAGTTTTTAAACAGAGCGCGGAGAAGGAGCAGAAGGTTCGGGGAGTGCTTTGGAACTCCACCCAAGATGAACTAATCTATGATCTGAACAAGACGTTGAAAAAATGTTGTCAAGCCTGAGACATTTAGTTCTGTTACCAAGTTGATAAGAGTGACTGCGTTAGTGTTGTTGTTTATTGAAGGCAAGATCCAGGGAAAGAATGGAAGAAGATTCTGTAAGATTTTTGTGTTAAGCACGTTCACTGAACAAGAGATCCTGAACACTGACAAGTATTCACAGATGATGGATGGCTACGATGTCAAGGAAGAATAGGTCTGTCATCTCTCTGGCCCTACCGTACGATACAAAATTTCCGATACTGTTACCGAGAGGTCATCATTTCACGAAACTGTTGATTCTCAAGTGTTATGATCAAGTAAGTAAGTAAGTAAGTAAAATCCTTTATTTTAACACGATCACTAGTTAAAGCAAAATACATGCTTGAGGGGTCGTGTATTATCTATGAAAATTACAGACTTAACTAGATTTAAAAATATAAAATGATTTGGGTAATAAACCCTAAAAAACGTACATGACATATAAAAATTTAGAAATGACATAGAGATTCAGGAATTTAAATAGGGATTTACATAAAAATTCAGAAATTTAAAATATAAAATCGCACATCTTATTCTAGGGCACTGACTGAACAGATAAACTGTTAAAACTAAATTCGCTAAATGATGGATCCCGTTTCACTTTCCTGATAAATTGTTTAATTGTAAGAGTCATTTAATTAATCGGAAAAAAAGTTCCACCGTACGGCGCCTCTAAAGCATATAGAGTTTTTCATGAAATGCGTTGAAAATCGTGGAACGGTAGCCTTTTTATACCCTCTTAGGTTGCATAACGAGCTAGAGCCTCTTAGCAACCAAAAAAATAGGTAGGTATCCAGCTGAGATTGGAGACTTTTAGTCCTCTATCTCAGCTGGATACCCAGTAGCTCGCAACATTCCTATTCCATTAGACAATACAGACAGACAGACAGACAGACAGAACAGACAGAACTTTATTTTACGTGGCACTCCACTTAGCTAAAAGCTACTTTGCAGGAAGCCCACAAATAAACAAATAAATTACAAAACTAAAGGAAGGATAAAATTTAGCTAACAATCTAAAAATTTAAGAATCTGAAATTTCTAAGAAATCTAATTATTTGTTAGTACATGTATAATTATGAATTAAAAATTACAATTTAAAAAACTACGTAACTACAATAATAACAATTTTAGAAAGCTACATGACGAATATTTCTTAAAAATTTCCTTGTGCCGGCCATGGCGCGAACCGAATCCGGCAGCGCATTCCATGTCTTTGCCGCGAAGTACCGAAAAGACCTGAGACCATGCTTGGTGCTTCTTACTTTGGGCAATGAGAGCATGTTCGTGCCCCTTAAGTTACATTTTGTGTCCTTTACCTTGAATAGGTTTACAATGGCGTTCGGTGCCCTCTCCTGAAAACAACTATTTATTGTGATTAACATATCCTGGATACGACGTCCCTCTAGCGTGCTATGCAAACCAATCCAATTTAGCAACCTATCGTAAGAACTTTTCTTGTCCTTATATACAAATCTAAGCGCACGTTCATTTACTCTCTCCAGTTTCTTGGTGTTCCTGGCTCCACAATGGTGCCATATTTGGCTACAATAATCAAAATGCGGTAAGATAGAAGCACGATATAGTGCTTCCTTAGTTTTTACAAGGCAGAAAATTCTTAAGCCTATTTAAGGCATTTACTTGTCTTCCCGCCTTTCGGCAGATAGATGCGACATGAGAGTCGAATTTCAACTTATAATCTAATGTTACGCCTAGTAGCTGTATCTCGCTGGAAACAGGTAAAGGTTTTTCTTCGCATTTTATATCGAAATCATGAGCCGTGTTTCCCAGCACCAAAGCCTGATATTTATCCGGATTCGCTATCATGCCATTTTGTTGAAACCACTGTATGCTGTTTGTCAGGTCTAGATTTATACCGTCTTCCGCGACTTGGGGATCCTGATGCGATAGATGGAGTTTAGTGTCATCCGCGTAGCTTATCAGCCTACAATCCCTAATAGCAAATGTAAGATCATTCATGAAAATATGAAACATAATGGCCCAAGGAAGGTCCCCTGTGGCACTCCTGCCGACACACCCATCCAGGTGGAGAAGGTATGGCCCAACTTAACTCGTTGATATCGGCATGATAAATAACTTCGTAAGAGTGCCACTGAATTGTCGCTCACACCATAACACTTTAACTTCTCGAGAAGCAGCTCATGTGGAAGGCAGTCAAAAGCCTTGCTAAGATCAATAGCTACCGCTCCGATGACCTTGCGCTTGTCAAGTTCCGCTCTCCAGTCTTCCGTTAAAGTTAAAAGTGCCGCCGGGCAACCATGAAATTTTCTATATGCAAACATGTAATCATGAAAAATCGATTCAAAATGCTCGGTCATCTGCATGTGAATGATTTTCTCAAACACCTTGGCAAAAGCAGGTAGTACGGTGACCGGTCTAAAATTCTTTTTGTTTAGGACACTTTCCTTTTTATGATGCGGTGTTATCTGACCATGTTTCCAAGCATCTGGAACCTGTGATTTAGCTTTGATGGTATTCACTAGATCGCTAAAAGGTTTTGCTATGGAACCGGATGAAGCTTTAACAGCAAGTGGAGGAATAAGATCATGTCCCTGTGCTTTATGAGGTTTCATTTTGTCCAGTACCACTTTCACAACATGATGGTTAGTCAGTCACAATCCAAAAGTGTTCGCCGGTGGCTGACTCGTCATAGAAATTCTGTTTATATTTGCCTGGTCTCAGAAAGCAGTGTGCTTGTGGACAATCAAATCTTTTGTGATATTTGTAAAATACTTTCTGCTACTTCGCTTTGTTCCTTGATGACTCTTTCCTTTTCATTGAGAACAATAAAGTCGTCCGGCACACGCTTTTTAGTATGCATTAACGGCCGTAAAGACTTCCAGAACTCCCTTGGGTTTCCCGCGCGCGAACTGCATTTACTGGATTTACGTCGCAAAGCAACAACACGGTTCCTTTAAGACCTGTAAGTCTCCCAATCGTCCGCCGATCTTGTCTTATTAAATTTGCGTTTAAGAGCATTTCTTATCCACATAGCCTTCTTTATCTTAAATTTCGATTTACCTGCAGCGTTTCTACGCCTCTTAGACTTTATAGGAGCGTGACCATTCAGAACATCAGAATGATCGTATTTCATGTCTTGTGTGATAAAGGCGTCATCTTTCGCGCAATTCTGTCATCATTTATAGGCGTGAAAGTTAATTAAATGTGCAGTATTTGCCTAGATTTTTATCTGCATTAAAAACACTGTTCATGTTATATATCCTAGAAACACTCAGGCATACAGTGATGCCATGGACCTCAACCTGGATGAAACCAAATAAGATATAGAACATTTGCCTAGATTTTTATCTGCATTAAAAAAAACTGTTCATGTTATATATCCCAGAAGCAGTCAGGCATACGGTGATGCTATGGACCTCAACCTGGATCAACCAGATGAGATCTATAACATTTGCCTAGAATTTTTATCTGCATTTAAAAAAACTGTTCATGTTATATATCCCAGAAGCACTCAGACATACAGTGATAGACCTCAACCTGGATGAACCAGAAAAGAGATAGAACATTTGCCTAGATTTTTATCTGCAAGTTGCATATGTTAAATCAATTCAATATTTTACTACTGCCATTTCCCTCGCACAAACAAACATAGAGCCCTAAACTGTTTGGTAGTTTGAAAAAGATCAGTATATTTCAAACATTTTCAATGAGATGAGTAATGGTCAGTAATAAGAAATGAAGAGTGTACCTTTCAGAAGCTGTTTCTGAACGAAACTGTTCTCAGCAACAAGTTTCAATTTTCAAGCTGCCACTATTTTCATCTTCAGCACAAGTGGAAGAAACAGTCGTCTGATATTATATTTTGTGCTTTGACAGAGAACAGCTATACAACTGATGTAAGCACCCATATCCAGTTATAAAGACAAAATAAGGCGCCGCCCTCTCACGCGCCCCCTCCCAGCCCCATCTTCATTATCGTGGATTGATGATGACGAGTGCGCGCGTAATTCGCGGCTTCATATTTGCCGCCAGAATTTACATTAACATTACTACATATACATAACTATTCTTCAATAGAAATATTACCACTCAACAATGGTCCAAAAGCTAAGGGAATTCCAACTAAATCAAATCTTATAGAAACTCTTTACATTAAAATTAAATTCCAGGGAAAATGCCATTGGTGATTCCTACCTAAAATACCAATGCAACCAAATCAAAAGTCACGTCGATCTTACCTCTTCTGTTCGTTTTTCCGCTTTTGAAATTTGTCCGAAGGCGAATTACTTCGACTTAAAATGAAGTTTCTACTTACCAAAGTCGATTGATCGTCTATGAAACCGCCGGCCAAAACAGAATTTCAACCTGACAAAGTGTCAATCGCTGCAATCGCTGGCCATCACATGCCGAAATGCACAGACTATCTCCTCTGTAAAAAGCTCAAAACATCGCGCCATCGCTAAAGCATAGACCCTTTTCATAATGGCGCCCGACAATTTATTCTTTTATTCTTATGACAATGAGCCCTACTAGCCTCGTCAGCATGTGCAAAATTCAATAGAATTTTTTCATTAAAGTGAGGTTAGTAGGGCTAATTAACACATATACAAAAGAATAATTAAAATCGTCCGCCATTATGAAAAAGGTCTATAACATTTGACTTAACTAGCGTTTCAACGTTCAAGTAAAACCATGAAATGCCATGAGCATATAGCGTAAGCGTGCCGCACGGCGGTAAATAAAATTGTGCCTCTGGCGCGTGTTTAAACAGTAATACTTATAATACATTACAGAAGGTGTGCTCTCTTGCAGTGAAACCGCAAATCGAATACGTTGAGGGCTCCAATGCAGACCTATCATACCACTCCTTAGCAACCAGACATGGGAGATTCTTTAACTTCCGGTTATGTATGGCTCGTGATGATTCACTCTTTCTCCATATCAAGTGCTGCACAACGGATTGGCAGAGACATTGGTTCAAGTTCGGTCCAAGTATCGGATTGTGAAGAGCAGACAAACAGTGAAGAAGAGAGATGTTAGAAGAAGAGTTACGTGTTTATCACAATTGCCACTTGAAGAACAAACAGCCAGCCTTAAATATTAGAGAGTCGTTTGCATTCGCAAGGATAAGACGTCGAGGCAGTTTGGAATATGGGAGCTGTCAAATCCCTCATTACAAGACAAGATCGATTTCACAGAGGAGCTGTGGTGAAAACGCGTTGTGAAGATAGCGTCATCGAGGTTACAAGACCCTAGAAAAAGCTGTATCCTGTAGAAGCTGGATCAGGAGTACGGGAACATCAGAACAGGAACACTGATTTTCCTATGACCTTTTTAGGAAATGCTGAATAATAATAATAATAATAATAATAATAATAATAATACTCTATTTACCCACGTGTCACCTAGGAGCTGAAAGCTCGTTTAAACGTGAACGTGAAACTAATTACAAATAGTAAACTAATAAGAAGTAATGACAAAAGATAAAGATATTGATAAGCTATATATTATCTAATTTATATGTATCTAATTTATGTGTAATATCTAATTAGTAAGCGAAGGTGCATTAAAAATTCGAAGAATTAAAAAAAAATTCATAGGTATGCTATAGAATAGCAGACCTACGTGTCCAGCCCAGCCACCCCAGATCTGTAAAGTTAAGTTAAAGCCTCGCCATAAATGAAAGCAACGCGCGCCTGAAAGCGGCTAAGTCCGGACACTCCCTGACTCTAGTAGGTAAACCATTCCAAAGCTTGGTAGTTAAATATGACCATGACTTATGCATGTATTCTAAATTGAAAGATGGCAGCATAAGGCGTGTGCCTGACCCCCTTAGATTGTAATTCACATATACGTTAAAAAACTTACTAAGATATTCCGGTCCCTGGCCTCTTAAACATTTATATAAAATAACTAGTGACTGGAATTGCCTTCGTGTCTCAAGGTTTTGTAATTTAGCTAAATTTAGGAGAAAATCATAAAACACTAAGCTTGAATACCCTAGGATAGTCCTTAGGATGTAGTAATTAGTGTCCTCTAACTAGTTTTTGAGCTCATTACTTATTCCTAGTAGGAGTGGGCTACAATACTCTAAGTGAGGTAGTACATATGCTTTGTAAAGGCGAATCATAACATCTTGTGGTATAAATTTACGCAGCTTACGCAGGACAGCTGCCTTAGCACATGCCTTCTTAAGTTGTTCTTGTATATAAGGCTTAAATGTTATTCTTTCATCTAAAGTGACACCAAGAATCTTCAGGCTATCAGTCAGCTCTACATTATTGTCTTGTAAATTAATATTATATCTATAATTTACTGGGCCGATGGCCATCGCTTGGGTCTTTGTTGCATTGATTTGCGAATAATTATGTTGGAGCCATGTACACACTACTTGAAGATCTGAGTTAATAATGTATTCTAAAACAACAGGAGATGTATCTGAGGCATAAAGAAGTTGTGTCATCAGCATATAATCGCAATGAGGTGCCTTCAATAAAATAATTTAAATCATTCATGTATATGTTAAACAACAGAGGACCTAAGAGGCTCCCCTGAGGGACCCCAGTCCTGACAGTTCTCCACTGAGAATAAGTATTGTCAAGTTTAACACGCTGTTTCCTCTCACATAGATATGCAGTCATGAGTTGTAATGCCCTCCCTGAAAAACCATAGGCCGTCAATTTAGCTGGAAGAAGTGAATGGCACACTGAGTCGAAAGCCTTGCTGAGATCCACCGCGACTGCAGCAACAGCTTCTCGCCTGTCAAGGCTTGCCCTCCAGTCCTCAGTTATCTTAAGTAGAGCTGAACAACAAGACTGTCCCCTTAAATAACCAGATAAATTATGAGACAGCTTGCATCGAAAGGCCTCATACATCTGATCAAACATGACTCTTTCAAAAACTTTGGACAAAGCAGTCAATAGTGAAACTGGCCGATAGTTAGCCTTATCGGTCTCTTCCGACTTCTTGTATATGGGGGAAACATTGCTCAGTGTACACTTCCAAACTATAGGCCAACTGCAACTTGTTATAAGGTAGTTAATCAAACAGGTCAGCGGCTGTGCAATGGCGGGAGCTGTAATGCGGAAAAGTCTTTGCGATATGTTATCACATCCCACGGCTTTCCTTGGATTAAGTTTCAGCAGTATGTCCTTCACATATTCCGCCTCTATCAACTGAAAATCAAAATTGCTAGCAGGTCCGAAATGTTCAGCAATCCTCTTGACACTAGAGTGATCTGTAAATTCATCCACACTCATTTGAGTGCCGTCATTTGCAGCTACGTAGCAGAAATAATCATTAAATGTCTCAGCAACACACTTGGGATCCGTAATCAATTGCTCGTTCTCCAGCAAAACAATCTTGGACTGCATCTTCGCCTTACTTGGTAGGAGCGGTTTCATTTCTTCCAAAATTCTCCATGATGCTTTTTATTCAGGGAAGCATCAACACAAAATGACTTCATCCCTTTCCTTTTTAATGAAGTTACTTTGTTTCTCTGTTTACGGTGTTCTTCCCAAGAAGAATCAGTTGGATTTCTAGCGTGTTTCTTGAATAATCGATTTCGCTGAGAAATTTCACGTTGTAATTCGGGAGTAATCCACGGTAGCTGGTCACCTCTAATCCTCTTTTTCTTTAGAGGAGCGTGTTTGTCCAACACCTCGCAATAAAGCTTTGGCTCGTGCCCAGTGATCCCATAGCTCATCAACGTCTTCAAAAATGTACGCGGAGTCCCAAGGGACCCTCGTTAGTTCTTCTAGAAGTTCCTTTTCATCCAAAGTTTTCATGCTTCTATATTCAACATCGCGTGCTTTTGGTCTTGGAATTTTCTGTTTCCTTACTGCGAATACTAGATCATGATCACTAACTCCAAGATGCAAGTTGCCGCTGGCGGCGAAACGTTCTGGATGACTGGCCAAAATAACATCTATCAATGATTGGCTTTTCTCTATAACTCTCGTCGGTTCGGTAATTTGATTGAATAAACAAAACCTGTCGCACAAATCCTTGAGTGCCTTGTTTTCCCTTCTTCCTTCATCTTTATTAAAAAGCATGTCCAAGTTATAATCTCCTATTAAAATTATCTCTTGACGGCACTTAAACATCAGTTCAATTGCAGAATTCAGCGAAGATATAAATTCTGCAGGCTTGTTGACTTTCTCGGATCTGTAACATGCACAAACAATGAAACGGCACTTTCTAGAATCCATAACGTCCAAACATATTGCCTCGACCGACTCCGGCTCCAATTTTCGGCGCCTGTAGGCAGACAGGTCTTCCCGTATGAACGCCATTAATCCACCTGCACTTTTTTTCCGATCTCGTCGTACAATCCGGCATCCTGGGTGATAGAGTAAACTAGAGGAATACATTCCGTCCAGCTTAGTTTCGCCAATGAATAGAATATCAAACATATTCCGGTTTAACATTTCTTTAACCTCATCGAGCTTGTTTTGAATGGAATTGATATTCAGATTAGCGATTTTATTGTTGGACTTATAGTAGCTGCTTATATTCCCTAAAAACCATTCCAATGAGTCAGGTATCGAATCGTCATCACTCATAACACTCAGTATTTTTTCGTTCACCGAATCCTCAAAAAAGCTGTCTGCAAACTGAGCCATACAGCAGGTAAAACAAAGCCATGTGCCGTTCCTTCGGTAGCTGTTCAATTCCTTTCTATTCATGCCAGTACACTTTAAGTGGAATAGGCCAGTACAACCAGAGCACAACACGCAATTTTGGTTCTTTCTCAGAGTTTTGTCGCAGCCGGTGCACGCACTTTTAATAGGTTTCTCTCCCCTTCTCTTTCTTTCGACTGTAGGCCCGGGGTTTTTTTAAACATCTCGGCTGGTGGCAATTCTTGCCAATTGAAAGCAAGAGTCGCTATTCGGGTAGTAGCTCAGTTTGGCTCTGAGATACTTCGTTCTCGCACACGTGGCTTTCGTAGTGAAAATATTCCCCAAAGTACACGAGTTTTCGCAGTAGAAAACTGTTCCAGAGCTTATGGAAGTTTTCTTCGAGAGGTCAATAGAGCTGAATATCAGAATAAGTGTGATAAGAGGGCTCAAATTAATAAAAGTGATAGGAGCTCTACGACGGCCCGCCAGGAACAAGACCATATTGCTGAACATTAAGGATAACAAGATGGAGACAATAAACCATTTTTTTCTGTTCATGTCGTTACGAATTTGAGTCGTTATTCTGTTGATTGACCCGTATCAATCAAGGAGAGGAGTGTGTTAGAAATTGTCATGCGTAAAATTAGCAAAATTACGCATGGCGGCAAACCATGACCACGTGATCAAGAACACTGCCTAGAGTTTTAGTTCGATTTGTCGAGTAAAGAGTGTAGAGTCAGTGTTTTGAACTTAGAAATTTTGAGAAATACCTTGTGAGGACACTAGGAGAATTCGACAGTGTTAGAGTGAAGCCGTATTGCGACATTGGAAATTGTACAGAAATCAATCGTTCGAGAAGAACAAACATCCTAAAATTTACAACAGTCTATCCTCTCGTAAGCGACCACCTATGCTTGACATCTCCATTATTTTGCGCTGATAACTTTTTTAGATGCCTCTTTTAGTCCGGATCTTGTGATGACGAATTTAATCCGCAAACATTTTAGGTCAGGCAGTGCATTGCAGTCTTCCCATCTTATAAGCCGTTAATATAAATTACGCATACGTGACCAACAGAGACTCAGTCCTTTCCAAAACAGATGAAGCTACAAATTTGCTTAGAAGGATACGCATTATTTGAAACCAAATGCATTGGTATTTTTTTTCCCTACGACCTGAAAATACACATTTTAGCAAGGGTAAATGTGTTTGGTCTTGCCGCTGTATGATCAGCTGTGCGGAAAATGAAAATAAGCCGAGTTTACCTAGCATCGGACAATCAATTTACTCTCCTTTATGAATGACGTTTTGCTGAAGAAAATTACGGCGTGACGGAGAATCGCTAACATGGCTCTGTTGTTTTTAACTCAGAAGATGGCTAGGAAATCACATACGCAAATTATACTCTATCTCAGCATTACTTCGCTTATTGAACACAACTATGAATTAAGAAACACAAAATTATCAACAAACAGTTCTTCCAGCGACGGCTTTTATTCAAATCCACAATAAATTTGCGTACAGGGATCGAAGGAGCGAAGGAGATGTACTAGGCTCCTACATACGGAACTCTGAAATGGCATAATGTGATACGCGAGTGATTTAGATTTCATTTTAGAATTCAGTAATTAGCCTGCTTGCTACTGAGCGGGTGTAAAATACACAAATAAAAAGATAAAAAGAAACGGCTCGAGGTTAATTTGGCCAAAATATTCTTTAAAGCATTCGATTATCTCAATCAGCAAATCGTTCATTCGACAATTCGCCCGGACGGCCACGGTCTCACTTACATTTTCTTTACAAACCAGAGACTTTGCAGTTCTTTCAAAAGAAATCTGGAATTCGAAACAGCTTGCGCAGAAAATCGAGAATGCTGGACTCGTGTTTTCACGAGACCCAAATATATGTTTTGAACGACAATTTGTCGCACCATTTTATCTTAAACGCCACATTGGTGACTGAATACATTTATTTGATTTTCCTTCGGGGGTTGAATTTATTTTCCTTCTCACTTGTGGGTTACAAACATAACAATAACACTGTAGTTTAGTCTAAACAGGAGACTATGCAGCCGTATGCGTTACAGACCCCCTTGGTTACGTCTTCTAATTCGTTTGCATATAAAGAAATTATTGCACCTTAATAAATAGAGGACAGGTAAAACACAAGAAAATTTATATCTCCAAAATCAAGACGAATTTGCATTTAGATAGTTTAAAACAACTTCATTGCATTAAAATACCAAATATAAATCGAGAAATTAACATTGATTATTACGAACTGAACCTTTAACTTATAATACCATACATTATTAGCACTTTAGTTTCTACCGAATGTGCTCGAAATTAAGTAGAAAAAAATTAAAAGTCAGAATTTCAACACTAGAGACTCAGTAAGCCTTGAACTATTTGTTTAATCGATTTTTCTCGCCGGGTGGCAAAACTAGCATGATTTTAAGTCGGGTTTCATTTCTTCCTCTGCTATTTATGACCTCCCCCAAACAATCATTTAAAATATAGGGTTATTAGAAAACATTACCGACACGCACAAAAAAAAAACTGAGCCGTAGAAATATACGGCATATTCCAGTTTAGACATGATGTTTGCCTTTGAAATGTAAATAAGTTTGAATAACATATAAATTTGCTGTCGAAAAGTGAATGGATCCACAAAACATGCTGCTGACGTCAATAGTCAGATGTTGGCTTTTCAACCTGTTTCGCAAACTTGTACCCAATATATTTCTAAGACTTGGAAAGTCACGCGCCTTATCATTCATTTCCTTATATCATTACCGAATTGGTTTTTAAAACAATGTTGCACTTCAGTTTCAGTTGTGATCGCTGATGCGCAAGGAAGGTAAGAAGAGGTAAACATTGCTTCCTTTGTTTATTGATCACAAGAGGAGAGAAGAGAAAACCTACGTTTCTCAAGTTTGAGGAAACCTTCAGGGGGGTCAGCAACGCGCAGTCTTCTCGCAAAAAGACTAGTTCCGTTACTATTCGCTTTGGAGATAACATATCGACATAGATTGACCGGAAAACTGTAATATTTCCGCCACGAATTCAAGTCATTGACATTCAAGGACGGAAGGTACAGCCAAGGGAATGTTTCAAACTTAATTAGAAGGGGACCATGAACGTTTCCGAAATAAATGGCTCTAGATCTTCCAGCAATGCTACCTCAGCCGATCTCTCCGAAGTCGAAGAAAAGCTTAAGTCCAGGATGAAGGTCTTCTTCGTTTGTGTGTACGCCATTTTAGCAGTTGGTACCATTTTTGGCAATGTTCTCGTCGTAAGGGCGTTTTGCAAATTTTCGACGCTGCGACGGGTAACGTCTAATTTTATTTTGGTGAGCTTGTCAATCGCGGATACCTTTGTGGTTGTTGTCTTTACGCTGCATATCACTACTATGCTGGGCCCCAAACTGCCTCCTCACTTACTATGTTCTGTGACATCGATGCTAAGCCTAACGTTCAATTCCGTTATTATTCTCCACCTCGCTTTGATCAGCTTGGACCGTCTCATCGCCGTCAAGTACGCCTTGAGGTACCCGACTATGGTGACTAATCGCCGAGCACTGATCGCTTCCATTGCTGTTTGGTTTTGGGGCATCGGGGTTTCAATGATTTTTCCTGAGCGGCTGAAAACATACGGAAAGAGAACGTTTACAGAATTTTTGCGGACCTTAACACCCTGCTTCGATCTTCACGAGAAAGAACCCTTCACTTTGCGTTCAAATGCTATCAAAGCCTACCTAATTTTCTTGACGATTGCACTTCTGGTCGTACCCATAACGGTCGTTATAGTTTCCTACTGTTACATCCTCAATGTTGCTCGTAAACAACAAAACCAAATAAACAAAGTAGAGGACAGCTTACAAGTAAGTAAACTCGCCATGAAGCGTGAAATGAAAGCTGCCCGGACTGTGGGCATCGTCGTGGGGTTGTGTCTCGCTAGTTTTGTGCCGTTGTTGGTGGTACTCAGCCTTCGCGCCCTCACTTCCACAACAATCACGGCAGAGCACATGTACGGGACCCAGCTTGCTGCTAGCTTGAACGCTTTCTGGAACCCTCTCATTTACTGTTGGAGAAATGGCAACTTCAGAAGTAGTTTCAAAAGGCTCTTGAAGTGCAGCCATAGTGAATAAATTCAGAATGAAT
This sequence comes from Pachyseris speciosa, assembly GCA_016490735.1. NCBI lineage: Eukaryota > Metazoa > Cnidaria > Anthozoa > Scleractinia > Pachyseridae > Pachyseris > Pachyseris speciosa. The sequence continues at coordinate 463,203 of JAEMWC010000409.1, forward strand.
AGATTAAGACTAACTTGGTCTCCTCAGAGAAAATGAAATAGCGCAATTTGGCACGAAGCCAAGTGCGCCTGTCCTACACTGAGGTTTCAGCAGCTGCCTGTCTTGACCCATCATAAAGGTGACAGTTTCCTTCTTCGTCTTCGGACATGCATGGTGATTGGGCTGACAAATCTGCTTGCTGCAAATAAATGTTCTGTGTACCGAGGAAGCCGCGTAAAACCTCTTAAATACTATTTTCGAAAGGTCCAGCTGGACTCAGTGATACAAGGTGCATTGCGGAGGTTATTCATCTGCCTTATATCCTTACATCCGCCGATATGGAGATTACTAGACCGTGTTGGGCAAGGCTGTGTAAACAGTATGACCGGATGGATCTGACTGACGACTCTTGTTCATACGTCAGTAAAGGGACTCTCACAGATACAATTCTAGACTCAAGAAAGGCATTGGTAACTCTCAGGTGCTGATGTCTGTGACGAACATTTATTATCCTTCATGCAATCCCGGGATGAAACGATCTATTTTCATCAGTTGTAATTACCTTTCTCAAGAATTAAGTCAGAACATTATTCTAGTCAAACTAAAGTGAATTTTTCTTTCAACAGATATTACACATTAACATAACAATAGTAATGAATTTAAGCAAAGACTACGGCAACACCAACGAAAGCGTCATTTAAAGTTTCATAAATATTGTAACTAATTCACGCTTATTCCATCGCGTTCAACTTCAGCGTAAGAAGTGAGCGAGCCATCAAGGAACTAAACTGCTAGGAACAAAGCTAAAGTTAAGAAAAAGAATGAAAACTTCGCTGTCATGCGTTTGCGTCCTCTACAAAACTTTGAATCGGGTCATTTCACGTTCTCGTTCAGGGCACAGGACAGTAAGAAAATGTACCAGAAATTCCAACGCACGTGTAAGCCCGTCGTTTTTTGCTCCCCTCTTATTTAATGGCGTTCTCGCTGCCGTTATCGTGGTCGTTGCTTAAACTCCCCAATAACAAACGCACTGGCAGAAAGCAATTTGGTTGGTTTAGTGGCAAACAGACGCAAACTGCATTTTCGTTGATTTAACAAACAAGCACACGCGTGATGCGCACGTGCACTTTGCGCATGCAACGTTATGGAGATTATTCGACATTTCGCTTTGACGTCACTCTGCCTCTAGCAGCATATTAGCGCGTGACCTTTGGAGTGAACAGTTGTGATGTTTTGAATTAGTGGGAAACGAAAAAAATTAGAACACTTTTTTAAAGGTCAAGAGAAACTGCTCATTTATTGCTATCGTGGTCTGCATCTGAAGTGCGACTTGAGGATATAAACTCGTTTATTCTCTGCATTCTTTCAAGAAGATTTAAAATAGTGATATTTCCACATTTCTTGCCTCGTTGTAATTAGTTGTATACTCCTCATTTGTTGTCACATTGTAATTAGCTATATTACCACACTATTATATCTTTACTGCATTTGTATTATACCCACAAGCGGGTTCTGTTATCTATACATTTTTAATCCGACAAATGTATAGATTAAAAAATCGTGACTTCTTCTAGAGAACTAGAGAATTGATTTTCTAAGCTATATTATAGTAAATTTGTGAGCGGAAGAGTTGAGCTTAAGGTGCTACTACGATCAGAAAAATGACTTGTCTGTTTTTTCAAATTTTGAAAGTGTGTTTGCTTAACACCCGAGTTTCGAAATTTCAAGCTTTAATTTCAAGCAGAAGACTGTTTACTTTGAGTACAACTTTCAGTACTCATGTTCATAACTTACTGATTAGGCTACTTGATGGATGTCTGGGGCTGTATGTGTTATTAGGGATAATAATTTAGTCTCACTCACTTGGGGCACACGCAAATATAATAATTTAGTCTCTCACTCACTTGGGGCTCACGCAAATATCATAATAATACGGTGATTCAGTTTGAGCGGGAGACTATGCAGCCTTATTCGTTACAGACCACCTTGGTTACCTCTCCTAATTCGTTTGCTTATAAAAAAACTAATTGCACCTTAATAAATAGAAGACAGGTAAAGTACAGGAAAATTCATATCTCTAAAACCAACGAGAATTTGCATTTAGATAGTTAAAAACATGTTCATTGCATTAAAATACGAAATATAAATCAAGAACATCATGAACATTGATTATTATGAACCGTTAACCCATAAGACCATGGATTAATTGCACTTTAGTTTCTACCGAATGTGCTCGAAATTAAGTAGAAAACAAATTAAAAGCCAGAATTTCAACACCAGAGGCTCAGTAAGCCTTGAACTATTTGTTTAATCGATTTTGTCGATGGGTGGCAAACATAGCATAATGATTTTAAGTCGGGTTTCATCTCTTCCTCTGCTATTTATGACCTCCCGCATACAATCATTTCAAATATAGGGTTATTAAAAAACTTCACCGACACACACAAAAAACTGAGCCGTAGAAATATACGGCATATTCCAGTTTAGACATGATGTTTGCCTTGGAAATGTAAATAAGTTTGAATAACATATAAATTTGCTGTCGAAAACTGAATGGATCCACAAAACGTGCTGCTGACGGCAATAGTAAGATGTTAGCTTTTCAACCTGAGATAGGTGGTGTCTTTGATCACCCCAACATCATACAAAGTGAGTGAGTCCTCTTCAAAGAAACTTGTTTTGACCATTTTCCTAAGTGTGAAACATTAGCTGCCGCTGATCAGCCCTCCCCCCCCCCCAACTTATACGCCCCTCCGGTTATAGGTCCATCTACCTGTAAACAAAAAAATACATCCGATAATTACCCCACCTCTAGCTTTTCTTGTCTTGAGAGATATGAATTCGATTTATTATGACGTTTTGAAGCTTAATTAAAAGCCAGTAAATACAAAACGTATTTTGATCTGCACTACTTTAAGGTGGTACATGAGGCTAATTTAACAATTTCGGATTGCATCTATTTCTTGTTGATTGCAAGATTACCTAACAAGAAAGGTCTGCGCTAAATTTGAAGTCTTGAGAGTGAATCGTTTTCAAGATAGAAGCGAGAGAAGTTTTGTTTCCAAGGTCAGTTTCCCGCGAAAATGAGGACTACATACTGTGTTGGGTGCGGCTTCATCGTGGTGTAAAATTTCGAGAAGAATACATTGCTGACAGATGTATCAAAGAAATGTTTGTAATCTGTAAAATGAAACCACCTTTTGCGGACTAATAAAAGTCACGCTTCTGGCCTGTAAACCCTCTCGTTCCTGGTGATACAAGCACCCGCGCAAGCTAGACCAGCCAAACTGATTTCGTCTTTCCTTCATCAAGTATGGACCACCTCAACGATGCTATCGTCGAACTCGGGTAAAACTTATTATGTTTGCTTCGATTGTGAATTATTACGGTCAACATTTTGATAAAGTATTGTAACTTACCGGCTATAATTTCTTTCCAGTTACAGCGGTACACCTCGCGGCCTAGCGAATATCCTCCATCGAGTAGAAATAAGAGCAAACGAAACCGCCGAGCAATGCAGACGTCGAGTGTACCGGCGATTATTTGGAATTCTTTGGGTAGGTATACTCCATCAATATTTTCCAGCAAATGCTTTTGTTCGTTCAAGTGTGCACGAAGGCCGAATTTCTGATGACCGAGAATGTACAGCCGAACCTTGCTGCGCATTGACTGAATAATTTAATCTCCTCGAGCTTTACGTTTTCTCCTTTCCTGTTTCAGTTTGGAAACAAAGTCGGACAGGGAAGGTTTCGAGGGAAAGCCGTCCCCACCTACGTTTATCCCGAAGAAATAAAGGATGCCATCAGGGAATGCATTAACGTGAACGTGCGGGACTACGCCAACCCACAAGGACCCGCGGTAAGAACTGATTTCTGTTTGAACGTACATACACTTCGCCCAATATATGCAAAACTTTATACTTAGGGACGGACTAAGTTATCGGTGGGGGAGTAGGTAAAAAATTATTCATGCAAGGGAAGATTAAGTGAAAAAAAATTCATGCATGCCGAGTAGCCCGGAAAAACTTAAAACAATGGAAAGGTTGACGAAAAAATTCATGCGGCTCGAGAATCCCCCTATAACTTTCCAATGGTTCCTCTCTTAGCCCATGGCATACAGCAAGGAGATGGAGCGGGGGGGGGGGCGATTTTCAGGACAATTTTTTTTTCAGTGTGATCACTTGTGAAACAATTTTTATGGCTGCATTTTTGCATTTGACATGCAAACAATTATTTAGGGCTATTGTTTTTCTTATTGAAAAAATGGAGTTTTCATCCCACCAGCCCCCTCCCCCCTCCGTTTCAGAAACATTATGGTTATCTTTGTGTTTTGTATTTCAGGTATACAGTGTCACCCTGAGGGACATAGCCGAGGCGAAGTGGCCTTCAAATTAAACAACAACAAAATATCCCTTTTACTATTATTATTATTAAATTTATTTTGATTGTTTGTGTTTTTGGAATAAAGAAATCAATTTTATTAATTTACATATACCCTTTTTACTCCATTGAAAAAACAAAATATTTTCCATGACCTATTGAAATCAATGCAACATTAAAACCATATATAAATATAATACTCTAACTAATTTTTTTTTATTTCACACACCCTTTTGATACTACTCAAAAGTAAGACATTTTCAATAAAATATTGATATTACAAAATGAAAAATCAGAACCTCAAACTAAGATAATACTTATTACCATATGAACTTGTTTGTACGTACTTTTCAATATGAACAGATCTATAACTATAAGTAAATAAATTTATCCTATTTTGTTACTGTCTTATATGCGTACTTTCAATGGTTGCAGCTTGACAATTCCCCACCCCTTATCCCGTAACATTTCTTATAGTCCTTCCCTTAGAGAATTAGTGTAAATCTATTGCAAACTCCACTTAATAGAAAAGTTTTTACTCCGGAAATCAACTGACAATCAGGATAGGCAAATTTTGAGAACAACATAATTTCAAAGGAAGAAAAATTATAAAAGGTGACACCTGAGGGACAATGTTCCATTCATGTCCATGTAGATTACCAAAAATTCAAGAAGTAATAAACTAGCTTTTCAACTACGTGTGGAATTGTAGGGACAGTCTCTGTGGCTCTTTCGAAGGTGAGAGGAGCTGCCACACCATTTACACCTTTTCCCGCCAATTTCAACTTGAGCTCCATTTGGGGCTGGGACATTCACTAACACTGGAAGTGCAGGTGCTGTTCCATCAGCTAATGCTGCTTGGGTGACATGTACAGCGGTTTCCTCACTCAAGGGTTCTTCTTCATCATCATTGTCACCATAGGAATGCCGGATTTGCAACCTTTGGACATATTTCTTCCTAAAAAGTAAGCATATATTTAGGAGGATTGATGTCTGCAGTAGTTGATCAGAACAATATTGTTTAACAAATCTACAAAAATCTAAGATCAAATGAAGAATGATTCTCACAGTTGTGAGCTCAATTTATGCAATTGCGAAAAGAAGCCTGTAAAAATTCAGGACTTCAGCGGGGTTTGAACCTGTGAACTCATGATACCAGTGCAATGTTCTACCCAACTGAGCTATGAAGCCACTGACATTAGGAGCAGGTCAATTGTGCCCATCACGGGAACATATAACCCACAACTGACCTGCTCCTAATGTCAGTGGCTTCATAGATCAGTTGGTTGGGGCATTGAACCAGTATCGCAAGGTCATGGGTTCAAACCCCATTGAAGTCCTGAATTTTTTTAGGTTTCTTCTCGCAATTGCATAAATTGCACTCACAACTGCAAGGATCATTCTTCATTTGATTTCATCTCCGCAGTTCATATGAAATTATGATTTATTTCATATACATCATTTGAAATCTAAGATTTTCAAAGCTACTTGCATGCTGCTTCTTTTCTTGAAAGCATTACCCATCAACACTTTACCATTGGCAGTCCCTAATTCACTCCTGATAAGATAGCAAGGTAGCTCAAAAAGTGGTTTTTCTGCATATAACAGAAAGAATACCTCAGGGTTTGTTCCTCTGTCCTATTAATCTTGTGCTGTACTCTTTTTCGCTTGCCAGCCTCTGTCTTCTTCCTCTCTAGACGTTTCATACGGTCTTCACTATCTGCTTCACACTGGAAAACAACAAAAAAATTTTTAGCTTACAGAAAGCCTCCTCAACATTTCTCAGCATTGTTCCAACCTGAAAAGCATTCTAGCATCTAGCCCCAGAGTCAAATTTACCAGCTAAATACATGTGTAGGTGTGTTATGGACTGAAAATTTGACTCACCATATCTCTGATTCCATCAAGAATTGGCAAACCCATTCTGGAGTACAACTCTATTATCCAGTGGTATTGAGGACCTTTGCTTTTGTAGCACCAGGTCATATTTGCCTGTATTAGGCCCAGATTCGTGGCAGCTTCATAGTGTTCCTTATGAAGATTGATGTCCTTAGCCCTGAATTTGGTCAGTACACTAAATGTGGACTCGGGCAGGTTTGAATGACCCTTCCCTAATTCCGGGGAAATGACCTTTTCAGCATCCTTTGCCCTCTCATGGCACTCGATTTCATATGCTAATGCATGAAATTCACATTTCAAAACATTAGCAGAATGGTAAGGCTCCCCAGCACACTTCAACTCTTCAACAAACCCATCCACGTCAGTGTTGCATCCCTTGCAAGAGCACTTTTTAGTGGATGAAAATTACAGGACCCTCCCTCCCACTCATGAATGTCCCTGCAGTGGTAACTACCCAAGGCGAGCATAACGTTCCTATATACTTCAGGGTCTGTCCCAGCTTGTACAAGTGCACAGTAATGATTTCGTTTTGCACCTTGTATAAATGCATTCCCCATACACCCACAAGATGGTTTGTTTCGAGTAGCAACATAATTGTGCTTCTTCCCACTGCATATACATTTTACAGAAGCCATCTGGGGGAATTTTTCTTTGTGCAGACTGATAAAGGTTTGGGAAAATGAACTTTTCCCCTGAAGCTCTTGGAGCTTTTTACCGTGTGCCCTTCCCACATGCCCACCACACAACATTATCTTTGCCTCCTGCTCATTGGCAAAGGAATAACGAAAACCCTTAGCAGAGGATGAATCAGCATCCTGCCAATTGACCTCTACTTTCATCCCTTCCTCCTTGGCCTTTGCCCACAAAACCTGTGCCAAGTGACCCTCAGCAGCCTTAGCTGTCCCCTGCCAGAGTTCCTCACTACTAATGTTTTCAGAACCCCTCATGGACAGGTGTCCATAATACAATAAGGCACCTGTCAAGTAATTTTTAATGATAAAAGTGCAGTTTTGGCTAAAATGCCCTCTGATTTGCCAACACCCATCGCAAGTGGTGACAGCTCTCCCCCAACTGCCCAATTCCTCATTAGAGATGTTACACATTTGCTCTTTAGCGTCTTCGCACATCTCATCCAATATTTCTTTAATATGTGGTAAGGCTAAACCCACAATTTGCAAATAAGGATTTTCTGTTACCACCCCTAACCCAAGACCCTTTCCCAAAGTTTTGCGGTAGGCTGCAAACCCATGCCCACTTATGAAAAAAGCCAAACACAAGGCTAAGGACACCATCTGGCGTCTTGATTCGGAAGCAAGCTGGCTGCTCTGGTAGGACAATTCTTCAATCCAGCATCCACTGCATCTAAAAAAGAACTTCATTGCACCTCCAAGCCCTTTTTTTTCTGTGGCGACAAGGACAAGTTTTCCTACCAAATGAAAAAAAAAAGACAAAAAAGAACATATTTCGACCATAGGGCCCCAGAAATCTTACTGCTAGAATCATGGGCTGAGTGGCAAGTCTTTGCCAATATTGGGAAGCTACCCAACCTTGTGACTACACTGTATATTCCAAAGTCAGTGTGGGGGAAGGAGGGTTTGTAAAAAAATTGTCATGGAATGTTAAGAATCTGTTTAGCTTGCACCCAAAAAAATCTTTGACACACGTAATGTGGCCACTGACTCAGGGGTATGAAAATATGTTTTGAAGTCAACAACATTCAAGCCATGTGATTCAGGTGGTAAAAATGTGCGAATCTGAAGAATCAGCAAGGCATAAATCTCTTCCAATGTTAGAAATTTGACTTGCCAGTTCATTTCATCACCTGAATGCAAACCCACTGATACACAAGGTAGAGCTGTGGTATAAGCCTCCCTTTTACAAGGCATTTTGACTGACTGATGAGCAGTGAGACTACAACAGAGCGATTTATGTTGCGTGAAACTCAACTTATCTATGAAGCTATTTTGTAGGCTCATCCTGCACCCACACTCGCATCTCAACCGAGAAAATGTCACTTTTGGTAAAACACAGCGGGTACATGGATACGAAAATCTGGTAAATACCTTGAGTGTGTCACAGTCTGACCCTCCTCTGAAAAAACGTAGCTACACCGCTGTGATAATTTGTATAGCAATAAAATATACTCTTTAGATAAAGTTCACATAAAAACAATGACCAAGTTGCTTTTTCTTTTCTTCCCAAAAATAAGTAACTGTTTGCTGAACCAAATTGTGAATAAACTCTAAAATTAGCTATAATGTTTCACGTTGTTATTAGAACTTGAAACCAGAGTATAAATTAATACTAGCTTACATCCATTTCTTGGTTCCAGAAACACACGTACCTTTACACTTTCCACTATTTGACGGGCATCTAAAATATCGGTTGAACTCCCCAACAAATTTCACAACACTTGAGGTCGTTCCAACAAAAAGGCCTTCGGTAACTTCAATGCTAAAATTTCAACAGCAAACCAAAAAGCCACGTAAGCTATGCGAATATTTTTTTAGACGCGTGATACAGATAGTAAAGAAAGAAAGTAACACTTCAAACTCGAGAAAATTCTTACATGAGAAATAAAAGCGAGTAAATCGCTTACCATTTCTTTGCGTCCTCAGCTTGACTCATTTTCATTTCTTTTCTTGGAGGCGGTTCATAGTCCGGATCATCAGGATCAGTTGATAACATTGATCGGCTTGATGATGGCTTCCGCGAATCAATTTCTCTTTTGTCTATGCTATGCATTTCATCTTCCTTTAGAAACTGTTCCAATACCCCTTGTTCGCGAAGTTTTCGTTCGACATCCTTCCCACTTTTGAGCGTTTTCGCCTCAGGAGTGACATATTTGAAATGTGTTTTGTTCAAACCATCTTTACGTTCCGTGATAATCCAACCCGCGTTGCGCAGCTTATCAAAATCAAGCAAAATCCTTGACGAGGGGCCAGCTCCGCGTAAAACGTTTAAGTGTTTTGCAACATTGTTGCCTTTTTCCTCCGCCGAATTACTGTTTGAAGCCATGATCAAGAGCTACAAATTCTCGAAGATTACACGGCAGGAATGCGTTACACAGCTGTCAACGCCATGCTGATTTCACACCATTGCGGTCGGGCGAGGCGTCGTTGCTATGTAATTAATGCTTTGTTTGGAATGGAGATCTATGATTGGTTTCGCGGGAAAAATAGGGTCACGAATAAGGTCAAAATAACCAAATTTGGGGCTGTTTTCGTGTGTTTTTCCGCTGAAAGCTGTATTGCAGATGCCAAACAACATGGCGGCTGGTGTTTTGAGACAAAATCTGATGTAAATGACCGTTTTTCTACGAGTTACGCACAAAAATAAACGGAAAAAGGCTATTATATCAACACATAGACACACAAATACTTCGAAATCTTTAAGCAGATGTATCATACGGAAAAGAAATTTGGAAAGAAGAAACTACATACAGTAATGAAACTTTTCACCGGAGTGCGCCAATTTTCGCGGGAGATCGTGGCCATGGCAAGCTGACAAGGTTCACATAAAGGCAAGATTTTATTTTTGTGCAAAAAATTGTTTATCTTCGTTCTTATGTGGCGCACTCCACTGAAAATGTTCGGCAACGGGTGCTAAATCTTTAAGAACATTTCCATTACAAACAATTAAAATCGCTTCCGATAGTGATAGGTTCCTCTCAACGGGGCCGCCAAAGGGCCCCCTTAAATTCCTCACATTCCACGAATTCTAAAGTCTTAGACAAAAAATTGATATGATCTTTGAAATCTATAAGGAATTCTGTCTCAGCTCTGAAAATTTGAGCCATTTTGGATATATTGCTGAACCGTTTCATTCGTTGTCAAACAGAGCAAAAAACGCCTCTTTAGCCTCATGTACCACCTTAACTTGTTTCCGGTTTTAGGCCCCCTCAGATATAAGGCCCTCCATTAAGTCCTCCTAAAACCCCTTATGAAGATGTATGAGCCTAAGACTTAAAGCGGCAGTTTACGGTTTTCACACTTTCGTTAATGAAGAGAAAGTGTTCAAAACCTAAAAATTATGGGTCTTTTCTTGACAAGGCATTTATCTGTTTAATTTTACCTGTGACTTGCATTTTGATGGCTTTCAGTCATTAAAAATTATCCACCTGATTTGGCGGGTAGCAAGTCTCATATAGTTCAGTGTAACATAAAAAGATTTTTAAATCACTCAGCCAGCTTGCTTTTGGTCGATCAGTGTAACATGTGCCTGATAATATGTTTTTTCTAAGTTTCTGGAAATATCTGACCAAAAGCTCTTAAATCATTAAGCAGAAAGAAAAGTAATTTGTAGCAAATTACACGTATTCATAATTAAGGGCATTGTTTTGATGTTGCATTGATCACTGAACATTTCAGTGAAAGTCATCGTCATCCATGGTGATGAAGAAAATTTCTACACAATCATAGATTTTAAAGCATGTATCAAAGAATCTTGCAATTAAAAGCAAAGCCAAATGCGTCTCTGTGAAATCACTGTTAATGGATTTTTATATGGTCAAATCAGGTCCCCTTTTTCTATTTACAGGGTTTTACAGAGAAAAGCGAGGCCCTCTTTTTCGATTTACAGGATTTCTATAGAGTCAAATCAGGCCCCCTTTTTCTATTTACAAAGTTTTACAAAGTCACACCAGGCACCATTTTTCGATTTACAGAATTTTTACAGAGTTAAATCGGGCCCCCTTTTTCGATTTACAGGATTTTTCCAGAGTCAAGCCAGGCCCCCCTTCTCGATTTACAGGATTTTTACAGAGTCAAATCACGCCCTCTTTTTCTATTTACAGGATTTCTAAAGAGTCAAACCAGGCACCCTTTTCCGATTTACAGGATTTTTACAAAGTCAAACCAGGCTCCCATTTTAGATTTACAGGGTTTTTATATGGTCAAATCAGGCCCCGTTTTTGGATTTACAGGGCTTTACAGAGTCAAACCAGACCCCTTTTTCGATTTACAGGATTTTTACAGGGTAAAGCGAGGGCCCCTTTTTCAATATACGGCATTTTTACAGAGTCAAGACAGGCCCCCTTTTTTGATTTACAGGGTTTTTATCATCGTCATCCATGGTGATGACGAAAATTTCTACACAAACATAGATTTTAAAACATGTATCAAAAGAATCTTGCAATTAAAAGCAAAGGCAAATGCTTCTCTGTCAAATCAGGCCAATTTTTTTTCTATTTACAAGGTTTTAAAGAGTCAAACCAGGCCCTCTTTTTCGATTTACAGGATTTTCAAGGGTAAAGCCAGGTCCCCTTTTTCGATTTACAGAATTTTTACAGAGTCAAGACAGGCCCCCTTTTTTGATTTACAGGGTTTTTATCATCGTCATCCATGGTGATGACGAAAATTTCTACACAAACATAGATTTTAAAACATGTATCAAAAGAATCTTGCAATTAAAAGCAAAGGCAAATGCTTCTCTGTGAAATCACTGTCCCTTTTTAGATTTACAGGTTTTAATATGGTCAAATCAGGTCCCCTTTTTCTTTTTACAGGACTTTTGCAGAGTCAAACCAGGCCCCTTCTTTCGATTTACAGCATTTTTACTGAGTCAAACCAGGCTCCCTTTTTAGATTTACAGGGTTTTTATATGGTCAAATCAGGCCCCCTTTTTCTATTTACAAGGTTTTACAGAGTCAAACCAGCCCCTTTTTTTGATTTACAGGAACTTCATCGCCATCCATGGTGATGACGAAAATTTCTACAAAAATAAAGATTTTAAAACATGTATCTAAGAATCTTGCAATTAATAGTAAAGAGAGAGCTCTAAAAATCGCCACTTTTAACAGTCCTAAAATTTGCCGCTTTTAACACTCCTTAAAATCGACACTTTCCGTAAAATCGCCACTTTTAGAACTCTTCAAAGTTGCCGCTTTTAAAACTCCTTAAATTCGCCACAAGTTGCCGCTTTTAAGACTCCATAAAATTTCCACTTTAAAGACTCCTTAAAATTGTTACTTTTAAGACTCCTTAAAATCGCCGCTTTTAAGACTCCATAAAATTACCACTTTTAAGACTCCTTAAAATCGCAACTTTTAGAACTCCATAAAATTGCCGCTTTGAATACTCCTTAAAATCGCCAAATTTAAGACTCCTTAAAATTGCCACTTTTAATAGTCCTTAAAATCACCACTTTTAAGACTCTTTAAAATTGCTGCTTTTAAGACTCCTTCAAATCGCCACTTTTAAGACCCCTTAAAATCGCCAATTCTAAGACCTCTTAAGATCGTCACTTTTCGACTCGTTAAAATTGCCACTTTTAAGACTCCTTAAGAGCGACTCTCCCTAAGCACCGCGTGAGATGTGGCACAAGGTTGGAAAATTGACCTCCCTGGTATTTCGTCCTGAGATAACCTATAGTATGATAAAGGCGCGGTAATACGGGCAACAAATTCGTGCAACTTTCTACGCAACATTATTACGACGCGAGTTACAGCGATGTTGCCCGTTTTACCACGCGCGCAACACTCTCCGATTTGTTGCACAAAGTAGAAGGCTGTTCTACTTTCTGCAACATGTTGCTGCAACATGAAATGACGAAAATTGTTGCGCGACAAGTTGCTCGCGCGGGTGGTAAAACGGGCAACATCGCTCTTCAGCTCGTACCGCAACAATGTTGCGCGGAAAGTTGCACGAGTTTGTTGCCCGTATTACCGCGCCTTAAGGAACCTGATATAATTGTTAAGCTCCAAAATTTAAATAATTTTGAGAAAAATTGGAAAGCCTCTGACGGTTCGTGCAGCTGAAAAATGACTTAAATGACATCGGATTCGATGGTCAAAGAATCGAACTCGCGTAAAGACGTAAAAGAAAATATGCCTTTCTTTGTACCGTAATATTAGTTTAGGAGATATTGAGGAGTTGTTTTAGCTAGATAGTAGCCTTATATTTACCATTTTAAAGTTTTGGCGAACATGCAAAGAACGAAAAGAAGTGCTTTTTGTCTTTCGATTCCCTCTGTGGCAAATTCCAAACAAAGTTCAATTTCATACACTATCACAGCCTTCTCTCCTCTATTCTTCCCGCCTGGAAAAAGCTACTTAATGCGAAAAGTCGTTCTTCCAACGCACCCATAAACGCCGCCGAGTCGCTATCGTGCAAAATCCTATACAACAAAATGTTAGCCCGAGAGAAATTACCTCCCCCAACGGCTGAAAAGAAATTAATAGCTTGCGGAATAGAAAGGGACGATCTATGTAAAGTATATCTGTTACCCTTTGAAGTCACAAAGGAGGTGAAGTTATCTATGTTCCAGTACAAGATCAATCACCACATTCTACCGACAAATAATTTATTGCACAAAATGAAAAAAGTTGACTCTCCTTACTGTGCTTTCTGCCCTTCTGAGACCCACACTATTAAGCATTTGTTTATAGACTGCATGTGTGCAACCTCTTTTTGGGCAAAATTTCAAGATTGGTATTACAACATAAGCGGAATGAAACCAGATCTGACAGACTTAGACATTGCTTTTGGAATTATCCACTCCTCTGAACCCTGTTTGCCCTAAATCATCTCATCCTTGTAGGAAAATACTTTTTGTATGTGAAAGCTACAGCAAACAACCAACGTCATTTCTCAGAATTTGTGTCTCTGGCTCGTGAAAAAATACTTTTAGAAAAATATATTGCAGTAACTTCAGGTAATATTAATCAATACAACAGGAAATGGAACTCAATTTTTAATTTGCCTCACTCTATTTTCCGGTTGTTTCTTTCTTTCTGATGTTAACACTAGCTTCGTGAACGTGTGTAGATGCTGTATCAATTGTTGTTCTGCGTTAGTGGATGCAAGTATAAATGTAGTCGCCCTTCATTACTAGCTGTTTATGTACAAAAACTAAATAATAAAAACAATTATTATAATAGATAATTACAGAGGTGTATTGTTGGTTACGTACTAAGTAAAGCATTGTATTGTTAGTAGTGTGGTTATTGTATACGTATCGTTAATATATGGCGTATCTGATGTAGGTATAGTTGCTAGTAGTACAACTTTCCGTATTGTCATAAGTGTATGTACCTTTAATTAACAGTAACTGATTGTAAATAGTTGTCTTTGTGTTGCAGTCAATAAAGTTGTTAAAAAAAAAAAAAAGAACGCTGAAATTTCGAAAATATCGAATTTCGCGCTGTTTCGAAACAATAAAAATTGTATGCGGTATAACTCAGAATTTATTCAAACGTTGAATTAAGCAAGTATTGAAGATGTATTTGACTCTGATAGAAATATTATCCTTGGAAAACTTGATTGCGACAAGAACGACTCCTCACAATTTAAGCTAATTAAGTCAAATTTCTGCTGGAAATGCAAACAATCGCTTCGAGCAAACCCGAGTTAAAAATCAAAAGAATTTGTATTTTCCAGGAAAGCTATTGAAATAACCGAAATTATGATCAATCAATGACTTGACGTTCAAAACAGAAGCTTGAAGGCAAATATTTTAGGGCTGGTTAACCGCCGGTTGAGTATTATTTGCTACACAAACAACAAAACTCGTACCTGAAGGTATACGTTTTTGTTGTAGCAAAGCCTTGTCTGGCAACATTTAGCTCTATCTGAGTATTTCCTGGCGTCCACTGAGTTCCTTTTCAATTTATTTAGACATTTCTCTCGTAAATGAAATACGAACTGACAATACGTAAAACAACGGACATGTCACGCAATCTTGTTCTCCACTGGTCACATGTCATAAAATATTTCCCGCGTTCTCGAGTGCTTTTGTCATTAAAACAAATATTAAACAAACAAGCATACAAAAAAAAACAAAAACAATATTTAAAAAAAACAATAAAAACAGAATTTTCTCATACACTGTCTACTTTCTGTTATGCAATGATTGTTTCAAAGGGTACTTTTTAAAATATTTCTTGCTTTATTTAATAATTTTATGAAGACCACGCCCCCTCTACCTGCCCATCCCTGGCGCTGCCCAAATAGCTTACTTGACTGGTAACCTCTACTCAGTGAGGTGTGCAGCTGCACACCTGACAGTATGCTTTGATCTTGTCAACATAAGGTTGCTTTCTTTTGGTTGATGGGTCGAAAGCGATATCCAGTCCAGTACAAATGTCTTGTAGTTGCGCAACTGTCAATTTTCCCAGTTTCCCATCTGATGACATTTTGCAAAGGTTGCGTCCATCCCACATGATGGGGTGCGCAGGTAAAAGTTCACGAACAGTCGCATCCGTCAATTCTTGGATTGCTGCTTCCTGATGAGCACATTCGATTGCCTCCTCATCGTCATCATCAACATCAGACAGAGATTTCTTGGCAGAAAGTCTTGAAAAGAAGCCAGCAACCTGAGTTGTAGTAAGACAATCGTCGCTGTTAAAGATCCGGTTTCCCTTTGAGTCGACAGCAGTAATCATTGCACGTGCAACCGATGCAGGATCGATCTTTCTTCCTGACCGCTCTCCCTGTTGGAATTTGGCAGTCAGAAACTTGTTCTGCTTGTCCGTAAATCTACGTCTTTGGGATGTACTAGACTTGAGCGCCCAGCCCTGTGACAACGTGACACGTGGTAACGGCGAACATGTAGTAGTGCTCAGCTCGGGAATCGTTTCACATCGTTCTTCTAGCTTTAGAGCATATCCAACAGAAGCTCGATCCAGAAGCGTATTTCGCTCTAAGGAAAGCTGGCGTCTGCCGCAATCTAGGTGCCGTTGCATCGATGAATACCTCAGAAAGGTCTTCATACATCCCTCCTCATGACAACTGAAGATCGCTTCGTGACTTGCTTTCTCCCCTTCCATAGTCAGGTCTGTCACCGGATCTTGAAGTGCTATCTTAGTGCGCCTTTCCTTTACGAACGCAAACGTGCATGAATGAGAACGAGTAACTCCAGTGAGGGCTGGCAGCTGAGATTGGGGTGGGTAGTGCAGGTTGTTCTTAGGGATACGCCTACCAGGGCCAATGTCGTACGCCTTCCAGACCAGTAATCCCTGCTTGTCGTACTCGACATTATTAAGGAAGCTTATGCCATCTATCTTTGCGGACAGCGCTCCTGGGACATTAACAGACTCGCACAAGGTTACGTTGACGGCTGGCACTCCACCAGATGACAGGATTGCATCTCGCATTTGAGCAGGTGTCGCAATATCCTGACCTGAATTCAGGTAGGTCCTCATGTGCGACTTGATTGTGGCTGCCTTGCGATCGCAAGCTGCTTTGCCTCCTTGAGGATCAGAAAAATCTGACCGCTTTATCGTGATGCCCTCGTAATGGCCAATAACTGCAGCACATACTATGGCAGATCCGCTGTGATAACATCCAGCATTGTCCTGCCTATAGTAGACAGTTTTCAGTGTTGGCATTGTGATCTTGAGCTGCTGGATCACGTCAGACATTACGGCCACCACAGCGCAGCTATCTTGATTGCACGACTTGAAGATGTGGACATACGTCAACATCTGGAACTCCTCGCCAACTCTTCTGGTGACCACGCTCAAATGCCAGGGAATGCCGCGTTTACCAAACCAATTGGTCTGGCTTTCCCTATACTTTCTAGGGAGGTATTTCATGGCCCAATCTTGGACTATCAAAACAGACGACTCATCCATTCTTTCCAGAAGCTGCACTCTTGCTCCATCCTGATTCACAGAGCGAATGAGATGAGATGTCCAAGCCAGTATGGCGACCTTTGCATGCTTCACTCGGAATTTAAGCTCTTCCCTTGTAATGGAAGGCAGAGTTTCACTCTGGGCAGACAAGCCTGCGTCGATACTGTCTAAGGTTGAGGACAATAAAAAACAGCGTTCACAAATATCACTGTGTTCATGATCACAGCTAGCTTGGAACGAAGGCTCTTTCGGGTCGCTTACAGCAAATGACCTGCAATGATCCGCCACCGATGAGCTTGGTGACACGTGGACCTGTAAAAAGGAACACATTTATGTAGCAATCAGTAAAAATGGAAGCCAACCGAGAGTGTAGCAGTGCAAAGCGAGAGGCTCGTGTAAAGTATAAGCTCGTTGTATACGCTATTTGAAATAGTAATAGTTTGAGCATGCACGACAGCGAAGGAAAATAACACAAAGCACGCGATAGGATGGCTGTTTATAATTCATCAAATATGGATGACATCCTCCGCTTTAAAAGTATTCCTATTGCCCGCGGTTAGGCATTGAACGACTGCGACACAATATGACCAACGACTCCTTTGCATGTTGGGCATGTCTTTATACTTCATATTTAAGATTCAGGAGTAGTAGTATACCTTATAATCGCTTTTGAGGTAGCGCTTGGCTGTGTATAGATTAGTTTTCTGTTGTTTTGCCCAGCTCATACCCTGTCCGACATCCCCGAGAGTCTCCACGACATCACAAAGATCGTCAAAAGCCTGCGCACCATCAGAGCTGACATAATCAAGTCCTTGGAGAGAGGTCCGAATGGACGCAGTACATATATTCAAAATTCGCAGTAGGGTTGCTCGGCTCAATGGCTTAAATCCTGAATTGTCGCAATACGATGTATACTGCTTCACTATTCGCTCTGGGATCAACATTCGTATTACGTTTGGAACCTTGATAGTCTCTTTAGTTGATAACGTGATTGTTCTTTCCCCAAATGGTAAATCTTGCACAATATGAGGGCTTGTGATGAAAACTATAAAGTGATCGATTTGTACGGTGGAGACTTTCATTCTGGTCGTTGGTACCGACGGTACAGGGGCACCCTTTCCATCCGTCAAGCAGTGACGCCTGGCCTCAGTGAAACGGTATTGGGATAAATCTGGTATCCAATGCCGGAGATGATTCAGCGTCAGCTTATCTGCCATTATGGAAAGGATTTGGCGGCGCGTCTCCCATTTGTCGGCTGCGCGATAACACTCAGCTAGTGCGTCCATCATAGTTTCGTCTATGTTGGGGGTGGCAGCGTCTTTTTCATTCCGTTGTAGCCTACGGTACACGTCTCCAGAGGCACAGACTGCCTTCAGGAGAGATTCCGCATCGCTAGGAGCTATGTCTTGAAAGACTGTAGATAGACCCTGACCAGCCTTTCTCACATAATAGCGCTTTGTTCTGTCACTTGCATCTTGCCACGGCAACTGCAGTCGAGAACGAACTGGGCTAATATCCCGAGACTGCAGATAAGTATTGAGTGGGTCTCCTCTCGGCTTTGGCTTAGCATTCCTACTTGAGCTGTCAAAGGAGATCTCTTCAGACGACGACTCGTCACTTGTAGGCTGATAGAAACTTCCACCGGGTGTTATTGGGGTGCTGAGCTCTGGGTGATTACAGCTGGACATCTCAGTCTAGAAGGGAAAAAAGTACATTTTCTTATTTTCTGATCGTTCTGATTTTGATGAAAAATGTATCACGCGGCCATTCGGGGTGGGGGAAGGTGCAGCCCCCTTACCTCGTACAACGAAAATGCCATGGGCGTAGCCAAGAAGGGAGCAACCCCCTCTTTGAAACTTACAATAAATATATGGAATATTTAGTCTCAAAAAGACCCCACCGCCCCTGTCAAGCAAAACCTTGGCTACGCCCATATGCCTTTTGCACTAGTGTTTCCTGATACTGTTCCTTTCTTGAGATTAGAGATCTTCTAATGACGTCATTGACTACTTCAACACGTGATCGTCGAGTTGATACCTACGTTTTATAACATGTCCTAGTTTTATTGACATGGATTACTCCATACCATGTATCCCCTGGCTTATTATTGCAACGCCTGGCCTCTAATTTTTTTCACATCTGGCGACCTTACGAAAAAAATGGCTATAAAATGCCATTTCTTTATAGGACTTTAGACTGACAACTAATACCTACCAAGGAAAAATTATTAATACCTTCAGAAATGTTGATAAGTTGTGGGTCTGGGCAATCAGATGCAATCGTTGCAGCAAGAGTCGATTTGCATTCACTGCATATCCCTAAGAAAATACAAGAAACCATACGGTAAATTATGTAATGGAATATTTTAGAGAAGACTATAGGAAACATACAGCAACCCCGTAAAACAATCCCCGCATATCGTGAAAAATCATAGAAACAAGAGAACAGAACCTTAAGTTAGCGAATGCGCGTGGAGGGCTTACGCGGGACTGAAAAGCGCATGGTAGCCACAAAAGGGCCTGGAACGAACGAACTTCCGCTGACTGCAGTCCTATTCTTCTTGGGCCGTTTGCGCGCGTACCGTCCACTAGAGATTCTTAGATGGCTAATTTTGCTGTTTCTGGAATTTGGAATAAGGACCAGACAGTGGCAGGAATTAACAATAAATGCATGAAAAATAAGCAGTCTCAATGGTACTTCCCCTACCCCTGCATTTCATAGCCCCTGTAGTTGTAATCCTTTAAAAACTTTATGAGAAATTCCTGGAATTTCTTATGAAATATATATATTACAAGTCTAGCAATTACCAGAGCCGACTGGAAGGAATACTCCTGTGAGACGCAGGATTAACTTAGAAATATCTTCGCTGATCCCTCGATCTGCAGTTCGGGATTTGCGCACGTGCTTTGATAGCTGGACTGGCACCCGACATCGTGTTGAGCCTCTTCTCCACCCAATGCCCAGTGAAGAGCGATTTGCGGGACAAATGTACATATCAGATATGTTTAAAGGAGAACAAAAAATAGAAGCTCTTGCGAGGATTAATTCGACCTCATTGTCGAGACCGCAGGCTGCCGTCAGCCCTAGGGCAGTTTTGTGGCTTGAGATGTCCTTCTTACAAGTCAACAAGGGAACAGGATCTCCCTCCTTCTTGCTACGCACGTCTCTACCAAATTGTCCACCCACCAAGCGCTTAAAAGAGCAATTTTCCTCCATGTCTTTGCTCGACTAAAGCGATGTCGATTACAAACTACAGTGCTAACGAGTTAGCTGTCAATCAAAAATTAGACGTTGCCATTTCAGTCCGCAAAGGGAAAAGGAACTCTGTAGACGCTATGAAATACTCAGATAGAGCTTACTGTTGCCAGAGAAAGCCTTGATACAGAAAACAATCTGTACAGGACAGAGCAATGAGCGTGGGAAAAACTTCTGGTACGAGTTTGTTGTTTGTGTAGCAAATAATATTCAACCCGGCGGTAACAAAGTACAGGCAAAATGTAAAACCAGCCCTAAAATATTTGCCTTGAAGCTTGTATTTCGAAAGTCAAGGCATTGATTGATCATAAATTCGGTTACTTTAATAGCTTTCCTGGAAAATACACGTTTTCTTTTGATTTTTAACTGGTTTGCTCGCAAAGCGTGAAGAGATTGTTTACATTTCCTGGAGAAATTTGACTTAATTAGCTTAAATTGTGAGGAGTCGTTCTTGTCGCAATCAATTTTTCCAAGGATAATCTTTCTATCAGGGTCAAATACATCTTTAATACTTGCTTATTTCAACGTTTCAAAAAATTCTGAGTTATACCGCATGCAATTTTTATTGTTTCAAAACAGAGGGAAATTCGAGATTTTTGAAATCTGAAATTTCAGCGTTCTTTGCATGTTCGCCAAGAATTAAAAATAGTGAATATAATTCTACTTTTGAGCTAAAACAACTCCTCAATATCTCCTAAACGAATATTACGGTACAAAGAAAGGTATATTTTCTTTTACGTCTTTACGCGAGTTCGATTCTTTGACCATAAAGTCCGATGTCATTTAAGTCATTTTTCAGCTGCACGGACCGTCAGAGGCTTTCCAAAATTTTCTCAAAACTGTTTAAATTCTAGAACCTAAAAGCTACATTAGGTTTCTAAGAGTGCTATGGGTTATCTCTGTACGAAATAAGAGATAGGTCAATTTTCCAACCTTGTGCCACATTTTCCCGAATTCACTCGGTCCTTATGGAGA
Source organism: Pachyseris speciosa (assembly GCA_016490735.1). NCBI lineage: Eukaryota > Metazoa > Cnidaria > Anthozoa > Scleractinia > Pachyseridae > Pachyseris > Pachyseris speciosa. Next base: position 484,263 of record JAEMWC010000409.1, read on the forward strand.
GTCGCTCTTAAAACCGCAACTTTTAGGGTCCCTTAAAATTGTTAGTTTTAAGACCCTTAAAATCGCCACTTTTAAGATTTCTTAAAATCGCAGCTTTAAAGACTGTTTAAAATTGCCACATTTAAGACTTGTTAAAATCGCCCCTTCAAGACTTGTTAAAATTGACAGTTTTTATTATTATTATTATTATTATTATTATTATTATTATTATTATTATTTTAAGCCCTATTAAAATCGGCACTTTTAAGACCCCTCAACAATTGCCTCTTTCAACTGCTCCTTTTTAGGTTCCGTAAATCAACACTTCTAAGACTGTAAAAAGACTTTAAAAAAAGACACATTTAAATTTCCGCTTTTCACAATTAATGGACATTCGTTTCTTTTATTTTTTTGTTACCATATAACATTGAAGGACGTCGAAAACATTGGAATAGACAGCATGCGATCATAACACATCTTGAATAGGGGGGATTGGAATAGAAAATTGACGGACAACACAATGTAAAAATCAACAGTTTCAGTCCAACAAAAAGCAATCATGAATCACACGTCTTGAATATGGGAGATCGGACAAGAGAATTGTCCGACAAAAGTTTAATTCGGAATGATCATTTACATGTATCATATGCAAATAACCCTCCCCACACCCTTCTTAGTGTGGTGTACATGTGGTTCTTAGGATGTCTTCACGGTCACCTGCAAACAGACAATAGAGAGAGTCACAGAGAAACTAGGAGATGATTGCACAAGTGCAATTCATACTTAAAAGTCTAAAGGTGTAGTTATGAAATCTGAAATTGGTGAGAGTACCACATTAACGTAAAAACATCTTGGACCTTTGGAAGTAATCCTGTAGATATTCCAGACCTCTATTTTCATTGGTCCCTATGACTTGTAGCTTTTTTTGGTACCAGGGGTAGCGGCATTGTTTGTGTTGCATCATCTATTGTTTTGTTCTACAATCACAGGCCGCGTCTGGAGAGTTACAGGCCAGATCTGGCAGCAGCTACAGCATTTTTGGATATCTTGAACCACGCCCATAGCGCCGTGAGTTTCACTATGGAGGTAGAGGAAAATGGGATGCTCCCTTTCCTTGGGGTACAGCTTCTAAATCGCGCGCCATGTGTTGAAAAAAAGGTTTTCGTTACGCCGACAAACACAGGGCTACTCCTGCACTATCATAGCCACGTGGACAGCAGCTACAAGCATGGTTTGCTCCTTACCATGCTTGATCGCGCGCACCGGCTATCATCATCGTGGGCGCATTTCTCAGAAGAGTGTGAAGGCTTGAGAGGAGTTTTCCGTAAGCTGAGGTATCCGAATTATCTTATTGATTCTGTCATCAATAGGTTTATTACCTCGAGAGTCGCAGTGGACCAGCCTGAACAGCATACCGATGACGTCATCCGGATAGTTATCCCCTACAAAGATTAGGATGCTGCAGTGTCTTTCAAACGACAACTTAGAGATCTTAGCAGCAAGGTGCGAAAGACCATCCAACCCGTGTTTACTAGCCGCAAGCTTAAACAAGATCTAAGCCTACGTGAGCCCAAGCCTAACATCGTAACCCAGCAATGCGTTGTTTAGTCATTAAAGTGTGACCTGTGTGATGCAGGTTATGTCGGGTACACAAAGGGCCACCTTCACACGCATGTTGAGGGACAGCGTCAAAAGGCGTCATCTATTTACAAGCATTATTCCAAAGAACATACCACTCTGTTCCGAACAATTTCTTAGCACGCTTCAATGTAATCAAGAAATACGCGAACAAATTTGACTACCTTGTTAATGAAATGCTTTGTATTCAAGATCTTAAACCAGCTCTGAAGTACAGTCCGATTCTCTTCGTGCTAAAGTATTCATGTAATTAGCTTGGCACTTTTTTATGCAAATTCGCTTCAACTTAGCCTTTTCATAAAACGCTTTTTATCATTAATCATGTAACCTTGATAATGGCGCGAGATGCACCGAAACGTTCGTTTCTGTCACTTATATTTCTTGTCTCATGTATTTCCAAATAATTTCTTATAAGACTTTTGAAACGTGATAATCAGCTGTATTCGTTCAGAAGACTCGAACAATGCAGTAGAAAACAAATAAATTGCGATGGATCGATCGAATTCTTGAAACTTTGTCAGAATTTCGATCTAACACCAACATTCGCTAAAGTTGATAAAGATAAGCGATCTAAATGGAAGTCATTGACTGAAAACTTCTCTAGGGACGTTCTTAAGGAAGAGCTAAAAGAGAAATTCAAGCAGAGTTCAGCCTTGAAGCGTGGAATCAACTCCATCTATGAGATTCGTCAAAATTGCAGTTTTCTGCGCTACACTTGTATTCTCCGTACAATGACCAGTCGTCGGGCAAGATCATGGCCAGAATTTAATTTCACGCACGCGCAGTAGCTATTGACACTTAGAAAAACAGCTACGAACACAAACAACAGAATTTTACAGAGATATGTGAGAAGGCACAACTTCAACAATAAATAGCACGAGCTGCAACAAAGATAAACAATTTTTTCGATCTCATATTGAAAGTGGAACGTGTTTAGATATTAGTTTCGGCTAACTTGAATTCGCAGATTTAAGTTTCGCACTTCCCAGGAAAAAAAGTATAAAAAATATATTTTACCTTCGTCTTCCATACAAATGTCTATAAAATCGACCATCGCGCTCCAAAATGCCACTTTTCGTTGGTTCCTGACGACAACACAATTGACAAATTCGCATTTGTTCGGTCCGAAACTTCAAGAAGACATTCGTCTCTTTCAAATTTCAGTGTTTTCGTCCTCTGAAAATGCATCCTCGTCCTTCCCATCTCATCCAAACAAAGGCAAAAGTTCGGCTCGTAATACAAACACACGGAGCGTGACGACTTCAGTCATGCGAGGATCCCTGCGTGTTAAAATACTGTCTTCACTTCACAACATCTTTGTTCATTTTGCGCCGCCATCTTGCTCTAATAACTTGGTGTAGGCCTAAGTACTAGTTTATTACTTTAGTACAGGACTAATGATTGGTTCTATTGTATGGCCACCATAGTGATTATAAAAGAAAACCCATTATTGGTGAAATAAACAAACAAGGTAAAATTGCCGCGAAATATAAATGAATATGACTTATGAATGACTTGTACACATGACTAAGAATATAGACTGTTGAGGTATTATTTAATTTATTTTTTTGTAATCCATACCTCGTCTTTATCGTTCAACTTTTTCATACAAAACGATCGAAGCTGTGTTATCTCATCCCTAGAGCCTGCGTCTCGGTCAGCGGTGCCGCCTGCAAAAGTGAGATGAATTTCTGGCCATGTACCACCAAGAAGTTATCACCATCCATAAGCGCAAGATCTCACGCCTTATCAGCAATCAGATGGACCTCGACGAGCATATCTTGAACATCTCATCCTACCAACTCTCGTTTTTCCAAAAGCTTGTCCTTTGTCGGGGTTTGAATTTTTCCCTACCGCAACGTGTATCTCCAATAGAGGTAAAAGCATCCTTCGAGAAAGCCTATTGGAGCCTAGAGCGCAGTCTCCCCGATGAGAAAATGAAAGAACTGGCTGCCACTACCCTTCGATCTGTGGCTCTCAACTACATTGAACGGAAAGGCCCGTGTCCCCCAAAGGCATTCCTAGTAGCCATCGAAGAGTTAAAGAGACGCGATGACATCGTTATCACCAAACCAGACAAAGGGTCAGGTATAGTTGTGATGGAAAGGCAGGAATTTCTGCGTTTGTTATCGGATTCCTCTGTGAACGACACAAGTAAATTCCGTACTGTCCCCATAGAGAGACCAAAAAGTAAAGGAAGACCACCTAAGTATTACTATCCACCCACCCCCTAGAGAAAGAAAAACTGGTAGAGTCAACAGTGCGCAGAATTTTACCCCCGTTTTTCTTTTTACAGGGTTTTACACTAGTCAAACCAGGCCCCCTTTTCCGATTTACAGAATTTTTACAGAGTCAAGCCAGGCCTCCTTTTTAGATTTACAGGGTTTTTATATGGTCATATCAGGCACCCTTTTTCTATTTACAGGGTTTTACAGAATCAAATCAGGCCCTCTTTTTGATTTACAGGAACGTCATTGTCATCCATGGTGATGAAGAAAATTTCTACACGAACATAGATTTTAAAACATGTATCAAAAAATCCTATAATTAAAAGCAAAGGCAATCGCTTCTCTGTGAAATCACTGTCCCTTTTTAGATTTACAGGTTTTTATATGGTCAAATCAGGTCCCCTTTTTCCCTTTGCAGGGTTTTACAGAGTCAAACCAGGTCCTCCTTTTTCGTTTTACAGGATTTTTACAGGGTAAAGCCCTATCTAGATTTACAAGTTATTTACAGGTTTCCAGATCAAATTCACAATGCATTTACAAGCTTTTTACATTATTTACAGGAACGATTTTCCAGTTATTTACATAATGTCAGCCCTTTGCTTTGAAAGATTTGCAGTGTTTTGTGTATCATTTACATCTCTCACTTAAAATATTTACATGTCTTTGAAATGGGACTTCAGAACCATGTAATGGGGAAAATCATGAGTAGTATACCCGCGTCAAACAAATACCGCTTCGTTCAAAAAATGACATATATAAATAAGCCCCTTTTTCCAATTTTAACCCGCTGAGGGACAACTTCCCCCACCACCCCAAGTTGTCCCTCAGCGGGTTAAAATTAGAAAAAAGGGGCTTATTTATACATGTCATTTTTTGTGCCTCAACAGTATTTGTTTGACGCCTGTATACTACTTGGAATAACCCCTCTCTGGTAAGCAAGGGTTTTGTGCACATTTGGCCCGGTCAATTAGAGAAAAGAGTCGTCACCACAATCGTGGCCAACTATTAGACAGGAGGGGAAGCAGTGTATTGAGTCACCTAATTTGACAAGAGGGGATGCAAAGGAAGTACACCCAATTATAATAATAATAATAATAATAATAATAATAATATATAATAATAACAATAATAATAATAATAATAATAATAATAGTAACGATAATAATAATAATAACGATTTATTAGTAGTACTTCCACAAGGTGCCTCTTCGCCTACTAATTACAAATCTCAAATCAAATCTAATCAAATGTTGGTTTTTGAGGAGAGGGGAAAACTGGAGTACCCGGAGAAAAACCTCTCGGAGCAGAGTAGAGAACCAAAAACTCAGCCCACATATGACACCGAGTACGAGAATCGAACCCGTGGCACATTGGTCGAAGGCGAGTGCTCTCACCACTGCGCCAACCCTGCTTCCCAATAATTAGACAAGAGGGATAACAAAGTAAACAATCGAGTCCAGCCGGAAATTTTTTCCAGGGAATATATAGGCAGGAGAATGGCAACCCCAAACAAGAACGAGTCAGCAACAACCCCGCGCAAAGCGAAACAAACCGAGGTCAAGTCGATGGATAACGAACTTGTAGAAAGGATTTCTTTTCTTCAACCGGAGATTTAAAAAATTACTCTCAGGGAACTAATTCGTTTAAAAATAAAAGAAAGAAGAGAAAAAGGTTGGAATACAACCCACTTCCAAAATATTGGAATTGTTGCAAAAATAAAAAACAGAAACAACAACAAAGGCTGGGAAAAAATTCATGCAGAGCTTTTTTGGTATTTCGAAGAAAAAGAAGAGGAAGAGGAGGAGGATCCAAATGAACCAGACTGGAACGCTTTGGAATTTGAACCAGACCAGCAGGAAGAAGTAAATTATCCCAATTTATTGGTGAAGATGAGGACGACGATGACGAGACGGGTTTAGACTTTTTAGACCCAATGTTGGAATAAACAGCATAATTCAAAACACAAAGTCAACATTTGTCTTGATTATGATTGATTCAAATGTTTTTTTTTTTAATTTCCATTGGCAATCTGAACACAAACAACGTTCAGCAGCTTTCAAAATTTTTAAACTTTTTTGTGTTCCAGTTTGTCTGATATTTTGCAAATGTCTCTGATTCCATCCAACACTTTCCCTTTCTTCCAACTTGAAAGCAACAAAAAACTTAAAAATTTTCCCTTAAATTCCCACGGAAACCTCCACAAAAAATCCATCACCTTAATCTTTTTTGTCGCACACTTTTAATTGGGTTGTGATTGATTATTATGTCGGTCTTTTGAACATTGTGTCGGTCTTTTGAACAAACGTTTCTCTTTGTAAGCAATGATTGCTTTGTTGGTAATCCTTTTCCATTTCGTCCGCGAGGTACAACAAGAATTTAAATGGGTGCTGGATCAAATTCGCGAATGGGAAAAGAATATAAAAGATTCAAAAGAAGTTTAAAATAATTTGGACGAATATGACCCCATTATGGGTGAAATTCAAAAACTTCCCCCCGAGCTCCAAAAATTATTTTGCGCGAGGTTGTTTTTGCAAAAATAGAATCGAGAAAAGCAGGGTTGGGGGCCAATCCTGAATTACATTAATTTTGCCCCTTTTTGTGAAAAAAAAAATTGGAGAATTAAAAAAATTACGAAATGTCACCAATGTACTCATTGTTATAGAGATGATTTATGCTATTTTTGTTTGAAAGAAGGAGAGTTTCACGCCATGCCAGCAAAGTTTTTTGTGAAGGAAGAATTTGATGGAATTAATTATGAGGAAGTTGTTATTTATGTATAACCAATTAAACAAATAGGTTTTTCTGTTAACAATGATTGCTTTGTTGGCGATTCTTTACCATTTCGTGCAAGACGAACCTCGTGCACCCAATCATCTGCGAGGTGAAACAGGAAACGGCCCGTGTGGTCGACGAAACTTTTGCACAAGGTACACTTTTTTGAAGAAAAAACATTTTGCTGTTTAATGGCGACGCCACACCCTGCGAAACAAACCGGGCTTCAAACAGGTTCGCAATACCTCTCCCATAACCCTTCCATTTTATCCAGGAGCCGTAGCTGCGGGAACCACCCTGGCACTTGTAGTCGGCATATTGGCGTTTCTATTCGGCGACCATTGCCCTTCCCTCTTTTGCAGAAACTTCGGGGCCTTTGAAAAGTTTGGGGTCAGAGATGACACTCCACAGTTTTTTGAAATCAACGAAAGGAAAGGGCAAAGGGACGCCACCGCCCCTTGGGTTGTCGAGATCGGGCCTGTCGGTTTTGTAACGGATGTTGGGCCCGACCTTTGTGGAAAGTTGGTTCAAAGCTTTGCTCCCAACCTTTCGAAACATGGGCTTCCTTTTCTCCACAGCCCAATCAATCGCTTTTCTTTCTGGCTCGGGGTTTCTCATCGCCTCCGACGCATAGTAAAGCCTCATCTCCACTCCTTTCTTTGCGAGATACGGAACCCCTTCTTCCGAAAACGAATCGATCGCAGTCCCGGCAATGTCTTTGCCAATTCCATCTCCCACCTTGAGGTGGGAATTGTCCTCTGCAAGAGAGAGCTCCGCTAGTTTCCCGACTTCGGCAAGAATCGCGTTTTTGTTATTCTGTAGCTTGCGCATTTTACTTTGAGCATTCTTCGCCCATTATTCGTTGTGACCACTTTTTCTGACCCAGGGACATTCAGAGTCTTTCGCTTCTCTCTCACACAATAGACGTCCACCATCAAGCTATATGTACGTTTAAAATAATTCTTCATAACTTTCTCATTCTCTTTCTCATTCTCATTTTCTCATTTCTCTTTCTCATTCTCCTGCACATCCGGAGAATATCTGGGTAGTTTGTCCCCTGTAACAACAAACAATAGTAGCCACATCGCACACTGTCCATTGCTTGGATTTCATCCTCGTTGCGCAGGAAGGTTTTGTGCCCCGCTTTCAGCATCTCATTTTCCCACTCCATCGGAGGGTGCTGTCCAAACGAGTCGAAATACTCCGTATCTTCCCTTTCGCCCCAAGGCGAAGATTTCCAGCAAGCGACCCAGTGTGTCCCCAAACTGCCGAAGTCATCCAAGTTCAAAATGCAGGGTGAGTGGTGGAGAGGTTTGACTTCGTTTCGAGAGAAAATCCACCGGATCGGGATCTCAAGATATTCGCACCAATTGGTCAGATCAATGTTCGAGAGCGGGACATCCCGGAATTTAATTTTTTTCTCCCAATCTCACCAAGTGCCCCAAACAGGCGGCGGGCGATACCACGGAGGATTAATTTGCATTCCTTTTCCTCCCCGCGGGGGAGGTGGAGACAAACGAGGCACCGAGCGTCTCGAACGAGGCCGGCCCACTTGCATCCCTTTTCCCAACATGCCTTTTACAAGGCTGATGGCAAGGGGAATCCCGATGGAAGCCAGCATCCCCAGAAACCCGCCATACTGCGCACTTCCTCCACCGCGAACCATTCCCTCCCCAACCAAGTACTTTTCAATCCCCTTTGTCTGGTCCGGCGACAACATTTGCGTCAAACAGTAAAGCTCCACTTCCCTTGGCCCATAGCCATTCCCTAAAATCTTCTTCAAAGCTTTGTCTGCAGCGAAACACAGCCCCGCGGTTGCCAAAGCCTTGGCGGCGGATTTTGCGGCGGGCACAAGGAGGGGGCGAGCCAGACTGAATAGCGAAGAAAAAAGATTGTCGCCGCTCTGTGCGATTTTTGCGATTTGTGTTTGGCTCATCGTGATGTCCGCGCCGCGCCCCTCGCTGGTTGCTTTTTTAGCGTGGTTGATTTGGGTGGCAGTCAAAAGAAGAGTATCGCCACGGCCGAGTTGTCCGCGTTTGACCCGCAAAGTCACGGCCGTTCGCGAGGCAACAGCCTTTCGCAGGCTTTGTTTCTGCCCTTCTGTCAAGGCAATCTGGAGTGGGTGGTACGTCGTCATCGTATACTGAAGAAAAGAATTTCCGCTCCCACCCAAAGGAGGGAATTATGCTACCACAGGGCATTTGCCGCCTCATTCAACCGCCAATGGAGAATCATCTGCTTTTCCTCCCCCGTCATCCTTGGCTTGGTTGCGCGGAGATCGAAATAGATCACAGAGTCGTCGTTCCTTCGATACTTGTATTCGACCAGGTCGCTGTAGATCCGCCCGTGCTCCTCGCCCTCGTAGTCAAGCTCGGGGTAGTACTCCAACCCGTATTGGAGCTGGCAAGTACTTAATTTTGCGGAGTTGTCTCCATCCAAGTCGAAGGTGTGGAAGCTATAGGGTTTGTGTTGCAAAGCGTTCGTTTTCGCTCCTGTTGGAAGAAAACAAAAACGTGTTTGGCCTTTCGGACGCCGGGGGTGAACGTCCATTGACCTCTCACTTGCCGTTGGGGTAGGCTGGGAAACATGGTTTCCTTCAAATACTTCCACTGGGTTGGTTTCAGATACCTTTCATTCACAAGTTTTCGACCTTCGGGAGACAGTTGCAGTTTTGGAACCCAGAGCTGCATGTCTTTGACCACAATTCGCCGTCCGATCTTGCCGTCCTGAAAAATCATTTCGTTGTCGGTCCGCAGTTCGATTTCCAAATCCAACTTCAACGGGGGGAGGAGTCTGTCCTCCAGCTCTTCGAAAAAGGAATAATGGTTGAGTGGTATCAAAGTTTTGACAATCCCCGCCCCACGCGAGCGAACGTGCCGCGCCCGGATCCCGAGATTGGTGGCGGCGTCGCTCGTCACGGTCGTGTTGTCGGTGTCGAGGTACTAAAACTCTCTCTTCGCCACATTTTGGACGTAAACATTGGAGTACTTCAGCAGGGTTTTCAGGAAGACGATTTTGTGAACGACATCGGCCGTGTAAAGCAGTTTCCCTGCGGACTTCACACTCAATTGCTTGATCAGCGTGAAGGACCCATTCACCTGTGCCGTTTCCGCGTTGTTTGCAATATTGGCACCGTCGGCGGGAGCCTCGAACCGGTACTCCACCAAGAAATAAGCATTGAACCAGTCGCGGACAACATCACGGTCCGTCACGGAAAACTTGATTCCATGTTTCTCTTGGTGCTGGCCGTTGGTCGGCATTTTGAGCGGGGTGGAGAGATTGTAACGCTCGTAATCGACCCGTTCCAGATACTGTGGCGTTCTGAACATGGTGTTTCAACACAGGGGTGTATACACCTCCGAAAAAAATTCAAAGCCGGTTGGCGAGAATTTGAGTCAACTTCCACATGGTGTCTTTCTGCGGAGGTTCCCTTCTCCGCCTGTGGGCGGTGGTTCCTCGCCCACTCAACAGTTGCCTGATCTGTTTCGCACCAAGTTCGCTAACTTTCGCGAGGGTTTTTCGAGTTTCTTTCTTTTTGGAGGCAGCCGCCTGTCTCTCGGCTTGCTGAACAAGGGACGTCGCGGATCACACTCGAGCCCTTGTGTGTGAAGCGAAACTGCCCAAAGCGGGGGTCGAAGATTTTTGTCCACTCACTCAAACGAGGCATTCGCGTATAACTTTTCGAGAAATTTTTCAGGCGGCTCCGGCATCGCGGATCACGAGGGACAAAGCCACGTCGGAGCCGTTGAAGTCCAAAGTGTTGTTCGCCCCATCCGAGATCCGGATTCGCACACTGTCGATTTGCATTTCGTTGTTGGGATGAAATTCAAGGTGAGATGGTTCCTCCTTGAATGGAAAACTGACGGAAGATCCACGGTGGAAATGCTGAACAAAACATCAGCCGGGACGTTTTGCGCACTCCTTGTGATCAAATCGCAGTGAATGAAAACCCAATCGACGCCTCTCGTGATGTTCGGGAGCTTGTCATCGACGAAGCTTGTCGAATCTTTCAAGATTTTTTGTCGAAGCTGAGCAGGTCCGCGAACTCATCGACGGAAAGGTCGAGCTCGTAGTCTTTCGCGATCCCAAGCACCACCCGGTAAATCGACAAATCGAAGTACACATTGAAGATGTACTTTTTGTCGGCAGCAGCCGGGTCGATGTACCCCGTGTGCGCCTGCAGAAAGGAGGTGAGGTTGGTGTAGTCATACATCCTGTCGGGGAAAGTCAAAGTTTTCCAAGCCTCCCCCTTTTTCCGCAATCGGAGCTGGTTGTTGCTGTACCACGCTGCCACGTTGTACCAAGAGTAAGTCATTGTGACGAGTTTCTTGAGAGCGGCTTTGTATTGCCGTTTTGCGTCGAGGAAATGCGCTCCTGGAAGTAGATTTTGAAATCGTGGGTCGGCTGGTTGCCGCGCCACGGTTGTAGCTTCGCGAGCCTGGAGTCGAGCAGCAAGTGCAGGTTGTTCATCCTTTGAATCGTGGGAAATTTTCTTCGCTTGCGCCTTGGTCAATAAGTCGCGACGGGTGAGTTCGGAAAGCAGCTTTTTGATGTCTCGCTGGAGTTTGGGGGACGTGTTTCCAGCCGAAAGCGAGCCCACCATCACGTACAAATCGTTGATCATTCCCTCGAATTCCACCCCTGCCCCACTTCCTTCCATCCATTCTTCGTTCCAGTCATCGTCTTCGTCATCGGTGGCAACGGTGGGTCTGCGGGAAGAAATTTCCTCGAAAGCCTTTTCCAAAGAAGACAGCTTGCGAGCAGGTTTCGTTTGTGGGAGCTTTTCACCAGCCTCTTCCTCCCCTCTTGGATTTGGTGTGCTGACAAAGCCCGCCTGCTTTCTTTTTGCATGAGAAGTGCGACTTTTTCCCGTTTCAAATCTACCAAGGAGTACCCTAACAATAGGGTATTGGTGTCCTTCACTTTTTGGTCAGCAGGGTCGGTCGTTTTTTCAAACTTCGTGATCAGGCTGCTGAGCGATCGCAACCTGTTCGACAGTTGGCGGTCGTCGATAAAATTTTGTTGTTTCGACCGGAGCGGTCCTGATCGGCCGCGTTGGAGGAGGAGGGGAGGGATTTCGTTCCCCTCATCCACAAAGGGTGGAGGGTGTGGAGGGAGTTCGAAGTTTTCGTTTTCGACAGGCGGAGTTGGTGGTGGTGTTGGCGGGGGCTTTGGAGCCTCCGATTGGAAATCCTGCCAATCGACGGGGTTGATTCGGTCAAACTCATCCATCGTGTAGTTCGGCCCTTCTTCCTTGGTTGGTCCGGGGGCGTTTTGTCCAACCGTTTCGTGACCGGTTTGAAAAGTTTCTCAGCGGCCGCTTCCCCCATCGCTTCGGTGATCTTGTGTTTCTTGAATTCCTGTCAGATTTCTCGTTCCTGTTGTTCGATCTCGGCTTCTGCCTCGGCCCGCTTGCGCCACTTCTTCAGAGACATTCACTGTCTGAAAGACAATACCTCTCTTGGTGAAAGAGTTTTCGCAGGGGAGAATATATGGAAAATGAAAATTCCGAACTATGACCCCGGAACCACGTCAACGAATTGGAAGCAGGGGCACCCGTGCATGCCCGAAGACATTTTCCGGATGTTGATTTGTGGGCCCACCAATTCCGACAAGACAAACATCTGGCTGCACATGCTGTACGAGCTGCTGGAGTACGACAAGGTTCTGCTTTTCTCGAAGAACCTTCACCAGAACAAGTACCAGGCGCTTCTGCAAGATTTCGCCAAAAACATCAACCCCCACGTTGGATACGAAGTCATCGAAGCGTTCCAAGGGGACGACATCGTTCCGCTCGAGGAACTTCCCCACCCCGAAGTGGGAACGCCCGACAACGAGAAGATCGTCGTGTTCGACGACCTGGTTTGCCAAAAAAACCAAGACGATATAATAAACTATTTCATCAACGGTCGGCACCGCAACTGCGCCGTGATTTATCTGTCCCAGACCTTTTTCAAAGTCCCCAAGAACATCCGCGACAACTGCAGCCATTTCTGCCTCTTTCCCTTCCTCCCAAGAGAGAACAGACGGATCACCGCCGATCTGGGAGATGAAGAATAATTTTGATGAGAGTATATAAAAAATTGAGAATAAAAATTAGTGATTAAAAATTGTGAATGACGTTTCGATGAATCGTTCATCATTTTCAAATTCGTAAAAACTAAAAGTCAAATTCTTGTGAGTTCTTTATATGCTAAAATGTGTGTGGGGAATCTCGTTGCATGTAATTAAAAACGCTACAATGTGGAACGTAGAAAGTGATAATTAGGTACTAAATAGTTTTGCTTTGATTGAATCAGATTGAGTGTTCAGCTTAGGTTTCATTTCTTGGATAAAAAGCATTTCGCGAAATCAACAACAAGTTCGCGATGTTCAAGCAAATGCGCCCGTTCGAATTATTCTGCCGTTCAAGGATCAAAGATCAGCCGACGTTGTACGAAGACAGCTGTCCGATCTTGGAAAGAAAGTAAACAGCGATCTACGCCCAGTGTTTACAAGCAAGAAAATTGCCGACGACATCAAAGTAGCAGAGGCCAAACCACCGTTAATAAATCAACAATGCGTTGTCTATAAATTCAAATGTGATCTGTGTGATGCAGATTATGTTGGCTATACTCGCCGACACCTTTTTCAACGCATTGAGGAACACAAACACTCTGCTATTGGAAAACACCTGCGTGACGCGCACAATCAGAGAAACAAAGATTTTCAGGAACAATTCACCATTCTAAAGAAATGTCGTGGGAAATTTGAATGCTTAATTTACGAAATGCTTTTTATCCAAGAAATGAAACCTAAGCTGAACACTCAATCTGATTCAATCAAAGCAAAACTATTTAGTACCTAATTATCACTTTCTACGTTCCACATTGTAGCGTTTTTAATTACATGCAACGAGATTCCCACACACATTTTAGCATATAAAGAACTCACAAGAATTTGACTTTTAGTTTTTACGAATTTGAAAATGATGAACGATTCATCGAAACGTCACTCACAATTTTTAATCACTAATTTTTATTCTCAATTGTTTATCTAAAGCTTCCGTTATTAGAAGTATATAAAAAGCCATGGGGTGGTTGAACCAACTTCGGGGAAGCTTTTTTCGAAGAGCAGGGGAAGGAAAACCTGGGCCTCGTGGGTCCCCTGGTCCGCGGGGGCAACATGGTGAGAAGGGGGATCGCGGCCCGGCAGGACTGACCGGTGCACAAGGCCCAACAGGTCCACAAGTGCCTGCAGGGCCTGCAGGGCCTGCGGGGCCTCGAGGGAAAAGAGGATTGCAGGGGCCCCCAGGGTAGCAAGGTGCATAAGGGCCACCAGGCCCGACCAGCTCGGGTGATTTCAAAAGAGACGGCAGCATCGTGATGAAGGGCAATCTCGACATGGGGCGTAACCTGATCACCAACATGGTTTACGCTGTGAACGACCTCGACGCCACAAACAAAAGCTATGTCGACTCTGAAATCGCACTTTGTTTGAGACGGGATGGAAGCGACCCGGCACTGGGTGATAAGAAAATGGCTGGGTATACCATTGAAGATTTGAAAGACGTTGATTCCAGCACCCCAGCTGAAAACGCCGTCAACGAAAAATATGTGGACCAGGGGTTGCGAACCAAATTCGACGCGATCGCACAAAAAGACTTGAACATGAACAACAACGCCATCACTAATCTTGCCCCACCTTCCTCCGCGAGTAACGCGGTGAACAAACAATATGTTGACGAGTATTTTGTAAAAAGAGATGGGTCAACCGCAATGTATGGGGATCTGTCGATGGCCAACCACCAAATTGACAATCTTGGGGCACCCACAAACGACAAACACGCGGCCAACAAAATTTATGTCGACCAAGCGCCTTTTCTTCCACTTGCTGGTGGCCAAATGGCGGGGGCAATCGACATGCACAACAACGAAATTGCGAATGTGAAAGACCCTGTGAACACCGGCGATGGTGTCAACAAAAAATACGTTGATGCGGCTCATTTGACTTTTTTCGGCCACCAACCAAATCCCTTCCAGTATCTGATGGAGAATACCAATGAGTCTTCGAGTGAAAACATCACTGTTCTCAGAATCAATCACTTTTCCGAATCACCCCATCCAGTCAACAAAAATGCATACCTTTACATGTTGATCAAAGACACAGATGGCAGCAATCAATACCGCTCGCGCCTCGGGTTCGATCTCTTTTCACTGCCCGTTGGGTACTACACATTTGTTGTCGAATACTTCCCTCCAGAAATGCGAAACGTCAGTGTGACTGCAAACGCAACCACTTTGTCGATCAGGGAGGCGGGCGTCGAAAACCTTCCCAGCAGTCGGCTCGGTTGCTGGTTATGTGAAAACCTTGATGCGATTTCACCGATGGCAAAACTCGCCTCCCACCTACATTTTCCTCGATTTGCAAGGAGAAACGACGAAGACTTCGCCAGCGGGCAGAATGGTGGTGTACGGTGTGGAAGGCTTCGTTTCAAATGTGCCTTCGAGTGTGTTTGACCGGGTCTACACGGTGGACGACGGAAAGATGGTTTTGCGGACCAACTTGGATTTGAATGGAAAACAATTGGAGGGCTTGGTACAGCCTTGTTATATTCACGGATATTTCTATTTCAACAATTCAACCACGGCGATTTGTTATTTCGGGTTAAGTCAAGAGATAAGCCTGTTACTAAAGGACCTGACTTTAAAAACTACCCATTTCTACACCAGTGGGGCCCGTGGCACACAAAGGATTTCCTTTGTCGTTTCCTCTGGAAGTAGACCAATTGGCGGGGCACACTTCGATGCACGAGAATGGATTTCTCGTGGCACTGTGAATGTCACCACCACATCCCCAGCGCATACCTTTATTCAGTTACAATTATCCACCACGACAAGAAACGCTATATAATCTTTTGTTAACACTCACTTGACCTCTCTTCCCATTGGTAAAAATTTTCCTTCTTCTCATACCCATGCCCCACAGAGACAGCTTTCTCTGCACATACACCTGGTGTGACTGGTGCGACAAGTGCCGCCTGGTTTGCTCTTGCAACCTGTTCACGCGCTATTTTTCCGAACCGAAGTGGCACACTGCGCAAAGGTGGGAGAAGCTTCGCGCAGCCATGCTTGCTGCACAGACACAAAATGTTGACTCTTCTTACGACACAGCTGTCTGAAATTCTTTCCTTGCGTATACGCAGATATTCAATGCGGTTACCAAAGAGAAAGCCTCCCCCCCCCCCATCCCTTCTCAACATCTTTGACTTCAACCACATCGACCCGACCCTTCCGAAGGACACTGTCGATATGTTGAAGCGGCTCTTCGCTTTTAATCACAAGAAACATTGGGGCTACGAAAAGCTTTTTCGAAAGTTTCAGCGCAGAAACCTGCCTTGCAACGTGGTTGCTGGAAAAGCTGTTGTCACTGGAGCTGTCGCGGGAACGGTTACTCTCCAACCTGCTGTCATTGCCGGTCTGACTGCTTTCGGTGCTGTCGTGAAAATTGTCGCGACGGCGAAGATATACGACAGAAAGGCCGCAAAGGCCAGCTTCGCTTGAATGGAATACAAAAAAATACTGGATGCCTTCCGGTTCCATCTCCGGGGAGAACCTTTCGATGCAGAGAAGTTTCTCGACAAGGTGAAAATGATCGACGACTTCGTTTCCGACCACTGCATGGAAATCCCCGAGAAACTCCGGCTGAAGTACGCCGCAAATTTCACAGTGGATTTTTTGCAATTTTGTAGTCTGTAAATAATTTGCAAACCACCACCTGTCAAACCTTTCTTTCGCTTTTCGTTGTGTCTCTTGTTTTATTTCCACAAAAAACGCCACAACCTTCCAAATAATTTCCCATTTTTTCCACCAATCTTCTGACGAAATATTCCAGAAATAATTGAAAAGGAAACAAGCGTAATTCACCGAGCGTTTGTTTGGTTTTTGAGGGTTTCCCTCAAGAGGGAAGTTCGCGAACTCGTGGATGATGTTTCCCAAAAACTCCCACTGTGGTGTGCCGAACTCCCGGCCATCGACCAACATGCAGATGTTGACTGCGTTGAAAATACCACATTTTTCCAGAGTTTTGCGGAGGTGGTTCCGGGAATTCACAACTGGCTGCTAGCTCCTCTTTTCTCTGTGAGGGTGAAGCACTGTGTCAAGTTTTTGTACCATCCCGCATTTTGGACAAACAAGTTCGAAATCTTTCGATTTTTCCTCCATCTTCACCCCACAATGCCATTTGCTTTTTTCTTCGCGCGCAGGTGGGTTGGGAACGGCGAATGCCTGCCAAGCTTTTTGTGTCTCTTCTTCTCCTATCTAGATTCCAAACATTGCTGACTTTTTCTTTCGAATATATTTTTTCTTTCAGAAAGATATGTTTAAATGAATGACAAACGTTCCTTCAAAAAGAGAAGAGCAGCGACTTTCGCGAATCTATTACAGCCCAGAAGGGTATTGGAAGGGGTGGAATGCGGCAAAAAAATTGGCACAAAAAACCAGAATCCCGGAAGCGGTTGCGAAGAAATGGTTGCACAAACAGGCTGTTTGGCAAATCTTTCTCCCCCTCCTTCGAAAATCCCTCGCTCGAAGTTTGACGTGCCCATTCCCAACGCGGTACACCAAGCTGACCTGCTTTTTATGCCGCACGACAGAGTTGGGGGCAACTTTGGAAATACGCGCTGACGGTTGTCGATGTGGCGAGCAGATACAAAGAGGTCGAACCTCTGGCCACAAAAAGCGCGGTGGAGGTTCCTGCGGCTTTCGAAAAATTTTACAAACGCGGACCGTTGCAATGGCCGAAGATGCTGCAAGTCGACCCTGGGCGAGAATTCATGGGTGCTGTCTCGCAAAGATGGCAAAGCATGGCACAATTATCCGACGCAGGCATCCCGAAGTGCACCGCGACCAAGCAATTGTGGAGAGGTGGAACCGAACGTTGGCAGAGGGGTTGTTTCACCACCAATACGCAGTGGAAATGCGGCTGCCCGAGGGGGAGCGGTCTGTGGCGTGGGTGCGGCGGCTTCCGCGAGTTGTTGCTGCGAACAACAACCAAGTCACATGGTTGATAGATGCCAAACCTGTCGATGCGATAAAACAACGAGGGGTGGTCGCAGATGCCGCCACAGCTCCCTTCGGGAGACTTGTCAGGGAAGCAGAAAGAAGACTTCCAACTGGTATCGAAGTGCGTTATCTGTTTGCACCGGGGGAATTGGAAGGGGTGTGCGAAGAGCCACCGATCCTGTTTGGTCTCTGAAAACTTTCACCGTGGAACGGGTGATGATGAAACTAGGCCAACCTGTTTTGTATTGGATTTCCCGCCCTGAGGTGGTAGGGCACGATGGACCAAGCGCAGCTTCGTGCGGAAAGAATTGATGGTTGTTCCACCAGACACAGAGTTACCTCCGACTAACCCCGGCCTAGATTCTTCACCCATCTCTTTCTTTCGTAATAACTCCTTGGAATTATTTCGAGGTAATTGTCAGAATAATTTTCCCAGAGCAAATTAAATTTGTGAATTTGTCCTTCTCGCAAACAAGACAAACACGCCTCATGAAATTCGCACGTGCATTTTGTGCAAACAACGATTTTCGTCTCCCCCGTCTCCGCGCGCAAACAGGAATTCTGCAATTCTTCTCCATATTCCCTCGGAATCTATTCGTTCAAAAGGTGGTACTCGATCGGTTCCGTGTGCATTCCGTCGGGCAACACGTATCGCTTGTTATAGTAGGCAGAGAGTCCCAGCTTCTTCTGACGATATGTGACCATCTCCCCCTCGTGCATTCGAAAGCCTGTGTTCTCCGCCATGTCCTTGTGCCCCTCGAGCGCAGCTTCGAACCGCTCCCATCGAATTTCATTTTGCCGCTTCGACACTCCCTTTGTGGAGAACTTCGCGTACTTTCCGTCGACATCCACGAAGTAGCACTTCGAGCAGAGCGCAATCATCCGTTCTCCCACACACTCGAGTTTGAACAGCCCTGGCGTCCGGCCACTCCACTTGTCCCACGCCAGCCAGTTGTTATTGTCAGACTCGAATTTTTTTCGCATGCGCGGAAGCACGACATCCTCCAGCTTCTCCCCTGATATAGCGGAGTGGCAGCCGTCGGTATCCATTTGCAACAGCTCGAAGTCTTTGCGATCGACGTACTTGTCCAGGAAATCATAGTAGAATTCCAGCATCCGCAGCTTAATTGAGAGTTAGTACACTGCGATTTCGATCTGGAAGGGGTTATCGATCGTTACCTTTGCATTTCGACTTTCCATCTCGTACGCATCGCCGATTTCCTCGAGATCCTCGAAGAAAGGACTTCGCATTGTCCGGTCAACAGTCTTTTCATCTTTCGTGTACACAACGTATGTTTGACGCTCGACTGCCTCGATCATTTTCCCATACCCGCTATTCCCCAACAGTTTTGAACATATCGGCGAGAAGTGCTTTGATTTTGTCTGTGTCGCCGGTTCGCTTGGCTGTTGTGACTTCTTCCACGAACCAAGTAAAAGTTTTGGAAGCTTTGTAGTCAATTGTGCGATACACAGCTGTTATCCATGCGCCGTGGTCGATGTACCACTGCAGCAGAGGTGCGAAGAGAAGTATCCTCTTTGCAGAAAGAGCACCAACCGACTTCTTTCCATTCCCACGAACCCTTCCGATTTTTTCCAGATAGTCGAACATGTGTTGGGGAACAGCTTCAGCTGGCACTTCCTTGTTGTGGAATAAATGGACACATCTCTTGGGACTTGGACCACAAATGTTCGGAAATCTCGATGTCCACCTCTGCGAGGCCGAACCAAATTTTGTTTCGAAGTCTGTACACGAAACCCCTGGGGTTCTTGCTGGCTCTTTGTAGTGGGAAACTTTTTTCGGACCGCAAGGCATGTCCTGGGCCATTGTCGACAGATACCATACGTTGGCGTCGAAGCCGAGGATTTTCTGGCAGAGATGGGGGTTTCGGTATTGGTGGTCTCGGATTTTTGTTTTTTGTGCTTCGTGGTACCTTGTCAAGACTATACTTGGCCCGCCGACCACCTCCCCTTTCAACATGTCGAAAGCTTCTTTCCTTGGAGTCCAAAGGTCCGCCCCTCGTTCGATTGCGCCGCGGAGGAGATAGTGCATGCTTACCCCGCGGATCGACACCGCGTCTTTCAAGATGTCGATTCCTTTCTCAGTGTAGAAGGCCCGCATTTTTTCCAATGCTTCCAGGCCTGGTACAACATCCAGGTTGTTGTAGTATTTCAGCCAGTCAGCGAATGTTTTCATTCCCCTGTCTTGGAACAATTGGCCACATCGTGTGTGCTCTTCTTCTGTCAGCAAGTATTCATTGCGCATTTTGGAATACCATTCGGAATAGGGGGGAAGCCCAGGGAAATCGAGTTTGTCAGTCGAATCGAACCATATGGGAACCACGACGTCTCTCCTTCACACTCCAATGCTTTCAACCATTTGTCATAGCTGGTTCCTAGACCGATGTGGTTGACAATGTCGAGAAATCTCGATTTTGGTTCGAAAAGGTATACGATCCGGTTGGCTTATTTTCCCACTGTCACATTTGTGTTCCCCGCGCAAATCCTTTCTACGAACTGGTTTCAAATCAGGTTCAAATCGTATTTGCCAGAGTTGAAACAAAGGGTGGGAACTTGGTTGCACCAATCTTCGATCCGTTGGCATTGTGGCTTCGAAAAAAAATTCCATGTCGGGAGGGAAAAACTTTGCTCTCACAGCCCTTCGAATCTTCTCCCCTCGCCGGTGCAATTCTTCCAGGAACAGAACGATCAATGTGTGGGGATCTTTGTTGCAAATGTGTGTGGGCTCTTGATCCAGTGTGTCGGCAATGGAGACGGAGATTAAGGTGTGTACGTTTTCGATTGTGAGGGATGGCGTCTGTTCTTTTCGGCGACTTTATTGCGTGAGGATAGCTTTCTGTGAATATCTCGCGGTGATATTTTTTGGAAAGAGGACCAACTTCCACTTCTCCACAACTTCAAAGCCGGCCTCGCGAAGCTTCGTAGTGTGATTTCGGGTTCTTCTCCAGCGATCTTCAAGTCCCTGTCCCTGTCCTCGAATGGTTCGTCTCTGTCTTCGGGAAAATATCGGCGGCAGCCGTGGTGAAGACAACCGTGGCATTGAAAGATTGTTTTGGTTGTGGGGTCGTACCCATCCACAAAGCCTTTCTCGATACAAGTCTCACCCCCATGCCTGCAAAGAGCATGGTGGATGTGGGTTCCTCGTTCTTCAGCCTCTTTTTCCAGCCAACGACAGGCAGATTCGGAGAACCTTGTGTTTCGCGGAAAGAAAGCCTTTTCAAATGTGGCTGCGGTTTTTTCGACTGGTTTCTACCGACAGTTAATTTTTGTTTCACTGTTGACACATCTTCCGTTTGCGTGACTGTGGAGATCCCCAAGTCTTGTGAATCTCTGCTCGCACTGGGCACATTTGTACAGATTTGCGAGTTTGGAAATGTCCCGAATATAGAAGGTATGCCCTTCGAAAATACCAATTGTCAAAATGTCTTTTGACTTGGGGTTTGGATTTCGCAGCAGATGCCAAATGGGTTTGTCGTTTGTTGGCTCGGTCTCAGAAACGCGAACGCCAAGCCATTCGGTTGGGGGGAGAAGTTTGTTGAAATATTTTTCAATGTTGTCCAATTCGTCGAGAGATGTTTTGACTGTGTCTTGTGGACGCCTGGGAAGATCGAGATAGCTTCTTGCCGACTCGCGAGCGGCAGTTGTGCTTCTATCTGACCTTGCACCGCGATGCACCGCCAAGCAGCGCCAAAAGCAAAGGTTGTCGCGAAAGGTGTCAAGCGAAATCATTGCTCGACCGTGAGCCAAGTTGCGCAACCAGTCTGGAAGTGGACCGGTTCCCAGAAGGGGTTGACGATCAAGCAAAACTTTGAAGTCAAGGTGATGATACCTTTCAAAACCCCATTTTGTGTTGGGGCGAGCAACTTGCTGGTCCAGACTTTCTTTTTCCCGCCGCCTCAACCATTTTTCTGCATCTACATTGTTTGTGAACCACGGGGAGCGGGTGTCCTTGTTGTCTTGAAATTCAATTTCGTCGCCACTCTCAACGTTACGAAGGACGTTGGTGGTTGTGTGTCTCAACAAGAAAGAAATGTTGACGTTAGGACGAAGACGTTCCATCATTTCGTGCGTGTGATCGCTTTTGTCGGCGAGATTTTGTCCGGGAATATACCACAAGATTTGACGCCTTCACTTTCTTTTTCCACACCTTGAAATTCAACGGGGGCAAAAGTTTCGGCTACTCGCCGTCTGGGTGGGCGAGGAATCATTCCAAATGCGGGTTTTGGTTCAAGAACGGGGACTCGCCGCTGTCTGAGAAGCTTTTTTCTGCGTGGGGGTTGAACCGGGGGTCTCTCTCCCTCGCCGTAAACCTCGGTTTTTTCCGCTTTGCATATATAAATAAGCCCCTTTTTCCAATTTTAACCCGCTGAGGGACAATTTGGGGTGGTGGGGAAGTTGTCCCTCAGCGGGTTAAAATTGGAAAAAGGGGCTTATTTATATATGTCAGTTTTTGAACGAAGCGGTATTTGTTTGACACCGGTATACTACTTCATGTAACTTATTCTTCACAGTCTCTTTGTGATGATTTACATATTAATTACATGTTATTTACATGCTATCTAAATATTCAACTTTTCCAGTGAATTCAAAAAGGAAATGCATTATGCGAAACCAAATGCGTTCGTATGTTTTTCCCCACGACCTGAAAATTCACATTTCAGTAACAGTAAATGTGTTTGGTCTTGCATTGTACATGTGTGATCAGCTGTGCGGAAAAGGAAAATAAGCCGAGTTTACCTGTCATCGGAAAATCATTTTTTAGTACTCTTCTTTATGAAAGACGTTTTGCTGAAGGGAATTACGGCGTGACGGAGAATCGTCGATATGGCTCTTTCGTTTTTAACTCAGAAGATGGCTACAATCACATACACAAATTATACTCTATCTCAGCATTACTAGTTCGCTTACTGAAGACAAGTATGAGTTAACAAATATAAAATTATCAATCAAGGTTTCTTCTAGCGAAAGCTTTCATTCAAATCAAAACTAAATTTGCTTTGAGGAGTACAGGTATTGAAGGAGCGAAGGAGAGAAATTAGGGTCATACCTACGGAACTCTGCAATGGCATAATGTGACACGCAAGTGCTTTAGAATGCATTTTCCGAGTTCAGTGGCGCCGCAGAATTAACCTGCACGCTACTGAGCTAATGTAAAATACATTAAAAAAAGAAGATAAAAAGAAACGGTACGTGGTTAATTTGGCCGAAAATATACTTTAAAATAACATTCGAACATCTCGATCAGCAAATCGTTCATTCGATAATTCGCGCAGACGGCCACCGTCTTATATTACTTGTATTTTCTCTACAAACCAAAGACTTTGCCGATCTTTCAAAAGAAATCTGGAATTCGTACTTCTAGCACAGAAAATCAAGAATTAATGCTGGACTCCTGTTGAAGACGGGAATCACGCACGAGACTCAGATATATATGTTTTGAACGACAATTTGTCGCACCATTTTATCTTTAACGCCACATTGGTGACTGAATACATTTATTTAATTTTCCTTCGGGACTGAATTTATTTTCTATCTCACTTGGGTTACAAACATAACAATAAAACGGTGGTTTAGTCTCAACAGGAGACTATCCAGCCTTATTATATGCGTTAGAGACCCCCTTGGCAACCTCTCCTAATTCGTTTGCTTTTAAAAAATAATTGAACCTTAATAAATAGAAGACAAGTAATAACTTATACTCCGTAATTCTTCTAGCGACACAGGAACATTTATGTCTCTAAAACCAACAAGGATTTCCATTTAGATAGTTTAAAACAAGCCCATTGCATTAAAATACAAAAATATAAATTAAGAAATTAACATTAGATTATTAGCAGTTTCGTTTTCTACCGAATGTGCTCGAAATTAAGTAGAAAAAAAAATTAAAAAGCCAGAATTTCAACACCAGAGGCTCAGTAAGCCTTGAACTATTTGTTTAATCGATTTTTCTCGATGGATGGCAAAAAAAGCAAAATAAATTTAAGTCGGGGTTTCATCATCCGCTATTATTTCTGACCTCCCCATACAATCATTTGAAATATCGGGTTATTAGAAAACATCACCGATACAAAAAATCCTACATGAGCCGTAGAAATATATGGCTTATTCCAGTTTAGACATTATTTTTGCCTTGAAATGTAAATACTTTTGAATGACATATAAATTCGCTGTCGAAAACTTAATGGATCCACAAAATACGCTGGCGACGTCCATAGTCAGATGTTGACTTTTCAACCTGTTTCGCAAACCTGTACCCTAAAACGCGGAAAGTCACGCGCCTTATCATTCATTTCCTTATATCATTGCTGAACTGGTTTTTAATCAATGTAGCACTTCAGTGGCAGTTGTCATCGAAATGTACAAGGAAGGCAACAAGAGGTGAACACTGAAACACTCTCATTGTTTATTAGTCACATGAGGAGTGAAGAGTAAACATACGTTTCTCGAGTTTGAGGAAACCTTTTGGACTTCGACAACGCGCAGTCCTCTCGCACAAAGACTAGTTCCGTAGCTATTCGCTTTAAAGATAACATCGACATAGAATAAACAGAAAACTGTGCAATATTTCCGGCACGATTTCAATTCGTTGGCATTCAAAGATGGAAGGTACAGACAACGGAACATTTTCAAACTTGGAAGGGACCATCAACGCTTTCGAAATGAATGACTCTAGATCTTCTAGAAATGCTGCCTCAGCCGATCTCAACAAAGTCGAGGAAAAGCTCAAGTCTGAGATGAAGGTCTTCTTCGTTTGTGTGTTCGCCTTTCTGGCAGTCGGTACCATTTTCGGCAATGTTCTCGTCATGAGAGCGTTTTGCAAATTTTCAACGCTGCGACGGGTAACGTCTAACATTATTTTGGTGAGCTTGTCAGTCGCGGATACCTTAATGGTTGTTGTCTTTACGCTACATATCACTAATATCCTGGGCCCCAAACTACCTCCTCGCTTACTATGTTCTGTGACATCGATACTAGGCCTCACGTTCAATTCCGTCATTATTCTCCACCTCGCTTTGATCAGCGTGGACCGTTTCATCGCTGTCAAGTACGCCTTGAGGTACCCCACTATAGTGACTAATCGCCGAGCACTGCGGGCTTCTATTGTTGTTTGGTTTTGGGGCATCGGAGTATCAATGATTTTTCCTCAGCCGCTGAATGGATACGGAAAGAGAACGTTTTTTGCATTTTTGAGGGCCTTAACACCCTGCTTCGATCTTCACGAGAAAGAACCCTTCACTTTGCATTCAAATGCTATCAGAGCCTACCTAATGTTCTTGACGATAACACTACTGGTCGTACCCATAGCGGTCATCATAGTTTCCTACTGTTACATCCTCAATGTTGCTCGTAAACAACAAAAGCAAATAAACAAAGAAGAAGACAGCTTACAAGTAAGTAAACTCGCCATGAAGCGTGAAATGAAAGCTGCTCGGACTGTGGCCATCGTTGTGGGGTTATGTCTTGCTAGTTTTGTGCCGTTGTTGGTGGTACTGAGCCTTCGCGCCCTCACTTCCACAGCAATCACGGCAGAGCACATGTACGGGACTCAGCTTGCTGCTAGCTTGAACGCTTTCTGGAACCCTCTCATTTACTGTTGGAGGAATGGAAACTTCAGAAGTAGTTTCAAAAGGCTCTTGAAGTGCAGTCATAGCGAATAAGCCAAATGGATTGATAAAGATAAACTCGGTCTCCACAGGGAAAATAAAGTAGCAGAATTTGGCACAAAGCCAAGTGTGCCTGTCCGGTACACTGATGTTTGAGCAGTTGCCTGTGTTGACCCATCATAGAGGTGACATTTTTCTTCATCGTCTTCGGACATGAATGGTCATTGTGTTTACAATTCTGCTTGCTGCAAGCAATTGTTCCGTGTTCATGTTTATCGGGAAAGACAAAAACCACAGAAATATCATACGAAAGGTCGAGCTGGACTCAGTGTCAAGACATTTTTATTTTCTCAGGCCTTTTCTTAAATTTAATGCTTAGTTTTAAAGTTTTTAATATTTTAAATTAAGTCAGGATTGTAGGTTTTAGGTTTAACTTTTAATTTTAGTCAGTAGTTTTACTATGCTAACTGTAATGCGCTTTTGATTATTCTTATAGTAAAAGCGCAATATAAGTATTAAATTTTATTATTATTATTATTATTAGTGATATAAGGTGCATTAGGAAGGTATATATAGCTGAAAGTTTCATCCACCGAACGCTAATTTCATAGCGAAGCTCCGTGCGCCGCGGAGCACCATGGTTAAGAAAATATGGTAACCCATACGCATCTGTGCGAGAAAATTTGGTTATAACGTCACCGTACGTACGTACCCCACGGTTTCTGGCAATAAATCATGTAAAAAACAAAGCAAAACAAACTGAAGACAACAAGACAAGAAACTTATAATATTGTAGCGGTATCGGCATTGTTTTTCGAAAAGTTTAAATTATAGGCAGAAACTCAAACTCGAGGGATAAAGCCGATCAAATGCCTGTACATGTCTGAAACTCCGAGAGAAAGTTATCACAAAACTGTCAAGACAATGTTAAAAACAAGCATGCTTCACGCTTCGTGAAAATGTTAGCGAAACAACGAAGTTTCGCCATCTAATTTTTCCAGGGGAGAAAAATGCGGCTTCCCCTAATATTCGTGTAAATGGAACTGTGTCTTCTGACAAGGGGTGTATAGCTGATGCTTTTAACAAGTTTCTTTACCGCGACGACCCGTATGATAGCTACAATCTTTGAGTGTCCCGGACCAACGACAACCCTCGGCGTTTCCTCATCAGTACCCGCCATTTAGGTTTGAGGAGGTTTCTGAGGAGTTTGTGCGGGCCCAATTGTGTGGTCTCAAAACGGGAAAGGCTGTAAGTTTAGACAACATCCCCCCCCCCCCCCCACGACTCTTGAAAGACGCTGCGGACATTGTAACCAGGCCTCTGACTAACATTGCAACTACCTCGCTGCAAACTGGCCGAGTTCCTGACGACTGGAAAGCTGTTCGAGTTATCCCTTTAAAGTTGAGGACATGGATAACTACCGTCCTATCTCTGTATTGCCTGTACTGTCAAAGATCCTGGAGAGGGCCGTACACCGGCAGCTACATCACCACCTGCAGAAGCACAAGATCCTGAGCCCTCATCAACGTGGTTTTCGCAAATTGCACTCACTGAGTGTGCAGCTCTCAGCTTTGCTGACACTATTCGTAGGAATATGGATAAAGGGCAGAGGACAGGTGCCGCGTTCATTGCTCTGCATAAAGCTTTTGATACTGTAGACCCTCGTGTGTTGCTGAAATCTGGGAGTTGTTGGTCCTGAGCGCGAGTGGTTTACTGATTATTTGAGAAATCGTACGCATGTTGTGGAGTTTCAAAGTGTGATGTCTGGCCCCGATGGTGTGTCTACAGGGGTACCTCAAGGGTCAATTCTTGGGCCGCTGATGTTCATATTGCATGTGAACGATCTACTGGAAGCGACGTGTGAGTACAGTATTCTTGTGTACGCCGACGAGACAGTTTATTTCTGTTCATCCTCCCAAGCTTCCGCTATTGAATAGAAGCGCAATGAAGAACTATGTAAAATTGAACGCTGGCCTCTTAGTAATGGTCTGTTTTTGAACGTTACAAAGACTGAAGCCATGCTTTTTGGGAACGCTCCCAGACTTTCTAGTGTAGATTCTTTTAATATAAATATTAATGAGAAGCAAATCAATAGGGTTCATGAGTTCACTTATCTAGGCGTGGTATTTGGTGATCTCTAAGACGGGTAAACGCGTAGGTATGTTAGGCCGTCTTTACGGTAATTAAACAACTCAGGGTGCCAATGTTGTTTACATCTCAGTCATTAGACCAATCCTAGATTACTGCGATAAAGTATGGTGTTGCCGCGGTAAGGAAAATAGTCAGGCACTAGAGACTTCAAAAAAGCGCAGAAAGAATTGCTGCCAGAACGTCCCGCAGCAGCCCTGCAATGGATATTCTCAAGTAGCCTGCGCTTGAAGAAAGACACCAGGAACATACTTTTCTGCTTGCAAAGAAATGTATTAAAGGACGTTGCCCTCAATATTTTTAAGAATTACTTTACTTTTAACAACAAGTTTCACACGCGCTTAACAAGACAACGTAATTTGCTTCACTTAGCTGCTGTCAGAATGGAAATTGTTAAGAGATCTTTTTATTACCATGGATGTATTGTTTTTAACAATTTTTCTACATGATGTTTTTAGTCTTTAAATGATGTTCTTAATATCAGTATTTTTAATTACCTTTTAAAATTAATTTTTTAGTTGATATTAATGTTTGTTATATTAGTATTTTTAATCAATTCTTAATTGTATTTATAATTGTTTTAGCATCTACTTTGTATATTTTGGTAATCGTGCTCAGGGCTCCTGTTGATAGCAGGTTGCTTTTAAACATCTGAAATGGTTGCCCTGAGCCTAAAATTAAATAAAGGATTCTGTTCTGTTCTGTTCTGAGTGTTTTTGTTTGAGCCGGTAAGAATCAAGGATGGATGTTAAAAACAGCGAAATGGGTTGGCTGGGTTGGCTGGCTTTGGTATTTTCATAATATCCGGGTCTGCGAGGAAAAAGATGGTGTGCTTTCACAAGCGCTGCCTTCCGGCGTTACAAGTGGAGGATGTTTCGCCGCTGAGAATCTTTAATTGAAGCTTTCTCGGTGGACCTGGAAAATAACAGTGAAACTATCGAGGTGTATCTGCAAACGATTTTGTCAGAAATGGCGCTATATTGAAGCATTCCGTTCCGAGTGATTGTTGATCTACATTATTAGGGCCCTACTCCTTTTTGTCTTTTCTGCGGACAATTAAATCTTATAAATCTTATGTCAAAATCCCTGCTTACTACGCGATATGTTTGTTACTTTCCTAATGTCTCCACCTTCTCCAAGTATCTTCCAAGAACATCCCAGGCGGCACACCTTTCTTATGAAACACAAAGTGCTCAAGCAACAAATTGATAATAAAATTCTGTTAACGTTTTTTAATCGATCTTCTCAAACTACTTAACGCTTAAGCTTCATACCGAAATGAACAGCCTAAACATATATTATTAAATATATATTACATGAATATATATTACATGAAATTGAATCGAGATATAGATCTTTTTAGATATAATTGATTTTTAAATACATTCTTTGATGCCAACTGTAAATTGCGTTCTTTTTGAGATCCTGGTCATATCCAATGCTCATAATCTTTGATTGATTGCCTCATGCTAATGACCCAGTGTAGACCCTGTGTGGTGCATCCTCTCGTAAGCGACCACCTCAGGTAAGCGACCCCCTGTGCTTGACATTTTGAGTGGTTGATAAGGGAAGGTTCATCTGTATTTTGCCGCTGATAGATTTTGTTAGATGCCTGTTTTCCTCCGGATGTCGTGATCACAAATTTAATCCGCAAACATTTTAGGTCGGGCAATGCATTGCAGTCTTCCCATCTTATCAGCCGTGAATATAAAGTACGCATGCGCTCCAACAGGGGATCAGTCCATTCCAAAACAGATAAAGCTACAAATTCAAAGAGGAAATGCATTATGCGAAACCAAATGCATTCGTATGTTTTTTCCTTACGACCTGAAAATTCACATTTCAGTAACAGTAAATGTGTTTAGTCTTGCATTGTACGTGTATGATCAGCTGTGCGGAAAAGGAAAATCAGCCGAGTGTACCTGTCATCGGGCAATCTTTTTTTTTTATAACTCTTCTTTATGAAAGAAGTTTTTTTCTGTAGAGAATTACGGCGTGACGGAGAATTTTCGATATGACTATTTCGTTTTTAGCTCAGAAGATGACTACAATCTCATACGCAAATTATACTCTATCTCAGCATTATTTCGCTTACTGAGCACAAGTATATATAAGTTAACAAGTACAAAATTATCATCAGACATTTCTTCCAGCGAAAGCTTTTATTCAAAACAACAATAAATTTGCTTTGAGGAGTACAGATATCGAAGGAGCGAAGGAGAGAAATTAGGGTCATACCTACGGAACTCTACAATGGCATGATGTGACACGCAAGTGCTTTAGAATTCATTTGATTCGATTTGCAGAACTGTTGTCAGAGTGCTCAATAGAAAAACTAGAGCATAAATATTTGAAGACAGTCTGATCAACTGAAGATTTGACTTGGCATATTTCTTACTATATAGTTTTATATACTATATAGTTTTATACTATATATTAAATTACTTAGGATCACCAGCCTATTCCCGTTTGGATGGCGATTCATTAGGGATTTCTGAGAAATACAAACAGACAAGGTTAATTTGGGAACAGAAATCAACAACTAAGTAATTAAGTGAAAATGTGGCTCAGCCAGGAATCGAACCTGGGTCTCCAGATTACCGGTCGGATGCCTTAACCACTAGGCCACTGAACCAACCACACTGGGAACACATATTTTTACTGTACAACACATACACAGTGTGGCCTTATTTTTATGGTAAGGTCCGAGGAGACAATTTTCTTCTGCAACCAGGATCACGTCACTACTCCCCGGTCGATCGGCGATGAAACGGCACGCGATTAATTTGGCCAAATATTATTTTAAATATCATTCGAATATCTCGATCAGCAAATCGTTCATTCGACAATTCGCGCGGACGGCCACGGTCTTACTTGCATTTTCTCTAAAAGTTAGAGACTCGTGTTTGGAAGACGGGAATTTCACGAGACTCAAATATACGGTTTGAATTATTCGCACCTTTTTATCTTTCACGCCATATTGGTGACTGAATACATTTAGTTAATTGTCCTTCGGGAGTTGAATTTATTTCTATCTCACTTGTGGGTTACAAACATAATAATAACACGGTGATTTAGTAAAAGAAAAGTAGACTATGCAGCCGTATGCGTTAGAGACCCCCTTGGTTACCTCTCCTAATTCGTTTGCTTATAAAAAAAATAATTGAATCTTTATAAATAGAAGACAAGTAATAACTTACACTCCGTTATTCTTCCAGTGACACAGGAACATTTATATCTCTAAAACCAAGAAAAAGTTGCATTTAGATAGTTTAAAACAAGTTCATGGCATTAAAATACGAAAACATAAATTAAGAAATGAACATTATTACGGACCTTTAATTTAAAAGACAATAGATTATGAGCAGTTCAGTTTCTACCGAATGTGCTCGAAATTAAGTAAAAAATATAACAAAAGCCAGAATTCCAACACCAGAGACTCGATAAGCCTTAAACTATTTCTTTAATCGATTTTCCTCGATGGATGGAAAAAATAGCATAATTTTAAGTGCGGTTTAATCTTCCGCTATTAAGTATGACCTCCCCATATAATCATTAGAAATATAGGGTTATTAGAAAACATCACCGATACTAAAAAACCTGAGCCATAGAAATATACGGCATATTCCAGTTTAGACAAGATGTTTGCCTTTGAAATGTAAATACTTTTGAATAACATATAAATTTGCTGTCGAAACCTTAATGGATCCACAAAACACGCTGCTGACGTCAATAGTCAGATGTTGGCTTTTCAACCTGTTTCGCAAACCTGTACCCTAATTAAAACTTATCATTCATTTCTTTATATTATTACTGAAATGGTTCTTTCTTCAGTTTCAGTTGTCATCGAAATGTACAAGGAAGGCAAGAAGGTGAACATTGGAACACTTTCATTGTTTATTAGTCATACGAGGTGGCAAGAGTAAACATACGTTTTTCGAGTTTGAGGAAACCTTCTGGGGCTTCAACAACGCGCAGTCCTCTCGCACAAAGACTGGTTCCGTTGCTATTTGCTTTATAGATAACATCGACATAGACTGAACAGAAAATTTTGTAATATTTCCCGTACGATTTAAAGTCGTTGGCATTCAAAGACGGAAAGTACAGTCAAGCGCACATTTTGAAACTTGGAGGGAACCACGAAGGCTTTCGAAATGAATGGCTCGAGATCTTCTAGAAATGCTGCCTCAGCCGATCTCCCCGAAGTAGAAGAAAAGCTTAAGTTCGGGATGAAGGTCTTCTTCGTTTGCGCCTACGTCATTTTAGCAATCGGTACCATTTTCGGCAATGTTCTCGTCATGAGAGCGTTTGGCAAATTTTCGACGCTGCGACGGGTAACGTCTAACATTATTTTGGTGAGCTTGTCAGTCGCGGATACCTTGATGGTTGTTGTCTTTACGCTGCATATCACTAATATCCTGGGCCCCAAACTGCCTCCTCACTTACTATGTTCTTGACATCGATGCTAAGCCTCATGTTCAATTCCGTCATTATTCTCCACCTCGCTTTGATTAGCGTGGACCGTTTCATCGCCGTCAAGTACGCCTTGAGGTATCCCACTATAGTGACTAATCGCCGAGCACTGATCGCTTCCATTGGTGTTTGGTTTTGGGGCATCGGAGTTTCAATGATTTTTCCTGAGTCGTTAAAAGCATACGGGAAGAAAACGTTTAAAGAATTTTTGAGGGCCATGACACCCTGCTTCGATCTTCACGAGAAAAACCCTTCACTTTGCATTCAAATGCTATCAGAGCCTACCTAATTTTCTTGAAGATAGCACTACTGGTCGTACCCATAGCGGTCACCATAGTTTCCTACTGTTACATCTTCAATATGGCTTGTAAGCAGCAAAAACAAATAAGCAAAGAAGAAGATCGCTTACAAGTAAGTAAACTTGCCATGAAGCGTGAAATGAAAGCTGCCCGGACTGTGGCCATCGTCGTGGGGTTGTGTCTCACCAGTTTTGTGCCATTGTTGGTTTTACTGTGTCTTCGCGCCCTCACCTCCACAACAATCAAGGCAGAGCACATGTACGGGACCCATTTTGCGGCCAGTTTGAACGCTTTCTGGAACCCTCTCATTTACTGTTGGAGAAATGGAAACTTCAGAAGCAGTTTCAAAAAGCTCTTGAAGTGCAGCCATAGTGAATAAACTCAGAATGGATTGATAAAGATAAACTTGGTCTCCTCAGAGAAATGAAATAGAGGAATTTGGGACGAAGCCAAGTGTGCCTGTCCTACACTGATGTTTCAACAGCTGCCTGTCTTGAGCCATCATTAAGGTGACATTTTCCTTTATCGTCTTCGGACATGCATAGTCATTGTGTTGACAATTCGCTTGCTTCTAGCAATTGTTTCGTGTTCATGTTTACCGGGGAAGGCTAAAACCATGGATATATAACTGAAAGTTTCATCCACCCGGCGATCGCCTATTTCGTAGCGAAGCTCCGTACGTCGCGGAGCACCATACACCGTCACCATACATAGTCACCACACAATAGTCATTGGGCTTACAATTCTTCTTATTCTTACAATAATTTTTCAGTGTACTTAGGAAGCCGGTTAAAACCTCGGAAATACCATTTTCGAAAGGTTCATGTGGACTTAGTGATACAAGGTGCATTGCGGAGGTCATTCATCTGCCTTTCATGGCGATATGGAGATTACTAGACCGTGTTGGGCAAGCCTGTGCAAATAGTATGACCGGATGGATCTGACTGACGACTCTTGTTCACACGTCAGTAAAGTGCCTCTCACAAATACAATTCTAGACTCAACAAAGGCACTGGTAACTCTCAGGTGCTGGTGTCTGTATGACGAATATTTATTGCATTCATGCAATTCCAGGATGAAACGATCTATTTTTATCAGTTGTAATTACCTTTCTCAAGAATTCGGTCAGACCTAAAGTGAAGTTTAATTTCAGCAGATATATGTACACATTAACGGAACAGCAATAAGGAGTTTAAGCAAAGACTACAGCAACACCAATGAAAGCGTCATTTAAAGTTTCACAGGTATTGCCGAACCAATTCGAGTTATTCCGTCGCGTTCAACTTGTACAAGTGAACCAACCCTCCAGGAACTAAACTGATAGGAACGACGTTAAAGTTAAGAAAAAGAATCACCGACATGCGTTTACGTCCTCCACAAATCCTTGAATTGGGTCATTTCACGTTCTTGTTCAGGGCACAGGACAGTAACGTTATGTACCAAAAATCCTAACGCACGTGCAAAACCGTCGTTTTTGCTTCCCTCTTATTTAGTGGTGTTCTCGCTGCCGTTATCGTAGTCGTTGCTTAAACTTCCCAATAACAAACGTACTGGCAGAAAGCCATTTGGTTGCTTTAGTGGAAACAGACGCAAACCGCATGTTCGTTGATTTAACGAACACGTACACGCGTAATGTGCACATACACGCTGCGCATGCAACGTTCTGGAAATTAATCGACATTTCGCTTTGACGTCACTCTGCCTTTAAGCAGCATATTAGGGTGACGTTTGGAGTTAACAGTTGTGATGTTTTGAATTAGTGGAAAACGAAAAACAATGAGAATGCTTTTTTAAAGGTCAAGGGAAACTGCTCAATTATTGCTATCATGGTCTGCATCTGGAGTGTGACTTGAGGATATCCACTCATCTATTCTCTGTATTCTTTCCAGAATATTTAAATAGTGATATTTCTACATTTCCTGTCTCGTTGTAATTAGTTGTATATTCCTCATTTGTTGTCACATTGTAATTAGCCATATTACCACACTATTATATCTTCACGGCATTTGTATCACACCCACAAGCGGGTTCTGTTATCTATACATTTTTCATCCGAAAAATGTATAGATTAAACAAATCGTGACCTTCCTCTAGAGAACTAGAGAATTGATTTTTTAAGTTATGTATAGTAAAATTTATGAGCAGCATAGTTGAGCTTCGAAAAAAAAGGAGCTTAAAGAAACTTAAGATCGTTCAAGCAGAATTTAGTCCTCAGCAAACTGAGAAAAAAACGTAAACTGAAAAAAAGAAAGACAAAAGGCACTCGCGCCCAACTGTGCAGAAGAAAAATTGTTGAAATCTACGACAACACAGCGTGCACGTTTTTCTAGCTTGAATAGAACACACCCGATAAAATGATATACATGGTGTAAATATGGCCTCAGACCACTCTCATTTTTATAATGTTTTTAGAAGGGATAATAAAATCCCTTTTGATTCAATTTATTTTAGTGCTTTACACCTTTAGTATTCGCTTGGTATTTTAAATGGTCGATCGACCCATTTCATGGGTATGTTTCCGCCATTCAAGAGTTGATTTTATGTTTTGATAGGCGTAGCGACCATGGGATATCAATCTATATACCATGCCAGACAGATAGGAATGGTTACAAATTCATGATACACCGGCCAAACCATGAAATCGCCTAATGATAGGGATTCTCTTACACGGTTAATTTAGGTTCAGAATTGTCTACTGGTCTTTCGTGCCACGTACACGTGAATCGCTGGCCACATACCACCTGTTATTATTCAACACCCTGTAACACTGTTCAAATATGGTCATAGTGCACTCAATATTTCCCATATGCAAAGGACGGATATCTGCTTTATAACATGCCATAGAAAATACAGCCAACCAGAATGCAGGAAAGCCGTTGTATATTCGTCAGTATTCCATCGAACCTTCCCATCGATCAATGCAATTCAACGGTATCACACCCAACCTTCCCATCGTGCTTTGAGATTCCCGCTCACGCTGGCCTTGCTGGCCACTGTATTTTCTATGGCATGGTATAAAATAGTTATGCAACCCTTTCTCGTGGTATACCGTGGAATATCTCACGAGTCACTTGTATTTTCTTGGTAGACACACTCGCCTAAAGGCTCGTGTGTATACCAAGAAAATACAAGTGACTCGTGAGATATTCCACGGTATACCACTCGAAAGCGTTGCATAACTATTTTATATACACGAATTCGTGTGTCGGGGAGAAAATGGTACCCTTTCCAACTTTTCTGTGACAAATTAAGTAAAATGTACTTTGTTATTTACAATTGTCCTGCTGAATCTTACAGAATATCCCTGTTTTTGGCTAACTCGGCCTAGGGCCTCGCCGGCTAAGTATCAGGTTAATTGTGAAATATCTACCTCCAGAATGTGGAATAATTGTTAAATATTGTCCTTGCGACACACCCACAGACAACGCTTTTCAGGCATTAGAAAAAAATACTCAAAAATCAAATATTTTTCCTTTTAGCTCTGATATCCACATACATATGCTCCTCACTGTTCATCAGTTATTTATTAAGATTATTATGACAAGTTCAAAGAACTGTCTTGATCAAGCATCAAGACATTTCGTCTTTGTTAATCACTTTCTTTGTTTTCATGACTTACGAGTTTGATCAAGTAATAATATTGTGAGTAGAAGTTAGTTGCTGGTCACTCTGATTACGTTACGTTTTGTTTTCTTTCTTTTTTTAATGAAAATGGAGGGAATAGGATTAAAGTCAGGGGTCACCATGCACAGAGTTATATTAAATTTATAAGTTTTTCGCAGACAAATTCAGTGCTATATTTTGTTTCTATTTCTCTCAAGGCAAGCGCGCAAGTTGCATGATTCGGCGTGACATTTGGACACAGATGGCTTGCGCAGATGGATGCGTAAAAGACCGTTGACGGGAACTTTCTTAAATAGTGGTTCATTCGAAATGACTGACTGTTTGTATTTATACCTTTGTTATCATGGAACAGCGAACAGTCTGTTTATGTAGTTTATTCAACACACAAACACAATAAACTGAAGAGCATTTTGAATTTGAACTTTAACAGAATTTATATTTAACAATTAGATCATGAGCTCGAGATTTCTATCGCGTGATAGCTTATGAGGGCGCAGCCCAAATCAGCTATAACGCATAGAAATCGAGAGCGAATAATCTAATTGTTTTAGTATAAATCTACTAGTCGTTCAAAACTAAACAAGCAAATTGTCTAAAACCTCCTCGCAGACACTTCGAAAACGCGAAGAAGCGGCCGCCATTTTGTTGACAATCGCTATTCGCCATCTATCACAGAATAGATAGCGAGTAGCGTAGCCAATCAGAGAACGACATTCGTGATAGAACGCTAGTAGATTTATACTAACACAGATTATAGTTCACCACTAAATTTTCTCCGATTCTTACTGGTTTAAACTGATCACGTTACACGATAGTGTTAATCCGCGGAGAGACACTATCAGCCCGTAGTGCCCGTCCGAGGAAAATACCCGGATGGATAGTAGTCGTCCGTGAAAAATTTTCCCTACTAAACAAGCGTTTTGAAGTTTTTGTTTTTTAAAATGGCGCGTTGTTTTTTTGACGGCGTTACTTTTTTTTTTTTTTTTTTTGTTTTGTTTTGTTTTGTTTTGTTTTGTTTTGTTTTTTTTTTTTGTGGCGCGTTGTTTTTGAAGTTTTGAAGTGGCGCGCGAAGAAAATTTAGTGGTCAACAATAAAGACAATAGGGTGTTTATGTCTCGGAACTATCGGTCTAATAGTTGCCCCTTGGAAATTTGATGTTCTTAAAACTAGCATATTTGCCCTCGAAGCTTCGCTTCTCAGGCAAATATTGCTTTTAAGAACATCAAATTTCCGCGGGGCAACTATCAGCCGATAGTTCCTCGACAGAAACACTCTATTGTTTAAATAGATAGCGAGTAGCGTAGCCAATCAGAGAACGGCATTCGTGATAGAACGCTAGTAGATTTATACTAAATCTTGATAGCATTATTTTATATTTTTCTGAAGCGTCCGTCAGCGATCAGGAAGATCCGTGAATCGCATTAGCTGATGGCGTGCGCTCCATCAGCTAAACTAAACAAGTACATTACCAGTATTATCTTAATCCTCGCGATCTTCGCAAACGCGAAGAAACGGACGCCATTTTATGGACAAACCCTACTCACTATCTTCAACAGAATAGATAGCGAGTGGCGTAGCCAATAAGAGAATGGCATCCGTGATAGAACGCTATATAGTAGATCAATTAGATTAGCCTTTATCCGCCGTTATATCACCTGAATTCCGCCGATTCCCAATTTTCTCTCGAACTTAATTTATGCGTCTCAGTTTTAGCGTTACGAAGATAACGTGTTCCATATTGTCACCATGGTAAATTATTCATGCTGCGAACAAAATTGAAGATACCGTCATTTCCAGCTTTCTATTTGGCACTTCTGCTCAATACGTTGGCGCACGGCAGTTTTGCTGTCGAAATTTCAAATGGTTGAAACCGAGTCGAATCCGTAACCAATAAATTTACATAGATTCCTGTATCTGTTTGTTGGTGTAAAAAAGGTGCAAGCTGAGATATCGTCATAAGGACTGCAAATCATAATACACTGAACAAACTTGTATAAAACAAAAACGTGATAGGCTACAGTGTTTTGGAAATTAAAACGGAACTTGCATACAAAGAACAGAAAAAAGAAAACTTCCATACGATATCGTAACATAACGTAAGTCCGAGACATCTGTTATATTTTATGTGAAGTCGCTAGTGACGTTTATGGAAATATCGTTCTTTTAATGTATAATCGAGTTGTTTCTTGCACGCACGCAGCGCGAATTATAAGCCTTGTGACAGGCAACTTAGTCCAATTAGAAAAATATCATTAATATTCCATGAACACACTTTGAACAAGATGACATGACATTAACTTCGCTCAAGACACGAAGAGAAGGAATATTTAAGGAGGAGGAACATCATACTCAAAACAAGTGCTGATAAAATTCTCGTCTTACACTGTGTGGTGCTGTTAACGACGCTAGCAGGTATCAAACTGAAATTGATCATGTTATTTTCAGGAGCCCAAACGTAAATATGTGTAGACTGTTTATATCAGCTCCTGTTTTTCCTTTATCTCGCTCATCAACATTTCAGTCACAATTCTGGGTTGAATCTCATTCTGATAATTCTTCTCGACTTACTTAGAAGAGACAAATGCTGATAATTTAAAATTATGGTTCACGTTAAGTTTAATGCTTATTTCTTATTCAGTTTTTTAATTATTTTTTTTGTGTGTGTGTGTGTGTTTTTTTTTACAGCGACCGTTCTTGGAAACGCCGGCAACTCAAACCAGGTATTTAAAGATATAACGACATATTGCACAAAAAAATCTACGATCATCATACTCGGCAACGAACATTTATACGGCAACAGTTTCAAGAAAGTACTGAGTTATTCAAATTATCCCCTTTGACTTCCGGACGGTAAGTTTCTGCGTGCATATTGTCCTTTGCAAATTTGTAGACGCTTAGTCATTAAAAATAGAAACAGGTGATAAAATTCGACGCCTTAATTTTCACTGATTATTTGACGATGCCTTAGAGTTGGCGGAATTTTATCGATCAATATCGTTGCCGCTTTCAAAAAGATGCTAACGACTGCCAATTTGTTTAAGCCTTGGCAAATTATATGGTTATGATAAAACCCAGGAAATTGCGGCAATAATATTGCACAGACAGGCGGCCACACACTACAAAAGAGTTGAAAGTTAGGATTGCATGTTGAAACACCTTTATTGTTAAATTATAATCCAGCTAAAATTTGACTAATACATACTACGGTACAGGTTGATTTTTCAAGCCTAATGTTAACCTGTTTTAACCCAAGAATTTCTCGAGAACTTAATGCTGTTAAATTAAGCGGTCCTCTTTGTTTTTCGAAAGCGTTTACTTTGATATTCGGCAAAAAGACGAATTTAACACAGCTTATTGAGCCTCGTTACTATGAAACCGTCTCATTATTTATTCAAAGCACGACAAGCGGGGGATAAGGAAAACATTACTTGAATTACTGAAATTAACGGGCCAGCTAAAAGCAGCACAGAGGTGAATAATTAGAATAAAGGTACAACATTTCTTATCTTCACAGAGCCGTTTCGGCAGTTACCACTTCCATCGATCATTAGAAATCTATATATATGATAACTTATGCAACTTATGCAATTGAGGGCCACTGGTTTTTCAGATTTTAACTGTCACGTGTCTACCCTCGTTAAATAAAGTTGATTATTATTATTATTATTATTATTATTATTATTATTATTATTATTATTACAAGTGAAACCGGAAATAACAATATATACTTATATATCCCATAAAAAGGTAGATATAAGGCAATGAAACAAAATGAAAAGGGTAACTTTTAATGCCATATATTACGGCGAGACATGACTAACCTTCTTCAGGGGCAACACTGAAGCAAAGTAAAAGTGGAGAAAACGGTTACAATACAGAAATAGAAATAACAGACAATACAGAAATAGAAATAACAGACGTGTACTGAAGCGGCTACCAAAAAATGTGGCATCCCAAGGTTTTTTCCCAGGTGGTAAGAACAATGCTAAGTTGTGATGAATTTGCAATTTTGTTAGACTCTGCAACAAAGTTAAGACATAAGTAGATACTGCTACGTAATGGGTAGAACCAGAAGAAAAAAGTACAATCAGTTGAAGGTTCAGAACCCCTGCCCCACCCATTCATGCACTACTGACTTATTATTTAGACATTGTAGACATTGTTTCTCTCACTTAACTTCTCATGGTTTTGAAAGTTATTTGTTGCTGAGCCAGCAAGCCAGAGCTTACTAATAAATGTAAAAAAAAAAATGGTTGTATTGAAATTTGGGGGTTAAATGTTGTACAGACGGAAGATTGTATTCATATTTTGTGGATATTTATTATGAGTCGGCTTGGATCGAGGCAAGTGTATTTGCACTTCTTTGGGAAAATAGTTGACAATTTTTCTTTATTATTTTTACCTTTTTTAGTTTTTGCATATTAATTCATTCATACCAGAAATCACAAGTGTTAGTTGAGAGAGAGAGAGGTGCTCTGAAAACACGCCTATCCGCTCTTGTTCTGACAGTTTTTTAGTTCACGATAAACCAAAAATTAAATGTTTTGCAATTTTTTTCTTTGGTTAAAATTACGAAGGAAGACATTTCCCGCTATGTTTGTCATCGAATCGTAGATTCTCCACACCTCGCGACTCACACGTCATTTTGTTTAACCAATCACAGAAAGTGAATCGACCTTCTGAAACGAAGCGACGGTTTGCTTGCGACAGCGCTGTAGCTGTGGTGAAAGTGGTATTTGCGGTCAAGTTTAACAAAGTAATGGGAAATTTCTAGTCCGAAGCTTAACTACATTCAAAACGGTGAAATGATTTTGAAATTTGGTTCATCCTATCTCATAAAACCTTAGATCAAGTCAGTGGATTAACGAGCACATGAACGCTGTGCGATACCTCGTTTGACTCTCTCGTTCCGCCACTTCGACAAGGTCACCTGAAGATGCGTTAGACTGTGAAAAGATTTGTGTGGTGAAAGAGCTGTGGTGAAAAGCTGAAAAGGTCGCCAAAATGGGAGATTTGCCGTCAAATTCAAATAAGTAATGGAAAATTTCTAGTCCGAAGCATAAAACTTTAGATCAAGTCAGTGGATTAACGACGTCCACGTCAACGCTGTGCGATACCTCGTTCGACTCCACTCTCCTTCCGCCACTTCGACTAGGTCACCTGAAGATGTGTTAGACTGTGAAAATATTTTTAACTGGCCACTCTGGGAAGAATTATATCAAGGCTTGATGGACGGCTTTTTGGATGTATCTAAAGCGTTGTGGAAGGGATTGTATTCGCGCCGCGACTGCATTCGACAACACATAAATTTTCCCGCTGTGCTTTGAGCATGACTAAAGACGAAGGATGTGCGATTTACGCAGTGGCCCGATGTAGCCTTTTCGACGATTGGAGAAGGTATTTACCGTTGACCTTTTATTTAGTCGTTTTCTTCAAAAAACTTACGGTCAACCGATAAGCCAGATAAGCGTTGTCTTTGTTTATGTGCCCAACTTTTGTATGGCTCGGCAAGAAGTTAAGCCTACTCTCAAATTTGGTTTTCAAGTTTATCGTCAGTTTGTTTGTGAAGAAGGTTTTCAGGATTTCTGTGTTGGACCCATTCTTATAGCAAATTACATTTTAATATCCCCTCAATTTAAAAAAATAGATTCAAATGAAATTTACCGTAAGCTTAAGCTTATAATTTAAACATTGTTGTAAAAAGGTTTTTCCTCAGACTACCATTGTAAATAGGTGCCACAAACCAGAAGCGTAACACTTTGTAAAACTGCCAAATCTATTAAAACAATTATTTGCTAATCTTTCTTTGTTTTTTTAGACTGGTTCTTGGTCGGTTTTGACATAAACTTAAGTACTTGACGTCTTCAGAGTTATTAAGCTTAGGTACTTTCCGCGTTTGGCGCGCACGTACACGAACTCGCACAAACAGCCGTGATTTTAAAACTTTTCTCTGTTTCTGCTGAATCTTTGACATACAATTTTTAGCTTTATAATTATGTGAACCCCCATGCATTACAACCTCTGTGAAAACGTTTTTTGTAGTACAGTAATTTTTCAGATACAACAAAATGTTTCGCCACTCAAATTAAACTTATGTGTCGGAATCGTGTAATTCATTAGGGTAATCCATTTGAAAGCACGAACTGTTCCAGTATTTGCTTATGCGCAACTATTTTTCTTAGGCCAATACTTTGAATAATGACTTTATTGTACACTTTGTTATAATTGTCATAGGGAATTTAGTTCATGGACAGTATAAAATAAAGTTTTGATGTCTGTGCGAATGAAGCTAACGTTTTAAGTTCCGGTTGAAAATAAAGTAATCATTTATTCCGTCACTGTTTAAGATACGTTTTTTTACCTTCAAATATCGTATTTAGTAAAATTACTGAGCTTGCATCGGTT
This sequence comes from Pachyseris speciosa, assembly GCA_016490735.1. NCBI lineage: Eukaryota > Metazoa > Cnidaria > Anthozoa > Scleractinia > Pachyseridae > Pachyseris > Pachyseris speciosa. The sequence continues at coordinate 526,493 of JAEMWC010000409.1, forward strand.
GCCTTAAACAACTTTAATTGTTTCATTTAATGTTAGCATTAATTTGATTTCATTCGCATTGCTGCAACTTCTAGTTTAAGTTTTATAATTTCAAGAATTAAACAACACTTTTTAGGTGGTACGTGAATTTAAGTGTACCACAAACACGCTTTTTTTTTGTTTTGTTTTTTAACAAACAGCAACAATTATCTGTATCAACTTACCTTCTCAAGTATACATTGTCCCTGAGCAGACAGCAGCCATAAAAAAAAATAATTAAAAAAGTCGTCAAAAGTTCCGTTTAAAGAAAATGCAAGTCCAGTCCGTTGTCCAGTCCTTGGAATTTTTTTTTCTAGCGAACCTTTTGTGGCGCGGCGTCGCAGTGAACAAAAAGCGCGCGAAAGTATAGCCTCGTTTTCGTTCTTTCCTCCAGGCCCTCTCCTCTGAAAAAAATCTTAAACATCGATCATTGCCAAAAGCAATTGAAATTAGAAGAAACTGACAACGCCATCATAAAGAGCATACTCTCAAGCCTTAGGCAAAATTTTCTTTTATTCCTACCTCAAATGGTTGTTGAGCAGGAAGCTGACAAACTTTTCAGTTAGATTTTCTACTGCCGCACTTTAATAGGAAAAAGTAATCATGGCCATTTTTTAAAACACTATTTATTAAACTACAACTTCGCTTAAAAATATTCTTGGAGAAAGGTTTTAGTAAATTTTTAGAGCGAATATTAAACTTCGGTCGGTTCTGGTCACGTGACCGATGACGTCACAGCATTAAAAATGACAAAAATGTATATTTCATAAAAATATCCACCAATATCCAAATTTTTGTTTCCTCGCGTTTAATTCAACGCGAGATAGCACTTGTACCCAGACTCCCACTTTTTGAAAATTGTATATACCTCCCTTAATATTTATATTTTGTTCGGTACCCGGGCAGTCCGAGATGGCTCACACCATTGTGCTTCAAACCACGTTGACTGCTTTTTCAATAACAAAATAATTTCGTCACAGTGAGCAAAAACGCACTTGTGAGCAAAGTCACGTGACCAATGACGTCATCGCCCTTAGTCTTGTACAATAATTAGTTTATGGTAAGACTTATTTCTAGACAACGTGGGGGTCTTGCTGCCCTCAAACTGACCAAGTTATTTGGGATTGACGATTTTCCAGCTGCAAAGGATTCTGGGAAGGTTCTTATTATAATTATATATTGTTATTTAATTATTATTATTATAACAACGTCAGTATTGAGATCAATGCTACCTGATTTATTTTGTATATGAGTAAACTTCTGTATTGCTTGTTTTACAGCAAAATGCCAGACTTCTCATCTCGGAGACTGAGCTCTTGTCGATCATTCATTAAGGATAAACAAGTAGTACAACAAACTTTTAATTTATTATCGAATAGGGGTATTTTTGGTGAATTCCACCTGCCAACTTGACATGGGTATGGATGCGTCAATATCTCTTTTCACCTCTCAAAAAATTAAGGGAATCTTTTTAGTGTATGACACCCTCAACCCGCGTTTCATACTATAAAGTAAGTGGGAGTATCATTACTCCCACCTTTATATGATGCTTCTCACTCAGAAAGTAGAGAGAAATTATCATGAGCTCTCGATCTACTCTGTGTTGTGTCCGAACGCAATCACCCGCGGATAAAACGGCCGACTAAAAACTTTAATATTACCCGAAAACTACAATCTCTTAACAATTCCGTGCAGGAACGCATTGTTACATAAACCTTTTACATCCGCTCTGGGAAATACTTAAAGCCCGGCCAAACGGATCCAGCATGTTGATGCAACATCATCCAACATTGTTGAATCCAACATGTTGCACTCGTTTGACCAACATGTTGCATGATGTTGGACGAAGTTTGATATCCATCAAACATCGTCTTCAACATCATCCAACATTTCTTTTGTTCTCAGGTGTGAACAACAATGTTGCACGCGCGCATGCCCACTAAGCTGACTTTGTGGTATCTATATTCATTGTTTTTCTTATGCTTTGCGCGTTGCCACGTGATTGTTCAAGATACGGTATCACGAACGAGCAAAGTTTTCAATCTCTCGACGAAGAAAGCTCTAACACAAGCGATCTCTCTTCAAAAACCTGAAAACCTGGTTCATTGACATGCAATTCAGTTCGTTTACGCCATAACACTCCGATCTGCCAATTGAGGTGATAATGTCAATCCGAGGAGATAACCAACTACACAATATCGCTTTGCAATTTCGTGTAACGTGCTGTTTGCTGTGCTAAACAAAGATTTTAAACACGCGAATGAACTATAGCCGAGATGAAACCATTCACTTGATTAAGCAAGTACTTTCCTTTAGTGCTGTTTTAATAGCAATTTCTTGGTGGCGTTTGCGTTAATTTTGGTGACGAACCCTGAGCTGCGACCAGTTAGATAATAGCTATATATATATATATTAATTTCCAGGGGGATTTGGCCTTGCATCGCTGATCGATCGGGGAGTAGTGACGTGATCCTGGTTGCAGGAAATGTGTGAAATTGTCTCCTAGGACCTTACCATAAAAAATAAGGCCACACTGTGTATGTGTTGTACAGTAAAAATATGTGTCAACCCAGTGTGGTTGGTTCAGTGGCCTAGTGGTTAAGGCATCCGACCGGTAATCTGGGGACCCAGGTTCGATTCCTGGCTGAGCCACATTTTCACTTAATTACTTAGTTGTTGATTTCTGTTCCCAAATTAACCTTGTCTGTTTGTATTTCTCAGAAATCGCTAATGAATCGCCATCCAAACGGGAATAGGCTGGTGATCCTAAGTAATTAAGGCAATCAGTTGCTAATATATCCCCTCCCTACCTTACTGTACTTAATATATAGCTATATATATATATATGTATGTATGTATGTATGTATATATATATATGTTATAAAATATTTAAGATAGTACGCGCCCCCTCATTGGTCAATAGGTGTGTTTAGATGAGAGTATGTAAACACGGTTGTGATCTCACGCTATTTGTGTTTCCCGGTACAATGTGAAAACATTTCAAAGCTTTAGCAAGACTCATAAAGCAATTTCAAGTACAAATATCTAGGAAATAAAAAAAAGAATTGCCAAATTTCGATTTGGGGTTTAGCTATCACTTCCCCCGTGAGCCCGAGGAAACAAAGCAAAAGAAAAACCACACCGCTTTCCCTACCTCGATGATTGTGAGCTACACGACCTAAAGCGAAGCTAAGAGGACAAAATATGGAACAAAATAGGCAGTTAACGTTTTTCAAGGTAATTTTTGCATTAAGCACTGCAAAACAATTCTCTATAAGACATTCTTTATTTAAAAAAATGTACACGAAAACGTACACCAAACTAAGCTTATATGCTACGTGCATTAAATGCTGAGTTCGGTTACATTCGGTTACAAAATGTAACCAAACTCAGCAAGCACATCGAAAAATCAAATTAAGTGGCGAAAAGTAAGGCAAGCCAGATCGTATTCAAATATCAACGAAAAATGTAATCTGTGTCTGTGGGAAAAATATTTTATAATATGTAAACCAGAAATGTCGACACTTAATCATAGAAATGAACTGACATCGATCTGTAGACATTCTAAGAAATTCCTGTTAAATACCGTGATTGCTTAACGTTTAGTGCATCCGTCGACCAATTACATCTTGGCATGTCACGCTAGTAAGCATTGTTCCATGTTTTCAAATTTTGTATATCTTACTGCTTATTTCACCGATTAAAGAAAGCTTATGTTCAGGCTCTTCTTGATAAATCGGTGAGCTGGCAGCCATAGAAAGAGTTTTCTTACCTGAAAATAACTCTCGCAGGCAAAGAAAGCTAGTCTGACACCAACATAATAACCAGCTCAATACAGATCACAAGTTGCTTTATAGGCTGATTAACCACGCGGGATGTTGGAGAACACTCGAAGAATTCATAACTCGAACAAACCATAGAATTCGTATGAACCATAGAAACTTGTGGTCTATTTCTTTTATATAGTAATTCACAAGACCCGCGAAATTTCCATGAGTTTACTTGGACAATAAACCATAGCTGATTGACCAATCATAGCGCGCGCGCTTTAATTTGGTTATTATATAAAGTTGATTCGTGAAAGTATTCATTTTCAGCTTTGGTTTTGCTTTACTTCGCTCCGTGATTGGTTGGCAAAAATCGCACCACTTTCTAAACCAATGAGAAGCAAACAAAAACCAATCATGACTTGCACACGCGCATTTTCCCGCGCTTTGGCTTGGCGCAAGTACAAATAATTGACTCGAATTCTTTTGGTTCAATGCGTTGTTTACGTCCTTTATGATTGACCAGAGTAATGCCTTTTGTTTTGGTTTGAAAGTGGCTCTATACGTCATGTTTTTAATTCGCTGCTTTTGATTTCTGGGGTGTGCATGCAGTATTTGGTAGCTAAACATAAACTTTTCATCTCCCCATAGTGACTTTAGTGTTAGGAAGCACTATAATGTCAGCAAACTCAAGCATGGCACCTATCACACCTGACAATCACAAGTCAGCGGCAACAACAAAACCCACAACTCTTTACGAGCTGGATACAGACTACATGCCAATCATAGCTGCAGTGGCGGCAGGATTTGGTGGCTTTATTGTCTTCGTCTGCTGCATGTGCGTAATTCACTCATGGTGGCTCAGGAAGAAGAAGTACACGGACGTGAATAGCAGGACACTGACTGATGTAGACAGAAAGAAAAAGAAACGGGAGTTGAAGGAGGCCAAGCGACAAGCAAAGGGTGAGTAAAGAGGAGCTAGAGATCAGGAATAACAGTTTCGTTTTCTCTTCTTTTTGATTAGGTTTGTCTCTTTGATTAGGTTTTTCCCGTTGTGTGTGAAGAGCTTCGTCTTTCATTTTGAGTTGAAACTAGTTGTGGCATGATCCACAAATGGTGAAACAATCCGGTGAATATAAACGTTTACATTGTTCGAAAAAGGTGAAATCGTTGATCTCAAAAGTGTCCGTGCCCGGTTACGGGAATAGCTGCCTACGTGGAAAATACAGAATTTATATGGGAGTTCAAATGGGGTTTTGTCAAGGCGGTCGTAGCTAGGTTGAGCCGTCCGCTTACGAGAGTGTCCGTTAAGAGTACTTCGAGTTTATATATTTTAAATTCAACTTTGTAATTCGTACTTTTAACTGAAGATGACAAACGTACCGTCGAAACATGTTTTGCAAAATCAAAAAAAAATTGTCGTTTTTCTGAAGTTTATTTTATTTGCAAATTTTCAGTTGAAGAGCAAAAGGAGCACTCCAAATTTGACATGGGGTACAGAAAGCGCCCAACAGTGAACGAACGCGCTTTGGCCAACTACGACTGGGCAAGAACCTCTTATCTTCCAGGGATGCTTGAACCCACCGTTCACGATCCAAATCTTGCGGGATCAGTTCCGAGACTCATTTGTGATGATGACGACACAGATATGGGCGAGTTGGATGCACACGTATCAGGTGAAGAGAACAACGGCTATGAAGGCGGACAGGATTATCCACGGAATGTAACATCCCTTTCGATGGCATCTCTTTCCAATTCATCTTTGTTTTCTAGAGAGGGTGTGGAACCACAGGAGCCAGTTGTTGTCGAGCCCGAGATTTTTGAAAGCATGGAAGAGCTCCCGCGCCCTCCCCCTGATGGTGATATGGACGACTCGGTACCAAACCGTCAGAGTCGGGATTAGCGCCAAATGATTGCAAGATTATAGAAGGATTTCTGTATACCTTATATAACTTCGTTTGAAAAAATACTTTTTTTCGTCTCGAAGGAGACCAAAATAGAATAATTGACTGTAAAATTGGAAAAAAAGTAAGCATGGAGTTAAAGACCCACTTGTACAAAATAGGTACTGAACGCGTGCAAATACTATATACGATTTATCGCAGCTTGGCTTTAACACTCTATAACTTACACCTGGTGTTGGTTGGTTTATGGACAGCGTGTATAATTAAGGCATTAAGGAAGAATTTGATAGCTGTTTCCAGTGTTTCTCCGTCTTAGCTA